>CM066229.1:18170187-18662827 GCA_033675125.1 Athetis lepigone | reverse complement strand
TGTGAGAAATCGGTATGTCGCTTATGCCATACTTCCTCATTGAAAAATTAAGAGCTATGGTTATAAGCGACAAAAACCACCTTAAATAATGTTAAATCATTAAAACTAAAAATACCAGTAACTGCTCTAATTTTTTCTGATTTTATAACTGTTTCAATTTACACGATATCTAAATAAATGACAAAAATACATCAGTTTTTCTGAAAATTAAAACTTTGAATGGCTTTCCTGAACATTTTACTTTTTGTCGCTTATCCCCTATTGCCTTTTAACCGTCGATATAATTTGATGAATCAATCGATTAATGGGTTGAGTAGTCAGTGCAAAAAGTATTAAGGTATTTAACATCATCAATTGACGTACTTTTTATGAGCTGTCAAAACCCTGTTATCCCCTAAATGTATGTATGGCAATGTAACCTTATTCCGTTAACTATTTATTTGTGTCAAAACATCAATCTTATCTATACTAATATTATAAAGAGGTAAAATTTGTAAGTTTGTAAGTTTGTAGGTAGGGGATAATCTCTGGAACCACTGGTCCGATTTGAAAAATTCTTTCAGTCTTAGATAGTCCATTTATCGAGGAATGCTATAGGCTATATACCATCACGCTACAACCCACGGGAGCGGAGCAGTAACGAAAAATGCAGGTGAAACCGCAGGGGACAGCTAGTTTTACAGTAAATTGAAAATGAACCAAATTATTAGGGCTAAAATTAAGACAAACTATAGAAAATATATCTTACATTTATTGATGAATGATGTAAAATTCCCAATACCCAATTGTAGTTAGGTGTAAATAAATACAAATTATGTTGTATGTTTCAATAATAGGGATGTTGACTACATCAAAAGAATGACATTCTGTTTAGTCCGTCTGTTAGACAGTCCAAAAATACTGGACACATATTTTTTGCTTGATCAAATTAATAACAAAATACAAAGTTAAAGAGCATCAAAGTTCCGGAGAGGGGACTTGTGACGTCACTTCTCAGTAAAAATTATACAAAGGCGTGACGTTTCATGAAACTTCAACGCACTATATTGTCGTCATTTTCTGTTTACGAGAAAAAAGAAAAAATACGTGTCCCAAATTTTTTGATTATCTGACGGACTAATTACTTTTTTTGTCGTCTCGCCTATTATAAGATTGCGTGTTGTGCTTTTCACTCTTGCGTATTGTCTCATTCAGTCGAAGAAATAAACAAGATTCATTGCGATTCTCAAGAACCATTTTCTAATTAATATCTTTTGCAGAAATCATTTAGCGCAATCGTTCGGTTTTCAGAACTAGATGAAAAAGGCATTTCGTATATTAAAAACTAGCTTTTGCCTGCGGCTTCGTTCGTGTTAAAAAGAGACAAAAAGTAGCCTATGTTACTCTCCATCCCTTCAACTATCTCCACTTAAGCAATCACGTCAATTCGTCGCTCCGTTTTGCCGTGAAAGAAAGACAATCAGACAGACAGACAGACAGACAGACACACTTTCCCATTTATAATATTAAGTATGGATGTATTTACAAATTACCTTGTTTCTATCTTTCTGCATATCACTCGTTAAACATGTTTTAATTTACCAAGTTAATAAATAATTTTATTCAGAACTATAATATTCACAAGACTTATAAAGTCAAGTTATATGTGAAATATCACACTGTAATAAATTTTCATTAAATTAATTAATAAACGTTACACACTCCTACAGCAAAAACTGAAGTTACTATTCAAACTTAACCACCATGAATGGTGTCGACTTGGGCCCTTTTTTCCATAATCTATGCACAATTTATCCGTTTTATTTACTCTTTAGCTATTAGGAACCTTTTTTTTAATTAATTTAGTTTGATATCTTTTTCAAAAGCTCCTATTCACCTTTTTAAAACTAATTTATGCTTTTCTGCAAAATATTGCTCTTTTCAGCGTCCACTTTTTTAAACCACAAATTTAATTAATTTTACTTCTTCTATTGTTTAAATAATGCATACTAATATTTAATGCAAAAGTAACTCTGTCTGTCTGTTTTACGCTGTCTGCCAATTTTAAACTGAAATGGAATAGTAGTACAATAAGGGTTTACTTTTGAGTTCAGAGATGAAAAGTATGTAGACCAATGATGTTATAAGTAAAAAAGTGTAGATAGGTTACTCAAACGAAATTCTATCTTCAAAAACGGCACACTAACGCACACATAGGCCCGTATTAATAGACGTCACTCAATTCTGAGACGATCTCAAGTTTATTGCTGTCCTTATTTTTTCCCTTTAGAATGACAAGGACAGCAAGAAACTTGAGAGCGTCTCAGAGTTGAGTGACGTCTATTAATACGGGCCATAGGTACATGACACGTCAAAGTAGGATAATATGACATGATTGAAGTAGTGCGAGTGAAAAAGAGATAAACGTCAAATTAATGTCAACGCGATACTTACTCAGTATAATGTTAGTCAATTGGCAAACTTTTAATATGACACTTTTTGACTGCATATAACCTATCTACACTTTTTTACTTATAGACTAACTAGGTTTCACCCGTGGCTTTGCAGTTTGGATGTCAAACATGCATCACCTATTTTATCCCTGTAGAGGTTAAAAATCCAAAAATCCTTTCTTATTGGATACCTACTTTTCTAAGAACAGCAGTTTGGGCTGTGCGTTGATGTATTAATAGTCATTCAATCAGTCAGACATTTAATCTATATACATATATAAAAGAAAGTCGTGTTAGTTACACATTTTATAACTCAAGTACCTACGGCAAAACCGATTTGGCTGAAAATTGGTGGGGAGGTAGCTTAGGACCAGGGGACGGACATAGAATACTTTTTATCTTTTTTTTTAGTAACAAAAAATCTGATATAACGCTGCTGAAACCGCGGGGTACAGCTAGTTATTTTATATAAGATAGGTAGATAGATGTAAATAAATACGTAGTACCAATTAATATTTTATCTACAAAATATCAATGTACTGACTATGGATCTTATTATAAGATTGTATTCCAGATGAAGTCTATTTACCTTATGTCTTGGGACCCATACTATATACCTTGCATCTGCAACTTCTTACCTATCAGCGAAAACCGACAGTTGTGGGAAGAACTAAAAACTAAATAAACCGTCGAAAACTACTAGTAAGTGCACCAAGTGCTTAGGCTAAATTGCTGTAGCAATGGCACAACTGCAAAACTGCAATGATTGATGGAGAATGGTTATGTAAACTTTTTAACTGTCTTCAAAAAAGTAGGTGTTTAGGAAAAAGGAAAACACACACACACTAAAAGTAGAAAATAAAATGTGAAAAGATGTTATTGAAAAAATGAGAACCTTTATATTTCGGAAGTCGGCGCATCCAGTGCTGTTTGTTGTTTTACATTGCCATCGACTCCCGAAATTCAAATTATTTTTCTGCTTTAAGTTTCAGCAGACAGTTCTATTATTATCTCAATTTTACTATTTACTTTTAGTGTGATTTTTTTATTTAAGGTCTGTCAAACTTGGGCCTTTCAAAAATCCCCCAAAAATGTACGTGTAAGTGAATTTTTCTGCATTCTAAATAAGTTCCAGACACAATAAAGTGATCCTATTGTATACAAACACAAAATGACTTCTCGCGGCGTGTCAGACTTTTACTGACTAAAACCCACTCATGTTCCTTCGGCTGCCCTTTATGTTCCTGGGTCACGGTAGGTAACTATTATAACATTCCGCAACTGTGAACCACAACCTCATGACTATATCTCTGTCCTCTCACTCAAACACCATACAATGTAAGTGAAACAGCATGAATAACTGTTTTGGTTTGCTAACATTTTTTATTTGTATTGTATCTCAAGAAACCTATTTCGTTTACATACATTTTGATTTTCATGAGCAGTTTTGACGTACTGCTTTTCACATTCAACCCAGACAGAGCAGCAATATATTCGAGTAAAATAAATGGATTAATTTATAATGAACTAAAACTCTACTATATTAAAGTTCAAATTTATGCAATTTCGTGCAGACAATGTTTATTATATGTATTACTAGAATGATATGGTATTTAACGACATCAATTTACGGCAAATTTTTAAAAACTGACAAGACGCAAATTCAGCGAATCACTACTCATTAACATATAACATAATATTTTTTACAGTTAGCTGATAAAGCCGTATGTATAGAAATTGTTTCTTAGAATTATTTATTTAATGGCGTGACGTACACAATTATTCTCCTCGTGTTTGCGAGGCCAACGTGGTTCAGACAAGTTACTAAAAATTTAAAGAAAAAAGAGGCACCAACTTATTCCTTTGGGTACGAGCTAAATTATATCAACAATTCATCTCCCTAACCTTTTTCTACTACCTTTTGAAGACCAAGCGACAGCCGGCTGACGGGCTGTTATTGTCTTTCTTTTGTGTCTCGAATCACGTGTGTTCGAAAGATTAAGGCCCGCTTCCAGTCTAATCGGTTCCGGCTAAATACCAGTTTTTAACATAGGGCGACTACCGTTTGTTTATTTATTTATTAAGGCCCCTCAACAATCTTAATTCAAAATTCCCCTATGTGCATAGAAACGCACAAAGAGCCTGCTCTTTATTATGCGCAGATAATAACTTAATTAATGCGTTCGAACTAGTAATACATTATTTTAAAATTCAAATCAAAGCCCAAAATGGTTTACATAGAATACCAACTAAATTAAAAGAGATAACACAGATTAAATAATAAAGATTTAATTGCATGAAATATTAAACTACAGTAAATTAAAATATATTACATTTTTAAAATTAAATAAGATTGTATTTAAGACGCTCAACAATACCTCTCCTTCTAAATAGCACCTTTAAAACTCAAAAACAAACCTAACAGAAGCAAGGCCCGTCCGACAATATCTTTATTATTATGAGTAAGTTTATTTCTGTACCATTAAATCACCAGTTACCATCATTCTCTTCCTTTTCAGGAACAGCCCGTGGGTTGCCGTGGGTGGGTGTGTTCCTTCTTCGACGCACGTCATGTGCGGGAGACACTAACCGTCGCGTTCAGGACCGGCCCGCGACGGCGCCGGCTCCGGGTCTCGTTACTGATTGTCGTCGTCTGCGTTATATTTGGACCCTTACATGGTGAGTTTGGTAGTCTGTCTGTGTGTAGTCTGTGTATGTGCTTGTAGTTTTGTACATTAGTAGGCTAGTTTAATCTACACTAATCCATACTTAATATTATAAATGGGAAAGTGTGTTTGTCTGTCTGTATGTTTGTCTTTCTTTCACGGCAAAACGGAGAGACGAATTGACGTGATTTTTTAAGTGGAGATAGTTGAAGGGATGAAAGGATGAGTAACATAGGCTACTTTTTGTCTCTTTTTAACGCGAGCGAAGCCGCGGGCAGAAGCTAGTATATTATAAAGCTGAAGAGTTTGTTTGCTTGAACGCGTTAATGTAAGGAACTACAGGGTTTATTTGAAAAAAAAATGTGTTAGATAGCTTATTTATTGAGGAAGGATATAGGCTATATAACATCGTGCTTGGACCAATAGGAGTCGAGTAGCAATTTAAAGTCTATAAATATAAAATGGTAAACTGACTGACAGTTGATATAAACACACAGCGCAAATCACTGGTTCTAGAGACGTGAAAATTGCAGGATGTGATCATTTTGTGTTCTTTTTAAAGTATAGGTAACCACTAAGAAAGTATTTTTGGAAATTCCTACCCTAAAGGTGTAAAAAAGGGGGTGAAAGGGGGTAGAGGCTAAAACTTCATAAGTACTTGCTAATATCAATGATATTACAAGTACATACAAAGACGTAAGTCTGTGTGGTTGGGCACTCCACGAATGAGACACTGGTGTCATACAACGTCGGTATTGCAATAGCCAATACAATATGGTGACGTCGGGACTGCGGTCCTGATAACCTCGCGACTCGATAAATGTGTGTTATTAAGTTCGAATCAAATGTGAGTTTTAGAGATTGTCCTATAATTTTTATACATTTTCATAATCTACTGCGGCTTAAATCTGAATAAGTAAATTTTTTAATAGAGTTTAAACGTTTTGACTTTTTTGTAAATAAATAGCGGAATACGGAAGATATGCAACTCTCGATGGTATAAGTTATTATAACATTAGCGTTGGTAGATTGAATCTGTAGATGTATAAAAAAAGGTTTTTTTGTTTTTTTTTCTACACAAAAATCCATGTATTTTAAAACATACTTTGAATTGAATTATTCTTTAGTAAAGATAATTGTAATCAAACTAGTCCTTTATTAAACACGCCTATTAGCCACTTTCTGGACTAGTTTCTAAAAATTCTTTAGCACATTTATATTTCTACTCTTATTTTGGATAGATATTCGGATGGTATAAAGATGATATTTGCTCATGTACTCGTAATTATTTCCAAGAACATTGTTTTTAAAAGGATTCTATTGAAAGGAAAAACAAATAAATTCCCTTTACCTTGAGTTTCTGCCATTAAAACAGAAGTTTAACAAGAAAATATTATTAGTTCGTGATAATACCTGTCGTAATGTTTAGATATCAATGATGGTTTTCGAAGAAGGTGTATAAAAATACTGAATATAATGGGAACAAGATAGGTAAAGGTCAAAGGTAGTCTAAATGACGCTCTAGTGAAAGAAATGTTGAAAGGAAATCGCTTGTTTTGTTATGCATGAAACTGCAATCGAGTATTTAATTATGTTTAGTCAACATTCGTGTACCGCAGCGTTTTCGGATCCTCTAATATTTGTATTATAGAGTCTATATATACATACACAAAATATTTTAAGAGTGTCATCTAACGGTTATAACGAAGCCATTTTAAAGGGTTTTATTTTAATTTTATATTAATATATTTTCATATAAATAAATAATATGAAATTACTTGACCTAAAAAATTAATACGGGTTCCTTATTTTTTAAATATCCATTTCGCTAGTTTGCCAAGTTGCATCTACTTTCATTCAGGCGGTTTTTTCAGTAAAATTTTATCAAACAAAAACAGTTTGAAGAAGAAAGAAGAAAAAAGTATTCATTGCTATGGTGTCTTTACGACTTACAGAAGTTAATATATTTTTTCTTGTATGATTAATTTTGATATCTTTTGTATGTTATTTCCAGGTGAAATGAATGTGCTGTACCTGTTCATGAGATACAGATTCAACTGGGACGAGGTGCAGTTCAGTATGTTCTGTACTTACAGTATCATCACTAATTTAGTGGGTAAGTATACTTCGCAATTAAATTTGCCTATAATTGTCCCACTTTAGAACAATTAAACCTGCCTATAATTGTCCCACTGCAGAACAATTAAACTTGCCTATAATTGTCCCACTGCAAAACAATTAAACCTGCTTATAATTGTCCCACTGCAGAACAATTCAACCTGCCTATAATTGTCAAACTGCAGAAGAATTAAACCTACCAATAATTGTCCCACTGCAGAACAATTAAACCTGCCTATAATAGTCCCACTGCAGAACAATTAAACCTGCCTATAATTGTCCCACTGCAAAACAATTAAATCTGCCTATTATTATCCCACTGTAGAACAATTAAACCTGCCTATAATTGTCGCACTGCAAAACAAATAAACCTGCCTATAATTGTCCCACTGCAGAACAATTAAACCTGCCTATAATTGTCCCACTCCAGAACAATTAAATCTGCCTATGATTGTCCCACTCCAGAACAATTAAACATGTCTGTAATTGTCCCACTGCAGAACAATTAAACCTGCCTATAATTGTCTCACTGCAGAACAATTAAACCTGCCTATTATTATCCCACTGTAGAACAACTAAACCTGCCTATAATTGTCTCAGTGCAAAACAATTAATCCTGCCTATAATGGACCCACTGTAGAACAATTAAACCTGCCTATAATTGTCTCACTCCAGAACAATTAAACCTGCCTATAATTGACCCACTGCAGAACAATTAAACCTGTCTATAATTGTCCCACTGCAAAACAATTAAATCTGCCTATTATTATCCCACTGTAGAACAATTAAACCTGCCTATAATTGTCCCAGTGTAAAACTATTAAACCTGTTTATAATTATCTCACTCCAAAACAATTAAACCTGCCTATAATTGACCCACTGCAGAACAATTAAACCTGTCTATAATTGTCCCACTGCAAAACAATTAAATCTGCCTATTATTATCCCACTGTAGAACAATTAAACCTGCCTATAATTGTCCCAGTGTAAAACTATTAAACCTGTTTATAATTATCTCACTCCAAAACAATTAAACCTGCCTATAATTGTCTCACTGCAGGGCAAAGGTATCTTCTCACAAACACACAAGCATTACCAAGTCAAGCCGTTGGTCTCGGATGTCAAAGACCAGTGACAGTCGTTACGAGTAGACTGGAACCAGAAAATTTTACCTAGTCTTGCAAAGGGGTATCTAAGAACTTGATTATGAAGGTCTGATAGGAAATTGTTCGGACAAAACTAAGAACATGATGATAACCCACAAAGCCGCTGCTACGCGATCAGTTTTTTTTTTTAACTTTTTCTATATTGATTCAGCTTGAATCTCCCAAATGATACAAACTTCAGTGATTAATTATACCTCAAATTAATTTTGTACGCGTTCCATTACATTAGTTTTATCATAATATCATACAACGTTATATCCAATATTAATGCAATTACTTCCAAAAACGAACAGCCGAAATGATTTATTTAATTTACTAGGAATTTCTCTACGCAATCATTTAGTTTGCTGGCTTGGTGTAATCAATGATCTATTGACTGTTACCACAAATTGCTCGTTTCAAAATATACAGCTGATCATTTCAATATGTTTACAGTTATCCCTTGCATTTACTGTTTCATAAATTCTGGTTATAAATTTCAGTTTTGAATTAAAATTTTGATGCTGGTTTTATTGTTCAACGTTTCGGCAGCGCCGTTGTAGCGCGTGCGTTCGGAGATGTATGAGAGTGGTAGCTCTGCGTTTCACAGTCGCACGCTTTTGCAGCGCCGTTCAGAAAACGCACACTGTTCGCCGGCGCCGGCGCGGGCGCTGCCAGGCGCGGGCCGCTCTTGCGCTTCTACGGCCAGTGTGCGTTAAGTGTGACGCCGTTGAGACGCGCCGATTTTCATATTGTACACGACTGTCTCACAGCAGCGGAACGTGTGGTACTAATCCCGTTTCACAGTGCACAGCTGCTCTAACAGCGCGCTGCCCAGCGGCGCGTCTAGAGGCGTCACTATAAAATCCGCCTGAACTAGAGCCCTACCTAGTTTCGTCTTTTCAATCAACTCACAGAGATATAAGCCTGTAGGGTATGTTCTTTGCAAAGAGTAGGTATCCACAAAGGAAAGATTTTTGGAAATTCAAACCCCAAAGGGATAAAATAGGGAGTGGAAATTTTAACATTCACGCAGGCAAAGCCACGACCGGCCGCGACAGCTGGCTGTCGGGCTGCTATTGTCTTTCTATTGTGTCCCGAAGCATAATAAAAGTTTTTTTGAGACAGTTACTTGTTATAATGAGTACGAACATATATTCTATCTATAGAATAATTCCCAGTCACCACGTAAAAAAATCTGTTTACTTCTGTTGTTCAGGTACGCTGTTCTCCATCAGCATCTTCAGTGACTTAATGAAGCTGGATGACACGCTGGTGGGCATCATCTCCTGCACCAGCAAGATCCTCGCCTCCTTCATATTCGCCTTCGCTACCACCACCACTGAGATTTATATAGGTAACTAGTTCCTAATGCCAATAAATAAATACATATCCTGGGACAACTCACACCCGGTCATTTGGTTTCAAACTAAGCAAAGCTTGTACTATAATAATCAGACAACTGATAAACATACTTATGTTATTTGTATAATAATATGTATTAATTTATTTATATTAAATTTATGCTCATCACACAAAGTTTGTCCTGGGTGGGAATCGAACCCACGGCCTCCGGCTTAACAGCCAGGGTCACTAACCACTAGATTAACAGTCCCGTCTATAATACTACTATAATCTATATACATATATATGTATATAAATGGTTAGCTAACTGACTGATTTTATGAAATTATCTTGTCCGTTTGTTTATATGTGTGAACGCGCGCTTATAGGATGGTTACAGACTGGCCGCGATTTAAGAACGGTAGTTTCACACTTACGAATATGCCTAAAAAAATACCTACCCATTTTATTGTTGGTTTGGGTCGAGAATCACTACCAGAATTTATTGTCACCTGATTGTTTTTTGCAGATTCAAGAATGCACCTTGTACATATAATACAGGCTCTGCCTAGTTTGAAACCGAATGACTGCATAAGAGTTGCCCTAAGATGTTTATTTACTTAAAACCTTCGTAATTTTGTTACAGCGCCTTTGGTAGAAATCTTCAACGGGACATCATTCATCGCGATGCGGTCCATTGCATCGAAACTAGTGAACAGTGAGGAATTGGGTATGTTTTTAACTGTATTCATTAATTTTTGAGAATCATCTGCCAAAGCTTTTCTTAGGTACATTGGAATAACGGTCGCCTGGAGGACACGGTCGAGCACACAGTAGAGGTGTGCCGCGCATGGGCGGAGCATCGACGTGTCCTCGTAGAGGCGATCGGCGGTGGTGACCTCTCGCGCCCGGCGCTGGTTCAGGCCATGCTCCGGGGCGAGACGGAATGGGATGCCGTTGCCTCCTTCTGCGAAGCAGTTATGCTGGTGAAGGAAGCGGCGGCGCGCGAGAGGCAACGACGAGCCTCTCGCCCCGGACTAAGACCCAGGCGAAGACGTCGAGAGTCGCAAGACGACTACCGGCTACCGTAGGCGCGGTTCTGCGGATGGCGAGCTATGGGTAGCTCGCCGCCCGGCTAGGACCAGGACCGCGTAGACGGCGCGTTTTGTTCCACGCGCGCCTCAAAGAGAAGGAGTCAGCACAGGAAGGGGCCCAACAGGGCCAACGCCTGCCGGGGTTGCGGAATGTTTATAATAGTTACCGTGACCTCGGAACATAAAGGGCAATCGAAGGAACATGAGTGGGTTTTAGTCAGTAAGAGTCTGACACGCCCTCCCGTCGCACCCAGGACGGGAGCAGTCATTGGATGATTTCCCACTCACCAAAAAAAAAAAAAAAAAAAAAGGTACATTGGAATTTACTTAGAATCTACTGAATGTTTTAAACCAGTATACGTAAAGAGATGCAGCACTGCCTTTTTAAAACGAAAATCTATCTTGAGCCCTTTGTCAAAGACGAATAAGACCCGGGTCGGACCCGGGTCTTATTCGTCCGAGTATGCAATTCATAGTACAGTTATTGACTATACTTTGGATTACATATTACGTTTTAGAAATATGCTTCATAATTGTTACGTTATAATATTTCAAAGAATTTATAGTTTTGATGAAAATACAGCGAAAACAACTGATCCATGTTATCTACTTATTAATGATGAATACAAAGTTTTCCTTGTTATCTACTTATTTATGATGAAATGGTTAAGTTATAAAACTAAGGCACTTATACTTAAACTCAAGCTCATAAAAAAAATTAGAGAAAACGTAAGAAATATGTAGTACAAATATTATGTAGTATAATATATTGTATGCACAGAGTAATAATCACAGTAAAAATACACATTCTTCCCATTTGGTTAAATTTAAAAAGAACTATTTTAGAGTTACGCAGTTAGTGACCCAAAACAATAGAATTGAGGTAAATCCTATCACGTCACTTCAACTGAAGTAAGAAACCCGTGTATGACCACACAATATTAACACTATAACGTGGTTAATAGGTACTAGTTATTTTTAACATCTCAAACCACAAATGAATGACTTGCGGTTTTAACAATAAACCTATTTTATTTAATAACTTTAAACGAGCAATTCTTGTGAATCTCGGAAACAACTCTAACGCTTTGAGTGAAAATTCCGTTTTGCTTTTTAATCTACCTATATCGCATTTTATACAACCGCTTTTCAATAAAAAGCGTTTAAATCCAGTAAAAAATGTGATACTGGACCTAAAACTAGAGCTTTTATGCTTATAAAGCCTAAATAAAAACAACAATAATTTTAGTTTTCAACGAAATAGCAATAATACTAGAAACCAATACCACCGTTCTACTTTTCTGGTAAATTGATCAGCAATTTACAAAGTTTGAATAAACGTATTCAAACTTTCAGTCAAAAGATAATCAGATTGAATTGTTTACTGAAAGGATATTCATAATAATTTTGAGATTATTTATTGGGTACAATCAAATCTCTGAATCTACTATTTATTTAGGATCACCGGATTAATAAATAAAGGTTTGGTCTTCAGAGTGAGATAACCATTTTGTTTATGTTAACCCGGATGTATTCAAGAGACGAGTGCATAGGCATCTTTTGGGTGAGCTCGCTCCATCGTAGGCCCCGTCTATGCCCTCGGGCTAGTCTGGGACCAAGAGCAAGCCCATATGTAATAAAAAAAAAAATTTAAATACGTACTGAAATGATAAGTCCCTGTATTTTTTAGGGTTATGTACGCATAGAGCTGTAAACATAACAATAACAAAGACTTTACTATCTTTCTGTCCTTCTGTCACAGAATCGTATCTATAAACACGCTTACTCATGGCGAATTCGCGATTTAAGGCAACTAATTACAAGTAAAGTTTTTTCAAGATGTTTTACCTCACCGAGATTACTGATGTCGAAGGATGAAAGAAACAGAATATAACTAAGGAGGTATATGCTAATTATTTTGTCACAGCTTCAAGGGGTTTCAGCTGCAGTTTAGAGTATCTATTTTTAATTTCAACTCGATATCTCCAGGCATTCTTAAGATAAAGGGTCTCGACAAACAAACAGACGGACAACAAAGTTATCCTATGGGGGTTCCGTTTTCTTTTTCTTAACTATAATCGGTGTTTTTTACTAAGTATAGTATAAGCGGAATGCTTCGTGCAATAGTCCGATTGAGGCTTGGTCAGATTATTCATATTTATGTGTGACACAAAATTTATTAAATTTTCCTTGTCATTGAAACAAATATGTAGGTAGATAGTCTTATTGTTATTGTGCTACGTGAGAATCATCAGGAACTAACGTGCCTAATTATCCACCCGTAACTACAGGTCAAGGAAAAGTATGAGTCAATACTTTACATTAGGTAAGTAAGATGATTATTTTTAGTTCAGTGATTAACTGCCACGTTGATGTAGTGGTCACAAGTGCGACTATGGAACTTTAAATCCAAGGTACGATTCTCGGGTCGAGCAAGAAGTTTCAATATGATCATGAAGAATTTCTCAATAAGAGCCTGGAGATTGAATCTTGGTGTTAAAGGTTAAAAAAAAAAACTTAAGTAGACCCTTTGACAGCCGTTCAAAGATAGTCCGTCAGCCGCAGGAAATCTGTCATTCAGTTTTCCAAGGGGTATCATGTCACCTAGTAACAGTAGGATTGTAAAGGTTCGATAGGCAGTCGTTCCACGTAAAGCAGTAGCATTCCCTCTGTGTGACTACTAACCAACCCTAATATAGTGGGGAAAAGCTATTGAGACGATGATGACGTATAGTCGTTATTTTTATTATTCTAAAAAGGAGATGATGACATATAATAGTTATTTCTATCATTTCATTGCGAAACAGGAGATCCCATTCAACAATATGTCAGACCACAAACTTTTGTGATAAAGCCAGTTTCCCAATTAGGTAATTCGCGCGTCGACGTATGTATGACTGTGTAACCTACTTTAATGTATACATATATTATTAGCTTATAATGATTTAACGAAACGTTGGACATTTCTTTTCATGGTTTGGTTTATATAAGCAAGAACGTATATGTAAAATTACTAGGTACAATTCTGAACAAGTGTATCGATAATCTGCATGGGGAATGTAAGTTTTCTAAATTATTCTTTACTCACTGTGCAAGGGCTTTGGCTCTTTTTAGGGTTCCGTACCTCAAAAGGTAAAAATGGAACCCTTATAGGATCACTTTGTTGTCCGTCCGTCTGTCCGTCTGTCAAGACCCTTTTCCTCAGAAACGCGTCGAGATATCAAGCTGAAAGTAATATCACATACTCAAGTCTGCTATTTCTCAAGGCAATGAAAAAATCAAGTTTCTAAATCAACGCAATAAAAAGATACGGCGGTTTATATTGCATATTTAGACATTTTCAAGGAAATCAAAACTCAAAACCTATAGGGTACTTCCCATTGACCTAGAATCATGAAATTTGGCAAGAAGCAAGTTCATGTAGCACAAGTATAGGGAAAACTCCGAAAACCATAAATTTGTAGTTTGTTCACATCAGGCGTCCGTCTGTTCGTCCGTCTGTCAAGAACGTTTTTCTCAGGAACGCAGCGAGATATCAAGCTGAAATTAATATCACATACTCAGGTCTGCTATCTCTTAAAGCAGTGAAAAACTCAAGTTTCTAAATCAACGCAATAAAAAGATACGGCGGTTTATATTGAATATTTAGACATTTTTAAGGGAATCAAAACTCAAAACCTATAGGGTACTTCCCATTGACCTAGAATCATGAAATTTGGCAAGAAGCAAGGTCATGTAGCACAAGTAAAGGGAAAACTCCGAAAACCGTGAATTTGTAGTTAGTTCACATCAGGCGTCCGTCTGACCGTCTGTCTGTCAAGAACCTTTTTCTCAGAAACGCGTCCAGATATCAAGCTGAAATTAATATCACATACTCCGGTCTGCTATCTTTCAAAGCAATTAAAAAACAAGTTTCTAAATCAACGCAATAAAAAGATACGGCGGTTTATATTGCATTTAGATATTTTTTTTTTTTTTTGTGAATGGGAAATCATCCAATGACTGCTCCCGTCCTGGGTGCGACGGGAGGGCGTGTCAGACTCTTACTGACTAAAACCCACTCATGTTCCTTCGATTGCCCTTTATGTTCCAGGGTCACGGTAACCACTATAAACATTCCGCTACCCCGGCAGGCGTTGGCCCTGTTGGGCCCCTTCCTGTGCTGACTCCTTCTCTTTGAGGCGCGCGTGGAACACTAACGCGCCGTCTACGCGGTCCTGGTCCTAGCCGGGCGGCGAGCTACCCATCGCTCGCCATCCGCAGGACCGCGCCTACGGTGGCCGGTAGTCGTCTTGCGACTCTCGACGTCTTCGCCTGGGTCTTAGTCCGGGGCGAGAGGCTCGTCGTTGCCTCTCGCGCGCCGCCGCTTCCTTCACTAGCATAACTGCTTCGCAGAAGGAGGCGACGGCATCCCATTCCGTCTCGCCCCGAAGCATGGCCTGAACCAGCGCCGGGCGCGAGAGGTCACCGCCGCCGATCGCCTCTACGAGGACACGTCGATGGTCCGCCCATGCGCGGCACACCTCCACCGTGTGCTCGACCGTGTCCTCCAGGCGACCGTTACTGCAGTGGTGACACCCAGGCGTCGCTTCCGCCCGAATCCGACACAGGAACCTCCCGAACTGACCATGTCCGGTGAGGACCTGTGTCAAGCGAAACGTGAGAGTGCCATGACGCCTGCATTTAGATATTTGCGAGGGATTCAAAACCTATAGGGTACTTCCCATTGACCTAGAATCATGAAATTTGGCAAGAAGCAAGGTCATGTAGCACAAATGAAGGGAAAACTCCGAAAACCGTAAATTTCGTAAATTTGTAGTTAGTACACATCCGTCCGTCATTACGTTCGTCCGTCTGTCAAGACCCTTTTTCTCAGAAACGCGTCGAGATATCAAGCTGAAATTAATATCCACACACTTAGGTCTGCCATCCCTCAAAGCAATGAAAAAATCAAGTTTCTAAATTAACGCAACAAAAAGATACGGCGGTTTATATTGCATATTTAGACATTTGCAAGGGAATCAAAACTCAAAACTTATAGGGTACTTCCCATTGACCAAGAATCATGAAATTCGGCAAGAAGCAAGGTCATGTAGCACAAGTAAAGGAAAAACTGAAAACCATAAGATTGTAGTTCACATCTGTTCATCCTCCCGTTAGTCCGCCTGTCAAGACCCTTTTTCTCAGAAACGCGTCGAGATATCAAGCTGAGATTAATATCACATACTCAGGTCAGCTATTTCATAAGGCAGTGAAAAACTCAAGTTTCTAAATCAACGCAATAAAAAGATACGGCGGTTTATATTGCATTTAGATATTTGCGAGGGATTCAAAACCTATAGGGTACTTTCCATTAACGGAACCCTCGTTGCGCGAGTCCAACTCGCACTTGACCGGTTTTTTTACTTGAAGAACTGGCTAAATACGAGTTAGATTTGTGCACGAACCAGATATCGAATGGATAGTTTAGAAATATTGAAAAAGTATATTTTTTTTTAGATCCAACTAAGTAAATCCTTTTTTTAAAACTTATACGTTTTTTTCGAAATGTGGCCAAAGTGGACAAATATCAAGCATTATTGTTTACGGTTTTCGAATTGAACCGTAACAAACAAATAACACCCTTAATAATTAGCATTGAGTATACAATAAAGTAAAAAAAAATTACACAACAAACTTTTTACCTGGCGATTTATTTTTTACATTTGCTCGATCAAACCATCATTCGACAGCACAAACTCTTTGTGCACAAATCCCATTCTTACTTGCTCAGTTTTACAACACCATCTCATCACTGACCATCCCTCACTACGTTATCCTTAGGCAGTAAAAATAAAAGCAAACTTCAGCTAATTAAAGTTAACGCGAGGGAACTTAACATTGGATATAGGAGCTCTGGGAGGGCCAGAGAGCGTCATTAAACACAGGCCCCCTGACGTTAAGTTAACCTCAACTTAAAACGGCCTCATTTCACGACAGATTTTGAAAAGATATACGGAAGTGAACAGTTTAGTAATTGGTGGTCTTGTGACCCAAAGGCTTGCTTCTACTTCTTACGAAAGCATTGCCTTCCATCGTGGTATTGCCACCAATCTCTTGGGGTCATAAATGTTTTAGTTGTGCATTCTGATGTGCTTAGCTCAGATTTTATTCTTCATACATGACACCGTCATGTCATAAGGCATAAACTAAGAACAAATGATTTAAAACCTTTAAAACAAGTAAAACATGACAAAGTATACTTCTTAGTATTTAGCTTAAGCACTCGTGTTTTTTATATTATTTTTTTAGTTCATATTTTGACAAGTAGTCTTGTTTTTTTTAATTGTTTTGTTTTTAGACAGTGCCCTTCACTCAAGTCGAAAAGCTCAGCTTGCTCTAATCTCTGATCAAAATATATCAGTGATCAGTGATAAAAAGAAATATTTAAAAGAAGGAATGTTTCAACGACGTTATTGTTTTACCTTAATCGATCGTCGATCTTGCCAAAATGTTGACCTCTAAAAGTCTAGACACGACAATGAATAAAGATTTTGTTACGATAGGATATTTTTATTAAATTATTATGTTTAGGATAATCTTCTTAATGCATACAATCCAGTTAGGTTAAGGTACAGCAAGTAAGCTTACGATATTGTTGGTGGGATAGAAGGTCACCTCAGGATCACTTAAAATTACTGTAATTTTATAGATTGCTTGTATTAATGATTTCATTAGCAAAAAACATGAGTTATAAGCTCTCTGGGAGTGGCACATCATAATTTTAAAGTATAGCGTACTTTAATCTGAAATTATAGAACGATATACCTTGAATGTCCCGCAGAAATCAACACACATAACTTTTTCTTAATTGATTCATACGTTTAGGGGAAGTTAGAATCTCTTCAGTTCGTGTGTTTGTATACACGTACTGAATAATTATGTATAACTTAATTATTAAAGAGTCTTTTTGTTTCAGGTAAAGTGAACTCCCTCTTCGGTCTGGCGGAGGCGATGATGCCCTTGGTCTATGGTCCTCTATACTCCAGGGTGTACATGGCAACACTCACGGTTCTGCCCGGCGCTGTGTTCCTTCTCGGAGCTGCGATGACTGTGCCGGCTGTGGCTATATTCGGGTAACTCAATTTTAATATACCACATTCATTCAGAGTCAGAAATCAATCAGCATTGCTACTATCTTCTGTAGGTACTAGAAGAGGCCTTTAAACTAAAGTAAGGCAATAATAGGGTTGCGGAATGTTTATAATAGTTACCGTGACCCTGGAACATAAAGGGCAACCGAAGGAACATGAGTGGGTTTTAGTCAGTAACAGTCTGACACGCCCTCCCGCCGCACCCGGTACGGGAGCAGTCATAGGATGATCTCCCACTCCCCAAAAAAAGGCAATAATAGACGGGCATTATTATAATTATTTATTTATTATTCTTTTAAACGCTGAACGTAACGGTACCTCTCATGTTCAATACGGGCACGTACCAATGTGACATTTCAAACGCTCCGTGTCTTAAAAAGCACGTAAAGCCGTTGATCCCGGTTGGTTACAGGTAGTCAGAAGCCAGAAAGTCTGACCAGTCTAACTGAGGAGTATTGTGTCGCCCAATAACTGGGTTCGTTCAGTCGCTTCACGTAAAACACTGGTATCCAATGTAATCTGGGTAGCCTCGAAGCCGACCTCAACATAGTTGGGCAAAGGCTACGTTGATGATGATTATTTAAAACGTGGCCAGGAGTTAGCACTTAAGCATGACACCACTTCAGAACCAAAAAAGATCAAAATTATAGCTTTAACATCATCAATTGGACGTAAGCCTCAAGGTCACTTCAATTTGCTGAATGCGGGTAGCTAATTCTGTAAAATCTGATTCTCGGGTTGGCAACTTGGTTGTTAGTGTAACCTCCTAAGAACCTAATCTCAGAGACTCCAATATGCCCAGAATGTCTGCTATCTATTGTTCTTAAAAGACTGAGTAGTTCCAAAACGGGTACACACCTCTGTACCATAACCTTTATGTATAAAATATTACCTATCCCCGCGGTTTTACACACGTAGTTCGCATTCCCGTGGAATTATTGGAGTAAAAACTATCTATGTCCTTTGTCAGTCTACGGACTATCTCTGCACAATTCACTTAAATAGGTTCAGTAGTTTTAGCGTGAAAGCGAGACTGACAGACAGAGTGACTTTCGCATTTATAATATAGGTAAGTATGGATAGGTATCTGTAACTCTACACTCGTAATAAAATCGTTTTTCTTAATCCAATGAACAAGTATTTACTAAGAAATGTAACAGTCCGATAATCGCATTGTAGACTTACACGTTTTGTTTGTTCTTTGATAATGAAAAACCAACATACCTTATACTAACAATTAGTAAATAAACATGGCCTCAAACCAATTAATCTTGCGTATCCAAATGTTTGGATAATTACTATTACAATTTAATTATTTAAGGCATTGACACGTCTTTCATTGAACTATTAGAGTTATAGGCTTACTAGCTATCTCTCGCGGTTTTACCTGAGGTATTTTAGGTCTTAGGTTACTCGGTTCCCTACAAAATAGTTGAGCTGAATGGTACCGAATGTACCGATGTTTACACCAAGCTCGTGAACAGTCACTCTCATTGGATTGGTCAACTCTAAATTGCTATAGTTTTATTCTTTATTTCTTAGAATTATCTTATATTGCTCTTTACCTTAATTGTGTCCATAGAGCAACGAATTAAGAAAATGATCGTTTTTAGAATTCAGCAAAGGATTGGTGATAACGGAACCCCAACCAAGTCTCTGCTATCCTTCTGTCCGTTTGTTTGTCTGCGGATTGTCTCAAGAACTGTAATAGGTAAATAGTTAGATTCACATATTTCTCAGTCCAAAGAAATAACGCCGGTAAAACGACAGTTTATGAATGATTTACTGATTACTAATAAATTCTAGTAACCTCTTAAGATATCAGCAAGCCTTGTATTTACTCAAGTACTAGTTTGTTTATA
This sequence comes from Athetis lepigone, assembly GCA_033675125.1. Taxonomy (NCBI): domain Eukaryota; kingdom Metazoa; phylum Arthropoda; class Insecta; order Lepidoptera; family Noctuidae; genus Athetis; species Athetis lepigone. The sequence continues at coordinate 18,643,033 of CM066229.1, read as the reverse complement.
CTGTTCACCGAACTGTCATAGACAATAGATATGACTAAGATACATAATAATGAATAATTAAAAATCAATTGTTTAGAAATAAGGGGGGGGGGGGGTTTAGTCAGCAAAAGTCTGTGGCTCCCTACCGCCCCTCTCAGGGCGGGAATAGTCATTTGATGATTTGCCATCCGTAAAATAAAGTTCCTATAAGGATTTTTTTATATTGGTTATTCTAATTATGAAAACACAGTTCGGTAAATAAATATAATTTTAAAATTATTACATACATAAAGACTTTCTTTTCTTACGTAACGTCTGCCAGTCACTAAACTCTAACCCACTAAAACAAGGTGATAGCATGGACAATAAATATTGTGATTTTTTTATAATAAAATTTATGTAGTTTTAAGGTAGTAAAGGTCAAAACAGTACGTAAATTACAAAGAACATTTAATTTTATTTTATTGTTTGCTTTGTACGTAGTTTGTATAGACAAAAACAGAAAATTGATATGACAAAGAAAGTGTCTATGGTGCCTTTGTCCCAGAGAGTTGATAATAAAATTACTCATTTCCTGAAGGGGATTATTTTTAAAGTGAACAATAGGGTAACCGTGTTGTTTGAGGAAATGTACAGTCTTGAAAGAAAGTGTTGAGAAAATATTTTCTCAACACTGCGATGCGATTGAATTATCGTGACAGTAGGTTTAGATCATGTTTTCATGTCCACAACAGTTACCGTGACCCTGGAACATAAAGGGCAATCGAAGGAACATGAGTGGGTTTTAGTCTGACACGCCCTCCCGCCGCCCCCAGGCCGCACTCACCAAAAAAAAAAACATACCTACAAAAAAAAGTTTTTTTGATAAGTTATAAATAAAATAATATGTAAGTAAGGATCATATTGTTTTAGAGTTTCGCCCACAAAGGGAAAAATGAGACCCTATTACTAAGACTCTACGGTCCGTCTGTAACCAGGCTAGATCTCATGAACCATGATAGTTAGATAGTTAACATTTTCACAGATGATGTACTTCTGTTGCTAAAATAGAACATAGTAATGTCTTAAGTGTTTTGTCGATAATTATAATGGTATGGAATTCTTAGTGCGCGAGTCTGACTCGCACTTGGCTGGTTTTTTAATAATTTACTTTAAATTTTAAAACACAGGGCTAAAATAAAATAATAAAATTAAAATGCTGCCACTTTCGATATTTCGTTCGTCTATTACAAGGTCATCAAATAAATTTGTAGATAGCCGGTAGAAAGTTTTAGAAATTGTGTCAGTATCAATAGAATGTGTATTAAACTAGGATGTTTTTGAAAGTATTAAAAGTAATGTAGAAATATTATTAATGTCCCTAATGTGGAGCAATTCGCTTTGGTGGTCGGCGATTGCAACTAACGGAGTGCAGCTGTGTCTGCTTCTCTAGATTATTGGTACCTACCGTAGTGTATATGTCGTGATTAGGTCCAATAGGGCACGACGGGTCTTACCTTTTTTGGTAAATATTGTAAACATAAAATCGCCTCGACAAAATCAACTTTTTACAAATTTAATTCAATTTGCAGTCAAGTTTTTTTTTACATTAAAATTCTACATTTTCTGATTATTGTTATGACTCACACACTGATTCAATGCCTTTTGAAATTTTAAAAGTTATCGTCACAATAGCTGTAGTTAAAATGTGAGCATTATGTATTCTTGCTTAATGATGATCTTTTGTGGTACATAATGTTTTTTTTTTCTTTAGTTTTGGGTACATTATTGTCACATTCCTCTATTATTTGACCCATGTATCTATTTTTAATTATATATACACAAATCATTTTAAAACCTATTATCTAAACGAATGTGTAAACATTAAAATGGGTGAACATTCTATTATATTACTTGTAAATGGCATTGTGTGATGAAAGTGTCTATTCCAAAGACAAACATTTTCTTAGACTATGACAAGATTTGAATTAATGAAAATTTGAAATCGCCATTTTTTTTAACAAGCGTGGTAATCGATGCTCGTGCATTCTGAGAATAGGCCTCTGCCTTTGACATCAGCATTCTACTTACCATCTCCCATACAAAACTTTATAGTTTACATCGTTTTAATCTCACACCCTTATTTTGGGGAGTGGGAAATCATCAAATGACGTCTCCCGTCCTGGGCGCAGCGGTAGGGCGTGTCAGACTTTTACTGACTAAAACCCACTCATGTTCCTTCGGTTGCCTTTCTGTTCCGGGGTCACGGTAACTATTATAAACATTCAGCAACAATACCCTCGTTATCAGGCAAAAAAATGACCCCCATTCTCGATCTTATAAGTGAAAACAGTTCTATATATGCCAATACATGCAATTCTATGATGATTATTAATTAGGTAATAATATTCTCGTTATTTCATTGTAATGTAATACTCTCCGACTGGCAGAGGGCAATGAAGTGTAAAGTATACCGAATAGTTCCTATATTCGAAGGCTAGTGTCGTTACAACTGCTTGATTAATCAAGCAGAACTAAGGACGTTTAATGGTTAAAATAGATATTACTGTAATTTAGCCAAATCCGGTTAAATAGTTTAACCATGGGATACTGTGTTACCCGGTAACTGCGTTGTGTAAGTGACATGCAGTCGCTTTTTTTTTGGGGAGTGGGAAATCATCAAATGTCGTGTCCAGTCCTGGGCGCGGCGGGAGGGCGTGGCAGACTTTTACTGACTAAAACACTCATGTTCCTTCGGTTGCCCTTTATGTTCCGGGGTCACGGTAACTATTATAAACATTCCGCAACATGCAGTCGCTTAATATAAAACACTAGTGGCTTAGATCTGGTTAGACTGGAAGCAGACCCAGAATGCGTTGGAAAAAGGCTAGGATATGGCGGTTTTTGGACAGTTAAGACTTCATCATCATATCATCAGCCGAAAGACGTGCTGGACAAAGGCCTCCCGCAAAGATTTCCACATGCATCGGTCCTACGCCCCCCGCATCTAGCGGGACTCGGCGATCTTTTTTTTTATAACTGGTACAACTCACACATGATCGTCTGATCCCAAACTAAGCAGAGCTTGTACTATGGTAACCAGACAACTGATTAACATACATATATAATTTATAAATACATAAATATTATAGAAAAATTTTACACCCAGACACAGAACAAACAATCATGCTCATCGCACAAAGTTTGTCCTGGGTGGGAATCGAACCCACGACCTCCGGCTTAGCAGTCAGGGGCACTAACCACTAGACCAACAGGCCCGTCATGATCTTGATGAGACCATCGGCCCATCTTGCAGCAGGCCCCTAAGTCCCGAAAAACCCAGCGTGGGGGCATCAAGAAAGGAGCCTACTCTTTCTTAATCTTTCGAACACACGTGGTTCGAGATACAATAAAAACACAATAGCAGACCGACAGCCGGCTGTCGCTTGGTCGTCGAAATGTTATAGGAACGGCAATGCAAACCGGTGTTTGGGATGTTTGTGGGTCGTTCCCACCTCAGTGATCCGATTGCTTGTTTGCCTCGTCTTATATAAAAACAGATAACATTAAATCACGAACAAAGCGCTGTTTTTTAAGCAATTATGTTTTAAAAATAATACAAATCTAATTGCAAAACCAGTTAGAAATAGACTTTATTTTAATCTTTGTATATAGAGTCAGGTGTTGTTGTTTTTAACTTAAACGAACTTGGTCGAAGTTCTTAATAAGTAAATTAGTAACTTAGTCTCAACAGAAAACCAGTTTTAGGGTTCCTTAGGCAACAAGAGTTCCTTATTAATGACGGTGACTAGTAATAAGTCAATAAGTCAGATGATCACTTTCTGCCAGTTAAATAGACCGGTTCGGTTCAGGAGACGTGAAAAAAAACACAGGCAAAATATACTAGGTGAATTTTTAGTCCTGTACCACCCGCTAGTAGATGATTCTACCCATGAAAACAAACAACTTTTATTATGGAACCAACTCTGAAATCTCGAAAAAAATATCAGCTGTTTCCTATATTACGGTCGGAGGGCATTAAACTTTTGTTAGGAACAGCTGATATTTTTTTTCGCGATTTCAGTGTTGGTTCCATAATAAAAGTTGTTTGTTTTCATGGGTAGAATCATCTCCTAGCGGGTGGTACGGGACTTAAAATTCACCTAGTATATTTTAAAATATACCTACGGCAGTTAATAAAGAAAACATTACAATTTAACGCATGATAGACAACCAAATATGAAACTGCGAAACCCTACGAGTCCTAAAATACATTTAGCCGGTTTTGTATAAACAGCTAAAGTGTAGGCATGAACTAGATTTAAAACAAGTTTCATAATGACACAATTTTTGTTCATTCACCTATAGAATATAGTCATATGTGATTTGCCACTCATTGCTAGTACCTTGACACGAAAAGGTTCAGCGTAAATATATGAACACAAGCATTATCCGTGGTTTTACCTGTCCCTTTGGTCACTGCTAACGCCGTAGTGTGATGATTATATACTATTTATCCTATACTATCCATACTAATATTATAAATGCGAAAGTAACTCTGCCTGTCTGTTTTGCTTTCACGCCAAAACTACTGAAATGATTTAAATAAAATTTGTTACAGAGATAGTGCAAAGCCTGAGAAAAGACATAGAATAGTTCTAATTCCAATAATTCCACGGGAACGGAAACTGTGGGGTTAGAAACGTGTGGGGTTAGCTGTTCCCCACGATTCTCATCATAAAAAAAAAACTCCAGTACACCGTTTTAGAAATAAGCGCATGAAAACAAACAAAAACAGTATTTTAGCTTAGTATATTATTTTCAGCTTATAGTATACACTGGCATACATTAGGTACATGTTTTACGAGGAGACACCTCTATAAAGTCTGGCCTATTAGGAGTCCTATTGGCATAAACAAAACCCTTTCTCTATTAATAGGTATTTGTGGCCAATGCAGTAGGCCTAACACAAGCTCGCTTAAAAGTATTAAGAAAGTATGGTATTTTGCTGGATGGGGATGAAGGATGTACGGAGGGTTAACACCAGTTTACACTAAGGGTTTTGAGTGAATCTGATCTAGAAACGGATGATTCTGGAAAACTAGCAACTATCCGCTACACGCTCCTTCTTTAAATCATCAGTCCATCGTGCAGCCTTTAGGTCGTTAGCCATCCTTTGACATAAATAAATAATATTATATGTACTCCTTTCTCTTATATTAGGCCTGAATACCAAAGTTAGGCCAAAAGTTTCACAAAATTACCATCAGTACATTAAGAGCCTAAACTTGTACGTGTCAATATAGATTTAAGTAATAAAACTAGAAGTTTAAAGGTACGTCTGGACGCAAACTTGTCTCAAAATGTTCGGATCCATTATTTACTTAAACTTTGATACGACGGCGTCGCCGTGATACTAATTACTACAGTAATTGTATAATTAAGTTTCGATCAAAAGATTCACGGATTAATTAAACGGTAATGTTGTTGACTGCTGCTAGTTAATATGAAGTTAACTTGAATGGTACTAGGACCTTTAGTTGACTTACTTTCTTCATTACATCTAACTAAATTATGAATTGCTGCACCTTACATAGCAAAACAACGGCTAAAGTTATTAATTCACGATAAACTCGAACAGATTTTATACGGTTTTCATTAATAGATAGAGTTATTCTAGTGGAAGGTTTGTATTTATTATTGGGAGTGAAAAACCGAAGTTTCCCAATATTTGTACAACTCGTGCGAAGCAGGCGCAAGTCACAGTTTAAACATAAATTCCCGGTATTAGCCAAAGGTACAACAAAAGCATAAAAAACTTAAATACCAAAATTTTAAATGGTCAGTAAATATAAATTCTTCGTACACAAAAAAAAGGCAAACTCTTGTCTGACTCGCACATAAAGGGTTACGTTGTTACAGGTTTTCCTGTACCTATACGTGAAAATGATTTTGTTTTAAATATCATACTCAGTAGTAACGGAGATATAAAGAGGGAACATCAGAGAAGGACACACTAATCTTATGAGGGGCTCCGTTTCCATTGAAACGTACGGGCCCTCACAAAACAAACAACTTTTTTGGTCACCGAATATTGTTTTTCATTGCTATGCTAATACCGCAACTTAAAGTGTTTATTGCCAGTAAAAAACAACATCAGATGCAAACCTGATCTCAGTGCAAAGCCTTCTCGCTGCGACTGTACACGGCTAGCGTCACAAATATTACGCGCTTGAAAATTGTCCATTACATCATTTTAAAGTCCATCTCCACTCGACACCAGTACTTATACTATTTACATTTTCCGGTCCAAACGATAACAGACCACTCATTCATTTCAGATGGATGTATTTCGAACAGAGGGAGGACAACAAGCAAGTCGAAGAGATGGAAAACGTGAATAAAGACGTGTAGTACCCACTAGTGACTATCGAACTAAAGCATTTATTATAAGTGAAAGTGTTATTGGACAATATAAAGTGTTTTGAATAAAGTGTGAATGTTTAATAAAATCCTGTCGAGTCTCAACGTGGTTTTTATTCGATTTTAAACGCGAAAACAATCGGATATTTACAATATCATAGTGACACTGCGACGGATCGCCGGCTTGTTTAACTTCAACGACGTGTAAAGTTTATTTTCGATTTCGCCGAGTGTGTTTGTGGACGCATTAAAGACTGATATGGCAACATAAGAGTGTTTGCTTACATACAGCCGCACAATAGGACGCTAGCGACGTCCCCGCGTCGCCGGTTTACAAGTAATTCAATATTATACTGTATTTATCTTGGTGCTGTGAGGATGTGCTCTTCAATATAACAACAATGTGACCCAACTTTGAAGATTTACTCGGATCTCTGTAGAGGTACATATTTCTAGTTCCATATTTCACAGCTTGTGAGTTTTGATTTTATTTAAAACTACGAAAAAGAATTTTTAAAATGGACAAACTAGAAAAATCCGCCGAGAAAACGTCTCGCGACGAGACGACGACGGAGGAGTTGCCATTAAAAACGGAAGCTAAAAAAGACGGGCAGAGCATGACAATATGCGAGAAAATAAAATTAATCAAATCAAACATAACGGTGGAACCGGTTTTGGCGCTGTTTGTGATGCCCAGCGTGCTAGCGATGTTGGCGACACAGAATTTGAATTTAGAGAAAGCATGCAGGGTCAACTTAGAGTTCGGGGACGAAGCGTGTACTGCTTTGAGGCTTAGAAAACGTGCCAATTACACGTTTGAAGAAGACGAAGTACAGAAACTGATAGCGTCAGTGCAAGCATGGAAGAGCGTGGTGCACACAGCGGTGCCCACAATCCTGATGCTCTTCATAGGTGCGTGGAGCGACAAAACGGGGAAGCGAAAGATATGCATGATGGTACCGATCTTTGGGGAGTTCATGACGTGTATATTAAACATGATAAACACGTTCTTTTTCTATGAAGTCCCAGTGGAATGGACCGTGCTCATGGAGGTCGTATTCCCGGCCTTGACAGGAGGCTGGTACACTATGTTCCTCGGTACTTTTAGTTATTTGGGAGACATCACTTCGAAAGACACAAGGACTTTTAGAATGGGGATATTGAACTTGTGCATGACTGTAGGGTTTCCCATAGGAATGGGGTTGAGCGGTATCCTGCTACGAGTTATAGGATATTACGGAGTATTTTCAATATCAGCAACATTGCATTTTGTAAATTTCTGTTACGTGTTGTTTCGGATCGATGACCACACTTGGCTGGAGAACAAAGACAAGGTTTGTAATAATGCTATTATTGTGATGTTATCTAGAATAATAATTGTTGATCAGACAGGTTAATATTACCTACAATCGTTTTGTAGGTCACTTGATTCTCGTGAGTTTTAATTTCATGCTTATTAATTCTTGTTGTTACTTCCTATATTTTTTTCCCAATAATATTATAATAATACTATTTATACATAAAAATAACGTTTTTAGGTCAAAAGAACCGGCTGTACCGGTTTTCTACTAGAGTTTTTCGACTTCCACAGCCTAAAAGAGACAGTAGAAATAGCGTTCAAGAAAGGACCGAATAACCGACGTCTCCGCATATGTCTCGTATTGACTGTGGTCTGTTTAACTTTTGGACCGATGTGGGGTATGTACACAGTTTATTTATAGTTATGTAATAAATCTATATATAGTTTTTGTTGATTTAAAATATTATTGCTTCTAAACAAGCAAAAAAAACTCTACAGCTTGCACGTACGAGTGCTTGGGTTTTTTTTTTTATTTCTATGAGAGACTGGCTGTCCTCCGCGGTATTATCCGCGTTTTATTATCTGTAGGTACTGTTCCGCTCCCGTGGGTCGTAGAGTGGTGTTATGTAACCTACATAATGTGTTATTCTGCTGCATAAGCTATATTTTGTGAAATTTCAACAAAATTCGATCAGTAATTTTTGATTGATAATGTGACAGAAGGTTCTCGAGTGGCGGCCGCGTACCGATAAACGCAGCATGGGCAGGCCTCCCGCAAGATGGACCGATGATCTTATCAAGATCGCCGGGTCCTGCTGAATTCGGGTGGCGCAGAACCAATGCATGTGGAAATCTTTGGGGGAGGCTTTTGTCCAGCAGTGGACGTCTATCGGCTAAGGATGATGATGACAGTGACTAAAGGGCAACGAAGGAACATGAGTGGGTTTTAGTCAGTAAAAGTCTGACACGCCCTCCCGCCGCACCCAGGACGGGAGCAGTCATTTGATGATTTCCCACACACCCAAAAAAAAAGACATACATCCATCTTTTTATTCATACAAACGTTCACATTTAGAATACAATTAGGAAGTAGGAAAGATTATGCATCTTCACGCTATGAAACACGGGAGCGGAACAGTAATCAAAAAATCTTACTTCACATGTGTAAAACCCTAGGGCACACATTGGTAAGTAAACATACATACACATATGTAATAATTGTTTGAGAAAATATGAATATAATACAATAATGCTATTTACTTAAACTGCAAAGTTAGAATCCGCACTCGTCTGGGTAATTTCCATTGTGGTTAGTTTTTTGGCGATGTTTCCTAGAATATTTTATTACCTATAGTTATGTCAATTATTGTCATTAAGAAATATGGCTGATCTACTGAGAATGCGATTATGAAGTAATTTAATGCATGTTGTAATGCAATTTTTATTTTTTATTTTACAAAGTATATGGTGCTGATTCTCTTGTTCACAAACTTAATTAAATTTAAGTTGAATGCATCTTTCTCTTTATATTTCTTAAACAAAAGAACAGAAGATACATTTTAGTTTAATCCTGTCAAATTAGACAGCGCATGAAGAAAATTGGCGTGTGTTTAGTCGCCATATTTTAATTGCGTCTAAATTATCTATGGAGTGTCTAAATTTAGCAGCAGTTGAAATCATTACATTATATACACACAATGTAATTTATATTATTAAGAATGGCTAGTGGTCTCAATAATTAATTTATATTTAAAAATTCATTAGACGATGAACATTAGTTGCACATTTGACCTCAGGCTTTAACTAGAAATAAAAGATGCACATTAAATATGTAGGTATGTGTCACACGCATGGCAGCGTGTGTAATGTTTTTTTTTTCATAAATATAGTTTACTAGCTTTTGCCTGCGGCTGCGCTCGCGTTAGAAAGAGACAAAAAGTAGCCTATGTTACTCTCCATCCCTTCAACTATCTCCACTTGAAAAATCACGTCAATTCGTTGCTCCGTTTTGCCGTGAAAGAAAGACAAACATACAGACAGACAGACGGACACACTTTCCCATTTATAATATTAGTATGGATAGCTGTCCCCTGCGGTTTCACCCGCATTTTTCGTTACTGCTCCGCTCCCGTGGGTCGTAGCGTGATGGCATACCTACATACAAATATACAAACCTACAAACTTACAAATTTTAGCTCTTTATAATATTGGTATAGATTATAAATAAAAATTATAGGTTTCTGCACATTTTTTCCTTATAAACTGTAACTAGGGCATTCAAAAGTTATATTCCTCCGTTCTCATTAATATCACGGGGTAGAGGTACAGAGAATCTAAGTAAAAAAGACCGTAGGTATTCGTAAATTCATTTCTAAATGTCCACCCTTGGCATTATTACCACAGGCCTTTAAGCGTTCTGGCCAGGCATCTATCACTTTATGCCCTGTACATAGGAAAGTGTTCCACTGACGATCGTAAACAATTTATTACCGACTAGCTGTCCCCTGCGGTTTCACCCGCATTTTTCGTTACTGCTCCGCTCCCGTGGGTCGTAGCATGATGGTATATAGCCTATAGCAATCCTCGATAAATGAGCTATCTAACACTGAAAGAATTTTTCAAATCGGACCAGTAGTTCCAGAGATTACCCCCTACATACAAACTTACAAACCTACAAACTTACAAACTTACAAATTTTACCTCTTTATAATATTATTATTACAAATTACAAATTACAATTACAAATATTACAAATTACAAATTACAAATATTACAAATTACAAATTACAAATATTACAAATTACAAACTTACAAACTTACAAATTTTACCTCTTTATAATATTAGTATAGATTCCAAATTATTGTGATGTTTTAGTGCAGGCAATTTCCTCTAACAAACCACAATTTGTAGTCCAGGGAGATGAGGTATTAGAGAACTATGTAGTATCTAGAAATAGTTCAAGGACATTTATATTAACTACGAGACCAATAGAAGAAACATTTGACTCTCATTCGAATTTACTATGAGTGAGAGTTATATATTTTTTTATCAAACTTTATAACTTGAGAAGTATGCATCTATTATTCCCATTTTTATTTGTGAGTGGGAAATCATCAAATGACTTCTCCCGCCCTGGGCGGGGCAGGAGGGCGTGTCAGACTTTTACTGACCAAAACCCACACATGTTCCTTCGGTTGTCCTTTATGTTCCAGGGCCCCGGTAACTATTAGAAGTATTCCACAAGCCATCTATCATTCCCATCACATCACACTATCTATATATATTTTTGACAATATTGAGACACCATTTGAGTTAAGACATTATTTCTAAAAGTGAAGTAAAGATCAAATATTTCTGAGAAATGACATCAAAATGTTACAACAAACATTAATGCGGTTGCACTTGTGGTTGCATAGCATAATTTGTGACGTCACACTTGGCGCAAAAAAAGGAAATTGTTTGATGCTTTTATTTATTTTAATGTATTGTGTTAAAGATATTGTTTAAAAGCCCTACACTCTACAAAAACTCTGTCGGCAAAGGTGATTGTAAAAAATAAACGTTGCATCTTGCTAATAGAATAGATTTATTACGCCTGATCTTTTATTGAATACTTAGGTGAACGAAATCGCGTATTCTTATTCAGGATGTTTATTGAATGTGACGATGGCCTGAATGCGGTTTTTCCCATGACTTTGTTTGTCAAACGTTTATTGAATGTAATATAAATATTTTTGTAGTTGATTGCATCATTAATCTCAAAAGTGTAACTGCTATCGGCACTAGTCCCGATTTGAGCTAAATATTATCGGTTTGTTTTATCGCAGACTAAAATACTTTATTTGTAAATCATAGGTACTGTGGACCTATGTTTGACATATAAAATATTTTTGATTTCGGTATCAGTCCAACGTTTAAGAGTTGTTGGTGTCACTCCTCCTCTCATGAGGTTTCCGGCGACTCGGACCGCAATTAACTAGGACCGCGGTCCCAGTCGCCGGATCCGTAAAAAATATTTAATTTTCTTCCGGCGACTGGGACCACTCATAAAATGATAACTGAAATCAACAAAATGTACAGTCAACGAAAATATTTTTGATGTAATAATTGAATAAAAATCCTTTCTGATTTAAAAACATCATATATTGATATAAAAAGCAGCCTTTGACTACAGTTCTGTTTTATAAATCTTTCGTAATAAAAACAAAGACATAAAAAATATAAATAAATCATGCTAATAATAATAAAAAAACATAAATCGTGCTTATAATAATAATCAACAATTTTCAAACAATTAACAATCAGAAAGTAATTATTTATCATAAAATCAGCCTTTATGTTACTAACTTACTACTTTACTTTAAGTGAGTAACTATAATAAAAAATAACAATAATCACAATAAAAATTATAAACGTAGGTACTATCTATGTCAATCACAATTAGTTTAAAATGGCCGTTATGGCAGTAGGTGTAAATTGGGGTGTCTGGATCAGAGGAGATCCAGAAACACCCAATATATTTATCATTCATTGCATAAAAAAAATCGTCAATCAGTCATTTATAGTAAAATTATACAATGACTTAAAATCTATATAGTATAGATCAATTACACTCCCGGAGTCAATGTTTATCGCAGCCTCTCCAAAAAATGGCCGATACTTGTTTTACAAATAAATAAGTCATCAATAGAATGATAATAAATAATGCTGCTATATCATTGGGGTTTATTTTCAGAGTGTCATCAGAGTTTAAGAGCATTAAAACCATAAAAATCCTATACTGTACTTTCGTTCGCAGTCATCTCGAGTATGCCTGTCAAGTTTGGAATCCTAATTACAATGTGTACATTAATCGACTTGAGGGCATACAACGAAAATTTCTGAGGCGCATTCAATTTCGTTCGCATACCTATTCACCTACCTATCTTCATCGTTGCAAGAGATTTCATATACTTCCACTCTCTGAACGAAGGAAAATCGCGGATCTAGCGTTTTTGGCTAAAATAGCGAATGGGTCAACTGAACTTTCCGAGTTAGTGAACAAAATTGGGCTCCGAGTTCCTTTCACCTTTCCACGCAACCCCCGTTTGCTGCACACGCCAATAACGAGAACCAATTATAGGCGGAACTCATACTTGATAAGAGCGTGTAGTACGTACAATGCAGCTTGCCGAGACGTCGACTTAGACATTTTCACAACTAGCTATCAAAATTTTAAAAAAAATCTTTGTAACCACTTCTTTGAAAACGTTAAATAATTTTCTAATTCTATCTTACCTATTTTTTTATTGTGTTTACCTTGACTGTCTTCCACATTCTTGTACCTGTTTGTATGTATAACTATCTGTGAAAACTTGTAATTGGCCTTAACTTTGTAACTCTCTTCGTCTTACCACTGTTAATAGCTGTAAGTTTTCCGATGAAAATAAAATAAAATAAAATAATTTTTTTTTTCATCTTAGCGATCGAAGAATGCTTCCTCTTCGATATTTGGATACTTACATGATTTATTTATATTTATTTAATGTCTATGTTTTTATTACGAAAGATTTAAATAACAAAACTCTAGTCAAAGGCAGCTTTTTATATCAATAAATAATATTTTTAAATCAAAAAGGATTTTTATAATTTTTTTTTTTGGTGAGTGGAAGTCATCCAATGACTGCTCCCGTCCTGGGTGCGGCGGGAGGGCGTGTCAGACTTTTACTGACTAAAACCCACTCATGTTCCTTCGATTGCCCTTTATGTTCCAGGGTCACGGTAACTATTATAAACATTCCTCAACCTTTCAATATTTTCATTTATAAACATACCGCAACCCCGGCAGGCGTTGGCCCTGTTGGGCCCCTTCCTGTGCTGACTTCTTCTCTTTGAGACGCGCGTGGAACACTAACGCGCCATCGACGCGGTCCTGGTCCTAGCCGGGCGGCGAGCTACCCATCGCTCGCCATCCGCAGAACTGCGCCTACGGTGGCCGGTAGTCGTCTTGTGACTCTCGACGTCTTCGCCTGGGTCTTAGTCCATGGCGAGAGGCTCGTCGTTGCCTTACGTGCGCCGCCGCTTCCTTCACTTGCATAACTGCTTCGCAGAAGGAGGCGACGACATTCCATTCCCTCTCGCCCCAAAGCATGGCCTGAACCAGCGCCGGTCGCGAGAGGTCACCGCCGCCGATCGCCTCTACGAGGACACGCTGATGGTCCGCCCATGCGTAGCACACCTCCACCGTGTGCTCGACCGTGTCCTCCAGGCGACCGTTGCTGCAGTGGTGACACCCAGGCGTCGCTTCCGCCCGAATCCACCACAGGAACCTCCCGAACTGACCATGTCCGGTGAGGACCTGTGCCAAGCGAAACGTGAGAGCGCCGTGGCGCCTATCCAGCCACTCCTCAAAGAGGGGTCTTACCACCGCTATTCAATTATTACATCAAAAATTTTTTCGTTGACTGTACATTTTGTTGATTTCAGTTATCATTTTATGAGTGGTCCCAGTCGCCGGAAGAAAATTAAATATTTTTTTACGGATCCGGCGACTGGGACCGCGGTCCGAGTTAATTGCGGTCCGAGTCGCCGGAAACCTCTCTCTCATACCTCAGAACGGTCAACAAACCGCTTTCTTTTCATCTTGACTCGATTTTAAAGGAACATTAAAGCCACACAGGTGCATTTTTATCAGCCGATAAGATCGCATGCATTGCGATATTATCTGCCTTATTACATTATTTACATAAGAACGGGTACGAAGTTACACACTAATGAGCAAGGAATCGGGACGCTACGTGAGATATTATCGACCGATAATTACACACTTGTGTGGTAGAGGGTTAGTTGTTGGTCTTGGTTGTCATTCGTCCATCTGTGTGTCATAGTCTAACCAAGGAGTATTGTGTTGCCCAAAAACTATAGTTGTGAAGGTTAGACATTCTCTCCTTGTACAATCATGAAAAAATATCAAAAAACCCGCCTCTTGCACCTCACAAAAGGCTCGATAACTTTAAAACAGCTGAACCGATATTGATAAAACATGTCAAAGAAGTGTTGCTAGATAACCTACTTTTAAATAAATAAAACCACATTCAAATAGGTGCTCCCGTTTAATAGCTACAGTTCTACAGACACACACATAGCAATCTCTTTTTGCGTCGGGGGTAAAAATCTTAATACTCAGCTGCATACAGTTAGACTAGAAATTAACTCTAACATAGTGAAAAAAATATAGTGGAGCAAAGACTAAGGATATCATTAATCTCCGTAATTGTAAAAACGTCCTTAAGTTATCAATAGAAATTAACCATCGTACATCAATATTATTACTGATTTTCTATTGATAGTTGTTAACTGTTAATGCATTTAGTGGGTATGGAAATAGAGTTGCTAATTGCGTGATTACACACAAGGTAAGAAACGACGTGTGGCTTATGATTGTCAATTGTGTTTAGATTTCATCTACATGCAGTCTCTAGTTAAAAAGTAGCATAATTATGTTCTTCCTAATGAAAATGTATGATAGAATTACCTCCGTACCAAATTTTATTGATATCAGTAATTTTAGCCATTAAAGACGGAAGAAGTTTCTTTTGCATCCATACTTACCAAAAAAATAACTTAGTTTGTTTATCTAGCTGTATGCCTGTATGACTTTCTGTGTGTCTTTATGCTGGTTTGTCTATTAAGCTTTCACGGTTATACTATTGAACCAAATCTGATTTGGTATTGAGGTACACTGGATCTTAGAGATTTTTTTCTTTTGACAATGACTTCATTCTTTTAACGACTTTATCTATAATCGTGGTTTGTGATAACTGACTTTTACATAAAATACGTCGCTGGTAAAAGCTACTTTACTTTTTAGTATATTAAACTATTCACGAATGTAAGTGAGTTGAGTTTTCAACTCGTATACAGAATAAATATTTTATTCATTATATTATTCATTTTATCGACTTAACACGATAGATTCCAATGTTTGTCGTAGTGGTATACATACAATAATATTTACTGTTATTGGCCCAGGCAAATATAGATTGTCAATACTATAATATAGAAAACAATTTAGCTTGGTATTGAAAATATAGTAAATACGACGTTTTGTTTTTTTTTTCGTGGTTTTACCATTTCATAATTTTATTTTTTGGCTTGTTGTGAGAATTGTGAAGAAATATAACTTTTATTTTTTATTATCGTTCCTGGGTGATTTCCGGGATGAAAACTATTTTACGTCCTTTCTCGGGTCCCAGACTATATCTGTACCAAATTTCATTCAAAACGGTTCAGTGGTTTAGGCGTGAAGAAGAGACAGACCGACAGAAAGACAGACAGACAGAGTTAGTGAAGGATACGTTTTTCTAACTACCTTAGGGTTAGTGTCCAGTTTAACTGGACGCAGCTGAATACAAGTGTTTACGCCTCCCTATTAGACCTCCACAACTCAATTATTTGGTAGGACTCAATTGTTTGGTCCCCCTGGTAAGACTGGTTGTCAGATCCGTCATTTGGTTTCTGACTGAACCAAACGGAACAGTTACAACGGGTCTATTTATGTATGTCACTGAGTCAGTGATGAATTGATGATAAACAATTCAATCGTCTAGTATGCTACCAGTATATTAAAATAATTGTATACCTCATCTATATATATATATATAGGTACTTATGTTTAAAAGAAAGTCGTGTTAGTAACACATTCTATAACTCAAGAACGCCGGAACCGATTTGGCTGAAAATTGGTGGGGAGGTAGCTTAAGGCCAGGGAATGGACATAGAATAAATAATAAAACTTTTTAGCTCTTTTTTTGTAATCAAAAATCTGATATAACGCCCGTGAAAACGCTGGAGACAGCTAGTTTTTATAAACTGTCTAGAGTCGTCATTTCCTAACTGACGACCTCTGAAAATAAATGCTGAGAAAAACTGAGGGATAGTTCAGACAACAAAATATATTTAACATTTTTGTGCAACAATCCGTGCAGAATAACACCCGGGTTAGCATTATGAGAAAAGTGCCAATTTGAGTAAACCTGCTTCAAAATGCATCCTGAGCTCTCTTCTAAAGAAGCTCCACGCATGTAATGTCCTAGATAGACATAGAAATTACCCGTAACGACTGGCATAATATATATTAAACTAGCTTTTGCCCGCGGCTTCGCTTGCGTTAGAAAGAGACAAAAAGTAGCCTATGTTACTCTCCATCCCTTCAACTATCTCCATTTAAAAAATCACGTCAATACGTCGCTCCGTTTTGCCGTGAAAGAAAGACAAACATACAGACAGACAGACAGACACACTTTCCCATTTATAATATTACTATGGATTAGTTTTGTCTAAAAAATACATACAGACGTAAAATGATTTAATCATCAATCATAGCATAAAGAGGCACTGTTAGGTGGAAATCTCAATTATTTTACGCAAATGACCTTCCTATAGAATTTACTTACTAGTTAAAAAAAGATGTGTTTTTTGTAATAAAGTCTGTAAAAAAATTACTTAAAAATAATACAGTAAATGATGATAATGAGAATTTAAATAATTATCTTAATATTGATAATTATTTTACTGTGTTCAGAGACTTTAAAAACGTTTCGTTGTATTAGATTATTATTATCTACATATCAATGCATATCGCTTTTAAGGCCAACTGACGATTCCAGACTTAATTTTTTTGACTTAATATTTCAGAATTATAAAAAATAAATTATAAATCCAGGTTTTCTCACGCTGTTATTGTTCACCTATTTATTTGTTATATAATAATTATAGTTTTTTTGTTCCTCAGAACGACATAAAAAAGCAAAATAGGTAATATATTATAATATTAACTAAATGACGTGCAATCTTTTCAATGAGTTGTGGTCATATTATTATCCTCTTATGTTACCTAATTTAAATTTAATTCAGCTCTGAAATTGTGATTGTGACATGTAATCTATTTATATTTTTTAAATGATATTTTTTTTACAATAAAATGGAATTAAATGTATTATTCAAAATAGTTATTGGCTAATCACAGAATTTTAGAATTTAATCACATATATTTTTTTTTTGTTTTTAAATTAATTTTGCATGCACATTGCTATTGAAATTGTTATAAGGAAAAGCAAGAAATAAAAGCCTTTTTTATTTTTATTTTATTTATTTATTAAGTTACCTAATAATAGTTCATTCTAAAAGTTATATACCCGTGACAAATAACTATGTTTTTTTCATAAGCGACCCACACACATTTCTTCTGCATTACCTAAAGGACAAAAAAATGATTTCAAGACTTCATCACTTAAAGGGCGTTTACACCACGTATTGTAGAGAGATATATAAATAGTTAAATAATAATATTGCTAAGACGCTTCTGTGTATTATGTCGCTGGAAATTGTATATACGGCGTAAACGCTGGCAGTTTTGTATAATGCCTATGGCAAAATATCAGAGCAATCCGACTCGAATAAGTTAGGTTAGAAGCTTAGCATAGTTAGGTAAAAATATGCCTCCACCTTAGTTGAAACTATCGAATAAATATAGTAAATATTTTTTCTTTTTACATTCCCTAATCCACAATACAACCAATCTCTAGAGGACATGCACCTATTTTAACCTTTCAACGACCAAGCGGCAGCCAGCTGTCGCGCTTCTACTGTCTTTCTATTGTGTCTCGAATCACGTGTGTTCAAAGGTTTAAATACTAAGAATATTTTTTATTTTGAAAGGTTTTTATCACGTATAGTCTATATGTTATAGGCAAACTCCGAAGCTCCGGCGCTCCTAGGTTGGACTGGTCAATCCTCAGGTCAGACCGAATGACTTAGTCAAAGCCCAAACAAATGTAAATTTTCGGCCTTTGACTAAACAATTTTCGTCAAACCTGGGAGAGACTAATTTGGTCAGGCAAACGTCAAAACACAATTTTATTAAATCGGGGTTTGACGAGTCAAACTCCGATATAGGTATGAAGTGTCTTAACTTCGTATATTTGGAAGCATTTTATCATTTAAGCAGCTTTCGAGTCTAAGTAACTCTGCCAGTTCTGACACCTGATTGGTCAGCTTACGTGATTTTCACTTTTATATTTGAGATGCTTTGAGAGAATGCCGTGTGGCATTAGGCCCGCCTTTTGTACGATGTGCAATAAAGTATAAAATAAATAAATAAATGCTTTGGAATATACGGAGGTTAGTTTGTAAGATTAGGTTTAAAAAAAATAACATTTTTAAAATTTTGATGTTTATTGTTTTAATAATTTCTTAAGTAATTAAAATGGAAAATTACTCATCTTCAATTTTACGCAATTACACGCCCGCACGCTCAATGAACGAACATGAAATGACAAAACAATCGGTCGGAAAACCGCGAGAGACATTCTGAACCTGTTTAAACATGTTCAGATCAACGTTTGACCGAGTTTTGCAGTCGCTTCTAGGATTGACTAGGCCAAAACCGAAACAGAATAATTTACTTTCGACGTTTGACTGAAAAGTTAGGAGCTCCTGGGTTTGACTAAAAATACTTCAGGCAAAGGGCGAAATTGAAATGTATTTCGGGGATTGCCTGATGGCTTTGGCCAAACCTAGGATAAACCAGTCCTTTCGCGAAGAGACTGTGTATCGGACTTTGACTATAACATATATATAAAAGAAAGTCGCGTTAGTTACACATTTTATAACTCAAGAACAGCAGAACCGATTTGGCTGAAAATTGATGGGGGGCAGCTTAGGACCAGGGGATGGACATATAATACTTTTTATCATCTTTTTTTTAGTAACCAAAAATCTGATATAACGCAGGTGAAACTGCGGGGGATTTAAGATTTTATTTATGAACTAGCTGAGTTCATAAATAAAATCTTAAATCCATAAACGGTATATGACGTGTATAATGTATATTCTTAAAATAAATGCAATTTGAAAACCGACGTGATTATGAAAGAAAATAAAACTTAATGCCTGAATAAATAAATTTTCACTGCAATAACGTTCTATCAAAAGTATTTACTATGCATTAAATTTGAATAAAACTTTCAATTTAATTTAATATTAAATGTTAAACTGGTATTTTAAATAAAAATGTTATCTTAAATTAAATATATGTTAGTACCATCTTGCAATGTCGTAAAGAAAGTAGAAAACAAATCACAGAATTTTATAATATTACTAGCTTCTGCCCGCGGCTTCGCTCGCGTTAGAAAGAGACAAAAAGTAGCCTATGTTACTCTCCATCCCTTCAACTATCTCCACTTAAAAAATCACGTCAATTCGTCGCTCCGTTTTGCCGTGAAAGAAAGACAAACAGACAGACAGACAGACAGACAGACACACTTTCCCATTTATAATATTAGTATGGATTATTTTTGTACGTTGGAAATAAGAAAAGCTGTTACAGTATTATTTTTTATAGCATATGGCTTTAAAATAAAACCAACTAATTATTTGCATGATTTGGATTTATGAAAATGATTCCATTCGTATTTTGAAAACAATTAAACATTACAATGTTTCAAATATAAGAAGTGCAATTTGACGTTTCATACTTTTCATGACGACACAACTTTGTACATGCGTAACTCAAAAATTGACATTTATTTCTTCCGTAAAACCACGTAATTTTAAAGTTATTTTTATTTTATCACAAACTGCACAATTCTTAATCACTTAATTTACATTAAAAATTTTCAAACAAAGCAATTTATCCATTGTTGACAATAAATAATATTTTTTCTCGACGTCGTGTCAAAGTCACGTAGTAAGGTACTATACCGTAGTGTTGTGACTCTTCAAATTCACTTGTATACCAATAATCAATAAAATAACTTATTATTAACGATCGTTTTCAATGAAAGCGATTTTTATTATTTAAATATATTTTTGATGATTTCTGAATGTCAACGAAAAAGCATACTTATTTAAAATTAAACATATAGTTATTATAATTTTAATAAGTTTTTGTAAGCAAAATAGCTCGTGCTCAAGTCTTGACAAAATATTTTTTCTTTTAATTTGGCAACACTGGCAAGTGAGAATTTGAGAATTTCTTTCATCTAAAATTCAGAAATTTACAGTTATAAAATAAATAAATCTGTAACTTAAATCGATTTTAAATTACAAAGAAATGAAATCAATATCTCGTATAAATCGGATATTGTAGTAATCGATTTTTTTAACCCAATCCCTATTTTTAGTAGGTTAGAAGTGTCAAATTGCACTTCTTATATTTGAAACACTGTAATTATTTGTGTCAGGTTGACGGGTTGTAACCTCTATGGTTGTCACTTGAATGTGACACTTGATTTGCCGGTTACTATGTCAACGACATCCAACAGAACATGGACAACTTTTATATGGGAAAATGGAATTGTTGTTTTACTCTATCTTTCTCGCATTTTTTTCTTATTTGCTCACCGTTTAGACCTACCCTGGACTACGACAAACATTTTAAACCCAAAATCAGCTCAATCGGCCCAGCCGTTCTCGAGTTTTAATCAGACTAACGAACATCAATTCATTTTTATTTATATAGATTAACTAGCTTTTGCAAGTGGCCGTGCCTAGGTGAATGTTGAACTTCCATCCCATTTAAGGATGTTTAGAAAAACGACCTTAAAAGGGGTAAAAAGGTCGAATTACTAAAAAAAAGTGAGCCGTCACGGGACGCCTGGCAGATGTGAAACATCGACATTACATCATCGCCACACAGTACACAAGACTGTGACTGTATATATACACCATTATATAGCGTGGCGACGCGTCGCCACGGAATGCGTCTCCACGCCAGAATTTTGTTTTACGTGCGGCTATAGATGTTTCACATCAAAATCCATTCTTATCCTGCCGTCTGTCTGTCCCTATGTATGCTTAGATCTTTAAAACTACGCAACGGATTTTAATGCGGTTTTTTTTAATGGATAGAGTGACTCTTAAGGAAGGTTTATATATATGTATAATACATACTTCATTATAGTAGAGAAATGCCGCGATTTTTTTCCGTGCGAAGCTGGGGCGGGTCGCTATGTTCCCGTCTCCATCGTGCACTTCACGTTTAGCAGTTGTGTAACAGTGACAGGTATAGTGCTTAGCCAAAGTCAGTGCTTAGTAACGTCTATTTATCTCACCATAAGTCTTGGAAGCTGTGTTCTTCACAAAGAACACACATTCCAAGTTTCACCCTCCAGGATTGCAAAAAAATAAGATCTAAAATCGACAATAGGCGAGAGGACAAAAAAAAAGTAATTAGTCCGTCAGATAGATTATCAAAAAGTTTTGGACACGTATTTTTTCTTTTTTCTCGTAAACGAAGAATGACGACGATACAGTGCGTTAAAGTTGCGCATGACGTCACGATCAGATACATATTTTGCAGGACGGTGACGTCAAAACCCCCCACTCCGGAACTTTGTTGCTCTTTATCTTTGTATTTTTTTATTAACTAGCTTCTGCCAGCGGCTTCGCTCGCGTTAGAAAGAGACAAAAAGTAGCCTTTGTTACTCTTCATCCCTTCAACTATCTCCACTTAAAAAATCACGTCAATCCGTCGCTCCGTTTTGCCGTGAAAGAAAGACAAACGGACATACAGACACACTTTCCCATTTATAATATTAGTATGGATTTGATCAAGCAAAAAATACGTGTCCCGTATTTTTGGCCGATCAATCAGACGGACTAAACAGAATGCCTTTTTTAATGTCGTCGTCATCCCTATTCTAGAATCTTTACAAACTGGCTACCAAGATGTCAAACAAAACCGGTTGCTTTATCTCTTAAAAAATATCCTCATTCGGATATTCGAAATAGCATTGGTGCAGTGCGCTGTTGACAATATAATACAATATATCACGTACATACATTGTATATAGACATTTACAAATGTCTACCATTCATGTCTGACTTTATTAAATAATTGGCTATACTAGGAACCATTTGAATTTTGATATATTATTATGCGTGTTGACACTATTCTAGTACTGTTTTGTCACGAACCACAACTAGCAAACGGTTTATTCATACTATACTAATATGGAAAAGTGTGTGTGTTTGTTTGACCGTATTTCACGGCAAAACGGAGCGACGAATTGTCGAGATTTTTTAAGTGGAGGCAGATATATTATATTTTTTTTGAGGATGGGAAAAATCATCAAATGACTTCTACTGACGGGAGGTTCAGACTCTTACTGCTAATCCTTCGGTTGCCCTTTATGTTCCGGTGCTACGGTTACGATTAGAACTATTCCGCAACCCCAGTAGAAGTGGCAGAAGTAGAGCTAGTTGAAGGGATGGAGAGTGACACAGGCTACTTTTTGTCTCTTTCTAACACGGACGAAGCCGCGGTCAAAAGCTAGTTCAATATCTTTTACATTCTCTTGTATTTTAAATAGAAAATTCTAGACTCAATTTTACTTTTTGCGTGACTAGCATAATATGCGAGTGGCGTCAAAAAAAATTGAAATAACAGATTACAAAAGTGTACATAGGAAACAGTTACAAAAATTCTATAAGTACATAAAGAAATCCTAAGAATAAACTAAAACTACGAAAATTATTATTAACAGTCTAATAAAAGTAATTCGGAATTGCAATATTTGATAACGACCTAGGTAGAAGTCAAGCATAGTTAGTTAAGTTTTTGACATGGGTTTTAATTTTTTTTGTCTCCATCCATCCATTCAATTTAATTCTTAAAAATACTCAAACATTTAATGCTGTTATTTGACACAAACAGACAATTCTATTTTAGTACTTTATATATAAGTAAATACAATCTAATTAAATCCACTTGATACACATTATGAACACTAGATTAACTAAGAACAATAGGAATTGTATTGTATTACTTTGTGTATCCCTTGGAGTAATCATGCAATTAAATTATAAGTATTTATTCAAGAGCATAATAAATTTTAACTATTCGTACCTCAATTAATGTAGACATAGAAATATGTTTTCAAACTAAAATCAGAAAGGAAATAACTATACTAATATTATAACTATACTAATATTATATCTATACTAATAATATAAAGAGGTAAAATTTGTTTGTATGTAGGAGGTAATTTCTGAAAGTAACGAACCAATTTTAAAAAAATGTTACTAGGAGTAGGTAGTAATTATAAAATTTAAAAAAGGCGCCCGCACCCCATAAAAATTAAGTTCACGACTGCAGCTAACAAAAGAGATGATAACTTCGAAACGGCTGTACCGATTTTGACGAAACGTGTCTAAGAACCATCGCTATACACAAATTGCTACTTATATATAAAAAGAGCCACATTAAAATCAGACCAGACTGACAGACAGACAAACAGACACACACATATCGGTCAATCTTATAGCACACCTCTTTTGCATCGGAATTGAAAAACTTTATCTATAATAAAAAGGATTAATTCCAGTTACAATTGTCCCATTGCAGGGCCTTTTCCTTATAAGGAAAAAGCTCGCTCAAAGTGGTTTGGTTGGATTTGAAACTTGTATTGAAAGGTCCAGGTTACCTTACGATATTTTTCTTCATAAATGTCAGTAACGTCTAAAATAAATCTAAAAACCCGCGCTAACAAAATTGTTGTTAACATTAAAATGGCTAAACCGATTTTGATAGAACATGCTCAACCATCGCTTTACCTATTAGCACTAGTTGATTTGGATACGGTTTTTTATATGAACCTATTTCATATAAAAGAACCCTGATTTAGATATGGTTTTTTTATATGAAAGAAGGTTTATTTAAAAAAAACCGCATCCAAATCAGATCAACCGTTTAATAGGTACGGTGCCACATAGAGACAAACAGGCAAACAAACAAACACACACACATAACTGTGTATAGAATTTTTAGCTAATACTTGTATAAAATATTATAAAACATTGTCAACGTGTAATTTAACCCTGCAGAGAAACTATCTCTTGTTTTTATTTTCGAATTTCCACTCTCTCTGTTAAACTAAATTCCATGTTAACTATTTTCACCCAAGCACTACGTATTCTAGGTAATTTTAGCGTCTTACTAATAATCGCTGCATAAAGTTATGACAGGGTTATACCTACGTCAAAAAATGTATGGTTACACAGGCTATATTCATGACATTACTTTACACAGTGATTATTAGTAAGGGCATTAACCTATAATAATTTCTTTATGTTTTGACTTAGTTACGGACTAGTTTTCATAACATCCACACTAATGCCCTTAATAATAATTACTGTGTAAATTAATGTTATGAATAAAGCCTGTGTAACCATACATTTTTTGACGTATAAACCTGTCATAACTTTATGCAGCGAGTAAGACGCTTATATTTATAAATGGTAAAGTGTCTTTTTGTTTATCCATCTTTCACGGCAAAACGGAGCGACGAACTGACATGTTTTTTTTTATAATTGAAATAGTTGAAGGGATGGAGCATGACAAGGCTAATTTTTGTCTCTTTCTAACGCGAATTGCTGCTGGCAAAAGTCAGTTTGTTAATAAAAGTTATAATCCGATTACCCGAAACCGGGACAAGTCAAGTAAAACAGGAAAAAATATCAAATCTTCAAAGAATGTAGCCGTCATTCATACTCGGAGTAGTTTCAAGACCTCGTGGGAAATTACAAGCTAGCGTCCAGGTTCCAGGCAGTGATTGCTTTACTAAAGTTTAGCTTTCCATCATACGCTGCTGGTTATTTACTATTTATTATTTATATTTCATGAACTTCGTCTTTGGCGGTATGGGGAAAAATTGTTTAGCTATAACTTGGCTACATTACATTGTGATAAAGTCTAAAATTATTGTATACTTACCAAATGAACGCCAAAGTATTGCTTGTACCGAATTTTCATAACAATGTAAACAAAATTAATGCCCGAATATTTTTTTTGTGTAAGTGGGAACTCATCCAATGACTGCTCCCGTCCTGGGTGCGGCGAGAGGGCGTGTCAGACTTTTACTGACTAATACCCACTCATGTTCCTTCGGTTGCCCTTCATGTTCCGGGGTCACAGTAACTATTATAAACATTCCGCAACCCCGGCAGGCGTTGGCCCTGTTGGGCCATTTCCTGTGCTGACTTCTCTTTGAGGCGCGCGTGGAACACTAACGCGCCGTCGACGCGGTTCTGGTCCTAGCCGGGCGGCGAGCTACCCATCGCTCGCTGTCCGCAGAACTGCGCCTACGGTGGCCGGTAGTCGTCTTGCGACTCTCGACGTCTTCGCCTGGGTCTAAGTCCGGGGCGAGAGGCTCGTCTCGCTCGCTCAAATCTGTTGTTGTCTTTACTTTATCCCTTAAAAGTGACAAAGACAGCAACAGATTTGGGAGAGTCTCAAAGTTAAATGGCGTTTAAGTATTCGACCATATGTCCAATAATAAAAATTTACTTGAATCAAAAAAGGTACATAACATACAGAAATGTTAGTAGAGACAGAGGCGAAATAAATCTAATATTATAAATGAGAAAGTAACTCTGTCTGTATGTCTCTTCTTCAAGTCTAAACCACTGAACCGATTTAAATAAAATTTGGTACAGTATAGTCTGCGACCCAAGAAAGGACATAGGATAGTTTTCATCCCGGAAATCCCCCGGGAACGGGGCAAAAGCTAGTAAACCATAAAAGCCTCGCCACAGAAGTGGGTTATTATCGACAGTGTAAGTCAAATAACGAGACAAATATCTCTGCATTCGTTATTATCTACACTGCCGATAGTAACCCATTCCAACATGTCACGTATCAACGTTCACAAACAAAGTCAAAGCTTAGTCATTAACAAATCCATATACTTATTTGCAGGAGAGCTGAGTGTTATGTATATATTTACTCGATATCAGTTCAACTGGGATGAAGTGAAATACAGCATCTTCTTCACTTATAACTTGATCACTCACTCAATCGGTAAGTTTCTAATCTACCAATACACGTTCAAGTATACAATAGTGCTATTCCATATTAATCTCCCTATTTGAACTTTCATTCCACCTAATTATAAGTCAAAGTAAAAGCCAGTATGTTAATCCTCCCATTTTAAATCATAGTTTTGTGTGGAGCAAAATTGACTGTTCATATTATGTTTACAGGTACTTTATTCTCAATCAGCGTGTTTAGTAGAAAGCTGAAGGCGGATGACGCTATTCTCGGCATAATATCGACGAGCAGTAAGATCGGTGGAGCCCTAGTCCTGGCATTCGCTAGAAATGACATAGAAGTGTACCTGGGTAAGTTTATTTTTAAACCCTAAATAATAATAATAATACCAGCCTATAACTGTCCCTGGGCAAAGGCCTCTTCTCATACAGAGAAGGCACGAGCATTGATCACCACGCTTGCTCAAGGCGGGTTGGCGATTTCGGACTTATATTAACTACAAGTCCAGGTTTCCTCACGATGTTTTCCTTCACCGATGTCTGTGATGTCTAAGATAAACTTTAGAAAGTACATATGAACTGTAAAAGTCACATTGGTACTTGCCCGGATTCGAACCCGCAACCTCTTGCATGAGAGGCGGGCGCCTTAACCACTAGGCCATCACGACATTTAAACCCTAACGTATAAAAAAGGTTTGAACGCTATGTGTTTACTGTCTGTTTGTTTGCACCAGTTTGACATTATCGTTGTTTTTGATGTTTTAAATATTTTTTCTTTTCAGCCCCTCTGGTAGAAATTTTAAACGGCACCTCTGCGATCGCTCTACGGTCGATAGCATCGAAACTAGTCTCGTATCAAGAATTAGGTAAGAACATTTATAATAACTAATTAATATAACGCTAAATAATTCTGAGTGAAAAAATCAATAAATGTGAACCTTTTGATATTTTGTAATTTTTTGTAGGGTTATTTATTGATTTCTGTCTCAAACATCCAACGGACACGGATAAGACACTGGAAATAATATACTTTTTTTGTTGTTGAAGAATCGTTGTTTCTCCTCAGGAATCTCTTGTATCGTCGGTTTTTTACAGATGTATAAATATAAACTCACAAACACATACAACCACAGCTGAAATAATTACCTGTAGGTCAAAAATTGCATGAATATAGGGAAATAATTACATGAATATTCATCCCGTATAACCGAATTTAGCAGCCAATCGTTCAACCGCAGCGTCAACTATGTCATACATTTTTGATACTCATTCCCCATTTTATTTTAAATCCCTACATTTCTGATATAAGTCAGACCAGTCAATAGTCTAGTATGTATCGTGTCGCCCAGTAACTGGGTTGTGGAGGTCTGATAGACAGTCGCTGAATCTGCCCCCTAGACAAGTGGCGTTGTAGAATAGATTGTCAAATGTATGGAGATTGCAAATTGTTTATCGAAAGCTTATGTAAATTCCATACGTTTGACAATCTATTCGTTATCGCTATCTATTCTACAATGCCACTTGTCTAGGCCCTCTGGTTAGGCTAGAACCCGACCCCAAGAAGTATAAAAATGGTGGTCAGTTAAATAATTCAAGAATTCAATTGGGAAAATGGCTAGGGAGATGATGAAGACATTTCTAATATTCCAGGTAAAGTGTACTCTCTATTCGGCGTGGCGGAGACCATGATGCCCATAATCTTCGCGCCGCTGTACTCCAGGGTGTACATAGCCACGCTGCACGTGCTGCCAGGAGCTGTGTTCCTCATGAGTGTAGCTGCCACAATACCTGCACTTTGTATATTTAGGTAAGGCTTACAACAGTTAATTTAAACACATCACTGTACAACGATGAAATTACAGTTTACAATTACATGTATTTACATGTTATGCTGCGATTTTACTTGGCATATGTTTGCGTGTTTCATGCAACGCAATTTCAACCTTATAAAACTAGAGTAGAGATCGTATTACCCAAGTAAGACAAATAGTTTGGCAAAAACGCCACGTGAAGTCACATCATTAAATCAAATTATCAGGAAATCCCTGGGACCAACAGCTTCACGTAATTTCCGAGGGTGTGTCATACCACCAACTTCCAACATGCTATAAAGAAACCCTTATAATTACTCAGCGGATTTTAGCAAAAGATAGAGTGATTAAAGAGGAGGTTTATGTATGTATAATAGAGATTTTCGGAATTTTTTAACACCCGTGCAAAGCTGAGGCACGTCTCTAGTTAAATAGACAACAGTCAAGGTATTACAGTCTATCTATCCTCACAAACTTAAAAATTAAATTATTTATACTATCATTATTATTCGTTAATTCCAAAGTCCAAACAGTTTTTACACAAACTTTATTAATCAAACGAATGTACCAAACATGAATTGTGAATTTTCTTCAAACGCTTCAAACTGCAATTGCAAGTACAGAATTGGAACACAGGATAACTCCTGACAGAATGACTTGATTGATTGATTGTTAGGTAGCTTCCATGACTGGATTTAATTACTTCCCGTTGCTCCCACAATCGCTAGTAAATAACTACTGGTAACAACTGACTGACAGGTCCAATACCAAAACATTGAGCTTTATTTTGAACTAGGTAGTAATTTGATTTAAAGGCAAATAGCTTTTACCCACCTCTCAGCTCGCGAATTATTTATAAAAATTATTTACAAAAACAAAAATAAACCTAGTTAACTAGGTTTATTTTTGTTTTTGTAAATAATTTTTCGTGTGTGCGAAAAAGTGCCTTTTTTGGTCTAACAGAAATAAATTATTTGAGTTTTAGTTTATAAAGACATGCATATTGTACCTAAATAAATCACACCCAGACACAAAACAGAAAAAAATAACCTGGGTGGGAATTATACCTTCCAGCTTAAAACGGCTTCACACTAGCGTTTGTCCAGCGTAGGCGTTCGATAAACGTATGGACAGCGCAGAAGCCGCGTTGTTGCGGAGTCAGTGCAAGGGTAAATGAATACGCTGCGTTAGCGCCGCGTTACTACGGAGTACAACGCAATTGTGTGACGTTTGCGCCGCGTTAGGGCAGCGTTCAATTGACTCCCGAGGGAACGCCGCGTCAACGCGACGCCTGCGCCGCGACAACGCGGCGTCTGCGCAGCGCATACGTTTATCGATCGCCTACGCTGGACAAATGCTAGTGTGAAGGCGCTCTTAATAGAAAATTCACTAACTACTTGTCCGACAGGTCACCAAATAGTCCGGTCAAAATAGACATTCAAAGTTACATTAATTCGCACCTAGCTAAAAATTGGCATGAATGTTGAGAACCCTATTACACACAATTTGTCAATTATCCACATGACTCCAGCGTGTGGATAAAATTTTATTCAAGGTCAAATGTTGCAAAAATCGGTTTTTTGAGTTTTCCAGCTAAACGGTAAGTGTTATCATAAAAATAGGTGAGACAAAATTTATTCATCATACAATTATATATAAAAATTGTTCCTACACTTTTTTTCTTATGAATCACCATTTCGGAGATATAGCGATGCAAAATGTTAAAAACGTTGTGCTACTCATAATATGCACACGTTTCCGCGCCACCCGTGAGGTAATGTACATGGCGCGTTTTTTTTACGTGGTTTCCAGGGTAGGCCTATTCCACGATCTATTGTGGTTCTGTTGAGTTAAAAAGCTATTGTATTAAATTGAAAATGGTACTATTGTAATGACAAGAGCGGTGTAAGTAATGAGTAATTTGAGAAAATTATTCGTCTGATTGATACTCTTCTAATGGAACATAATCCATACTGTCTTCTTCTTCTTCCTGCTGGGTACAAATAAATTTTTCAAAGAGCGATGCATCAGATGTCTCCTCGCATATATCGTAAGAATTTTCTTGTACTGGCGATTGAACATTGGAGCACGATTAACCTCGACAACTGATACATGCTAATGAACAAAACAACCCAACTTTTTTACAGCCGCATTTAGCATTACACCCCGTTTTGCAATTGCAAAAAATTGAATTGAGAAGTTTTTCCGGTGCAGGAGGAAGTAAAGTCTTAACTGGTTCCAATATATTGTCAATTAATTTCCAACCCCAGTCTTCTGGGTTTAGTTTATTACCAAGCCATATTTGAACTTGATAATATACCCGAAATAGATGTTGCTGAGCAGAAGCAGAGGTTGGAGGAAGACAAGCTAATTGTACTTGTTTTTTTTATGCGTATTTTTTGCAAAATATAAGTATCGAAATTTATCTAAGCACGTATTTTTTTTTGGAGCTCCGTAAACGGAAAGAAGAAAACGAATTCCGTTGGTGATTACAGCTTGTGCAGTAGAGGTACTTTCTTTGAAAACGTCATCTCCCTAGCCTTTTCCCAACCATGTTGGGGTCGGCTGCCAGCCTAACCGGATTCAGCTGGATACCGGTGATTTACGTGGAGCGACTGCCTATCTGACCTCCACAACCCAGTAACTGGGCGACACGATACCTCTTGGTTAGACTGGTTAAGCCGCAATTATATTATGCTGACGCCGCGTGTCACAACGCGTGGGTAAGCAATCGGTTACATACATTTAGTACTGGATTGATTACATTAGTCCCGTCCCGCGTGTCGCTGTGTCGTGTACTAAATGTATGTAACCGATAGCTTACCCACGCGTTGCGACACGCGGCGTCAACATAATATAATTGCGGCTTTAGAGTTTCTGGCTAACCAGTAACGACTGTCAAAGTTCTTCGAATGACAACCGGGACCAACGACTTTACGTGCTTTCCGATTCTAGATTCTTAAATCATTTAAGTCTCCGCCAAGTTAGCAGAGAATTGAATCACTGTTAAATGTTATAGATGTTTAAGTTTGGGTTTTCTTTTTTAAAAAAAATTCAAAGAGTACATACGAATTAAAAATGGTTTTGTAACGTATATAGCGGTAATTGACATACATATTATGAAGAATACAACTTTTTCAACATTTTGCATCGCTATATCTCCGAAATGGTGATTCTTAAGAAAAAAAGTGTAGGAACAATTTTTATATATAATAGTATGATGAATAATTTTTGTCACACCTATTTTTATGATAACACTTACCGTTTAGCTGGAAAACTCAAAAAACCGATTTTTGCAACATTTGACCTTGAATAAATTTTTTTCCACACGCTGGAGTCATGTGGATAATTGACAAATTGTGTGTAATAGGGTTCTCAACATTCATGCCAATTTTTAGCTAGGTGCGAATTAATGTAACCTTGCCCCTATTTTTGAAGCTAATTTGACTGGACAATGACAGATCCTCTCTTTTTCTCGTGACTCGATTAAAAGAGATTCTATTTCTTAAACCGAATAAACGTTCTATTTTGGTAAATAACAAATTGCCAGACAAAAAATTCTAGAATATATCCATTTATTTATTCGGTGACTACTTATAATGTGTTTTTCGTTGCTAACGGTCGAAGGGACTCTGTGTTCTGAGTAACATTTTTGTATTAAGTTAACAACTGTGGTATATTTTAACATTTACTTATCAAACAAAAAATATACAAAAAGCTCTCTTCATATTCAAGGTCGATTTTACTTAAAATAGGTAACGTACTTAATAATATAAAGCTAAACATATGAAGTTCAATGAGCTTATAAAAGATAAAATATTTAGAAGGCCTTTTTATGAATAAATCTTCGGAATACGTAATGGGAATCAGAAACAGTAAATACATGTAGGTATTTAATATATTTTCATTTAGACTTATTCTGTCACTAGATTACCTACATATATATTAGAGCAAGAGCCCGTGATCGCCAGACTTTCCTTTTGTTAGTAAATTTGAAAGTTCTTCTATTTGTGTATATATATAGCTTATATAGCTGCTTATCTTTATATATACAATGGTAAACTGACTGATTGACTGACTGTTGATTTACCAAAGTAAGATACATGAAAATTGGAAGGTAGATTTGTGAGTAGTAGTAGGTAACCACTAAGAAACGATTTTTGGCAACCCCAACCCTAATGGGATCACCGTAGGCACGGTTCTGCGGATGGCGAGCGATGGGTAGCTCGCCGCCCGGCTAGGACCAGGACCGCGTCGACGACGCGTTAGTGTTCCACGCGCGCCTCAAAGAGAAGAAGTCAGCACTGGAAGGGGCCCAACAGGGCCACGCCTGCCGGGGTTGCGGAATGTTTATAATAGTTACCGTGACCCTGGAACATAAAGGGCAATCGAAGGAACATGAGTGGGTTTTAGTCAGTAAGAGTCTGACACGCCCTCCCGCCGCACCCAGGACGGGAGCAGTCATTTGATGATTTCCCACTCACCAAAAAAAAACCTAAATGGGATAAAATAGGGGAACGACAGTCAAATAGTTACGTTTATTGATTGTCAAAGAAAACAGTTTAGAATTTGGTGTGACCCTGAGGCATTAAGACAGACCACTACAGAACGTAAAGAGTGTACTATATTTCGGAATCTTACAATTAGGAGATCATCTATATTGTAATTATACAATTAAAGTAAAAGTTGGGTGAATAAAGTAGACTCCTTTCACCTGGGTGATATCATCTAGGTGAACTACGTGAATTCATTGTAGGTAGAACCTCAATTGACCTACAAATATGGAGTGGCCTTAGAAATATGCATAGCATACTCAAAGAATTTTCCAGGGAATTTAAATTACGCCACAATACTACATGGAATAATTACAATATATATTGAATATTATACTATGTTATCAATACATTTGAAGAGTAATGTTTGTAAATATTGCGTATTCGTTCTCTTGTTGTTGAGAATGAATTTATGTAAACTTCCCACGTAGTTGGGTAACAGAGAATTCTAGATGTAATTTTGCCCAGTTTTGTCTTTAATTCAACTTTATTTACTTACTAGCTGCCCCCGCGGGACAAATTGTATTATGTCACTTCTGTAAAAAAAAAACATTCAAATCGGCTCTGTCGTTTTCGCGTGAAAACGAGACACAGTTATTTTCGCATTTAAATATTAGATGTTTCTATGCAGAAATAAAAAATACAAAGTCTAACTTTGTCTTTGGGCACAACATTTATTTGCGAAACGGATATTCGAATGTGAAACCTAACATAGTGCGAAATAAACTAGAGCGGTGATAAAAGTCCACCGTAAACTTCAACCAGAATTTAAAGTTTCTCTCTTTTTCAGTTGGTTCTACCATCAGCACAAAAAAGACGAGAAACAGAAAAGACTGAACGTGCCCAATACTCCGCCCCTGCCTGGGGAAGTTCCTGTGGTGCCTGCTTAGCCTGACCGACACTCCGCTCCATCGTCGGAAAATCTAAGGCCTGATTGCCTCCTACAATGACTTCAATCGCGGTTGACATAGAAAAATTCGTCGCTCAAGTCAACGTCCTTGTGCAGTCTCATATAGAACACTGTGCTTTGTCGTCTTAGTAGGCGTTTCACCCGCTGAATTTTGCACACTCCGGTCAAAATAGGAATGTCATAATAAATACTATTATCATATTTTCTTTACTAACTCTTAGACTAGACGTGAGATGACGGGGTGCGGTCGACTGGGAATGTTGCGTTCTGTTCGTCTACAGTGTAGACGAACAGAACGCAACATTCCCAGTCGTCCGCAGTGTGGACGACGGGGTGTGGACGAACGGGAAGTACCCATTATTAATATTTTAAGAAGTGTTTTGACGCGACTGACGTTAGCTTAGGAGGAAATCAAGCTTAGAGCGTGATAATCATACGTTACTTAGCACATACTTTGGCTTAGCTATTCTCTATCTCTATCCACTTTCGTAGTTTGATAGTTGTGTGAAGGTGACAGTAATATGGCTAAGCAGAAGCTCGTGCTAAGCATCTGATTATCTGGGCCTTGGAAAGGGATCTAAACTTAGAGCTGCAGTATTTTGTATATTTTGGATAATTCATATTTTTAATTAATTTTTGTTGTGATACCTATATTGGTGATTAAATGTGTTGATAAATACTTTATTTTATTTTTCAAATAATATTTGTTTATTTCTTACTAAAATTCCAGTCATTTCTTAATTGAGGCAGGCTCAATTAAGAAATGAAAACACCGTGAAATATTAGCCGCCACAAGTCTTGTCATATCATATTCTTTAGTTTACACTTTAGTTAGGTGAAGAGTAATTTTGAAAATTGCCCAACGAGAATATTATACTTCAGAAATACAGAAACATGATACTTCAGTCATATTCAATAAAGAACAACAATAAACTTAAGAAGGACTGGGTATGTAATCACATGTTATAAAAGTAATAAAAGGAAAATTTTACAATTTGCTGTTGTACAACTAAGTAAACTCTAAGTAACATAATCACATGGGTTTTCCTAACTCTTTTAAAAAAATATAATAAAAATATATGTTCTAATGGTCATAAAAAAAATATTCTACCCAAATTATTGCATTTTTTGGTATTAATTTAGTATTATTCGTTGTATTTGCCTCGTCAGGATTTTTTAATGTTTATTTTTGTGTCAGGGAAATTATCAAATGGCTCCTTACGCTCTGGGTGAAGCGGAAGGGAGAGTCAGACTTCTACTGACTAAAACTCACCTATGTTCTTTCTTAACCCTTTGTGTCCGGGGCTGCGGTATCTCTTTCGAACAATGTGCAGCCCCAAATGCTCGTCAACCTGGGAGACTATCAAGTCTTATTATTTTACTATCAAGTTATCTCAACACATCTATCCAAACAGGTTTAACACGGCAATATCAGCCAGTCTCTACCAACATTATTTCTTCCATCATTGAAATAATTTCCAATTACCGATTTCCCAGTAACACGACGATGAATATCGTTGAAAGCACTAATTCATAGTGACGTGAACACACTAGGTACATGCGAGCACACCGTAAATATCACTTTAATGGAACATCACGTCATGCACTGTTGTCCTCGTATATCCGAATTATATAATTTACCTGGGACTAGGATTTTGGGGTACAGTTGTGTGGAGTTGCATGCTTGTTAGTAGGGATATTTAATTGGGATTTTGTGAGCGGTCATACTCTTGCTTTTTCAGAATAATTATATTTTCTGAAATATGCGAGGCAATTCTTTTGTTATTGTGTCAACATTTTTCGAAATAAATCAAGATTTTAAAGAAATGTGCAAGTGCATAAAGGCCGCCAAAGCATGAAAATCTCTTTAGAGTATACGTAACCACCATCTAATTTAAATAGAAAAGCTGGAATGAACTGTTTTTGTTCGAATATGACAGTCAAGGAGTTATCCTGCCAAAGCTATGATTTTACCTTTCGACGACCAAGCGACAGCCGGCTATTGCGCTGCCATTGTCTTTCTATTACGTTCCGAATCACATGTGTTCGATGATTTAAAAAAACTATCGAACTGGAATTTTCATATAATATTAATTCGTAAATTGTAACTGTCGCTTTATTACGGGTTCATTAGATACAGCCAGTAGATAGATGAACTACCTAATCAAGCAATTCCGTGCTTACAGACCAATATTAGTAACTACAAACCCAACAGAGTTTTACGATTTAGAAAACCGAGTAAGTCGCCAAGACACTTTTCCAATACCTATTAACTTTTTAATGAAAAAAAAAATATTTCTCTGCGGACATGCTTATGTTATGATCTTATTAATGCAGGCCGAAATTTTCGGCAGCTATAAAAGCACACCACTAGCAAATGGACATCTCCAGTCCCTCTGTCGCCAACATTAGCAAATGAACAACTCTAACTAGCGAGTAGTTAGAGTTCTCTGAGGGATATCTCAATTATCTACAACTACATACTACACAAAACAAAACAACCCAGCCACCAGATTCCATTGAACATGTCTAATTAAAACCACTTCAATTCTGAACTAAATTAATTCATTAAAAAGTAGCTCCCACCTACAAGCTTGCTGCAATAGCAAGAGTTTGAAACTAACCCGTAACAGCGACACTTGTATTATTACAACTAGCTCTGCCTTTGCGAACCGTCAAAAGCACTTTACAGTGCTGTCAAAACATTTGTGTAGCACCTTAAAGGTCGTCACTCACTGTCTTGTCTGCACTTTGCAGTTTTTGGCAATAATTTATTATGAAAAAAAGTCTTACGGCTATTTTCAAAAACCTTCCCATTAGTGGTTTTTTTTGAGGGTGAGAAACCATCAAATGACTTCTCCCGCCCTAGGCGGGGTGGAAGGCAGTGTCAGGTTTTTACTGACTAAAAGCCACCCTTGTTCCTTCGGATGCCCTTTATGTTCCAGGCCCGCGGTAACTATTAGAACGATTCCGCAACCCCGACCTATTGGTAAATTAGGTTACTAAAGATAGATAGGCAGGCAAGCATTAAATGGGTCTTCGATCAGAACCAGGCCTGGGTTGACGGTGCGTAGTGTTCCACGTGCGTCTTAAAATGATGTCAGCATAGAGAGCAGAGCCCGCTAATGCCTGCCAGTGTAGCGGAATTTGTTCGAAAGAGTTACCGCGGCCCTGGAACGCAAAAGAACGACCAATAGGTAGGTTATTCAGAATAGCCGTAACACTATTACATAATAAAAGAAAGGTACACTATTTCGTAAATAGGTGTTTTCTTAAAATAGAGTCCTCCTTACTCTGCCGTATCATGTTCATACAAATATTATACAATTCCAAAATTAAATAGAAATTACAATTGCCGTTACACTTTAGTATCTGAACTTCTATAATACATAATAAAATGCATTCACAAATGTTTTTTTTTAATATTGAGGCATAATGTGTAAATCACGTAAATCCTAAACGCGAGTACAAGTCATAATGTCAGCAGATTCTCGGACTTGTGCATCTGTACGAGAGTAGGTCATCTTTAATCAATGAAATTGTTGGACCGTGTATGCTCACACGTTTAATGTAATATTTATACTTTTTTATTTAAGTCCTTGATAACAAACAAAAATAAAGCTTCATCTCTTTATTTTGTTAGCCTAGATTATTTAAGGCAAAACTTAAACCTAAAAACGTTAACCACCTGTACGTAGTAGATCATGCAACCGCCAATTGATCATGAAGTGTCCAACCATTGGATATTGGGCGTGAACTCTCGGGCTACCCATCATCGAAGCGACATAATGAACATGCGTCAAACGCGACTTCAAACGAAAGGACGTCAAGCGACAAGCCGACGCTAAGTGAGTGACAACCTTTACTTTAACAAATTCTATTCTTAGTACCTAATTGGCCCTTTGACAGTCACAGGCGAATCTACAAACGAAGTTATATGTATTTTTTATACAGCTTGAATCGAAAACACTAAATCAAATATGTGAAAAGAGAGCTTTTTCACGATAGCTCTGTTTTTTTTCGTCTATTTTTGCTTTTTCGTTATTTGTGAACGAATAGTGGCCGATATACGAATGTGATTTTTATATCCATCGCTAGAATTTTAATGGAAATGTAGGCATTTTGAAATTGTGTTACAGTATTGATACGGTCAGTTAGCTGTTTTGTTTGTGTTCACAGCGACATCATAAAACTTTGAAAATAAAGTCAACAGATTAGTTTGGCAGCTGTTGTTTTATGAAACGGTGTTTTTTCGTTTTAAAAAAATATTAAATGTTAAACATAGGATCACTCGCCAGTACAAAGACTTGAGTATATTAATTAGAGTTTAATTTTCCATCAGTCTAGTTCTATACCACTGCAAAAAGGTAAAAGGGTAAAAGGTAAAAAAATCTTGGTCACCTTATGTTGTTGTCCTTCATCGATGTCAATGACTCCGAGATAAACTCGA
Organism: Athetis lepigone; assembly: GCA_033675125.1. Taxonomy (NCBI): domain Eukaryota; kingdom Metazoa; phylum Arthropoda; class Insecta; order Lepidoptera; family Noctuidae; genus Athetis; species Athetis lepigone. The sequence continues at coordinate 18,604,817 of CM066229.1, read as the reverse complement.
AGTGAACGCGGACTAAAAAATCACATTAGCATTTGCCCGGCGAACTAAAAACCATACATGAGGCGGGAGACTCAACCATTTTTTTTTCAGTGTGTTGGAAATCATCAAACGACTTCTCCCGCCCGGGGCGGAATGGGTAGTAAGAAGTGTTAGACTTTTACTGACTAAAACCCAGCCATTTTCCTTCGGTTGCCCCGTGCTCCGGGGCCGCGGTAACTATTAGAACTTTTTCGCAACCCCGGCAGGCCGGCGGGTCATAGAGGCCTCCTTCACGTGCTGACTGCTCTTTGAGGCGCGCGTGGAACAAAACGCGCCGTCGACATGGACCTGGTCCTAGTCGGGCGGCGAGCTACCCATTGCTCGTCCATAGAGCTGATACTTGCCGAGTGATGGTGAAAAAGAAGAAAATAATAATAAAGAAATAGAACAAAATATATCCAAGGAAGTCAAAGTCAAAAGCCACATCGTGCAAGTGACCCTAACTTCACAAACTCAACCCGTTATCCGTAATCAGAATAATTGAGTAAACTTGTAATTTATTCGTTATATTAACTGAGTTTAAAGACGAAGTTAATCAGTAAAGATATGTATTTGAGTTAATTAACTCTCACACTCGCTATGGAAATAATTGCTCGGTGGAATTAAGTAGTCGTTGTGGTGAAAGCTATGCGCTTCATTTGTTTTATAGCTGAGCTTTTGAAGACTGATTTTTAATTGGTGCAAAAGAGGGGTTATGAATTTGTTCGTTGTGTGTGTTTCTGTCTGTTTGCTGTCTGTGGCCCCGGTTGGGATGCGATTATTTATTTAAAAGTCAATTATTGTCTAGCGATGGTTCTTAAGCATTGTTCATTAAAATCGGATCAACCATTACGATTAAATTAAATTATCAACTCTTGTTAACAAAGTCACCATCACCAATTTTTTTATTAACACTTAACAGCAATCCCTGCTTTTCACAGGTGTACTAGTATAAGTACTGTCTCATTTTTTATTTTTGAAACAAATTTCGAGAAACCAGACTAGGTGGAGCGGGTCTACTCGCACATTCGACAATATTTTTTATACACATAGATTTAGTTATTCATATGACTTTCAATATTTATCTAGGACATCACGTGCTACAGTGAACATAAAACGGTTGGTCCCGGTTGTCATTTGTTTATTTTTCAAAATCGTTCCGGATATTTTATAACCAACAAGTTTAACAACAAGACAGTCTTTAATTCAATTTAAAATAATTCTTTGAAGAAGTAATATGGGCATAAAAATGCACAATTAATTTTCATTTTTTTAAATACGCGGTCTACGGTGAATCATCATTAATATTCTCAATCGAACTGACAAGAGCAGTAATTAAAAATAAAATATGCCACCTCCGTGACAGTTTATTAAATATCAAGTAATTTACAATGTGTTTAACATTTTCGAAATAAATAACCTTATTACAGTTGATGAGCTTGAACCAAATTAATAGGTATTTTGTTAAGGTAAAACTGGTGAAGTGTATTTATTTTATTAATTACGCGTTGTTATTGGTGACAGACCTCAGAATGTATTGGTTATTGAATGCCGATTGGATATTGAGAGTGTGTGTGTGAGTGTTGTGAATGAGTGAATGTATGCCTTGGCCCGTTTTTGAGAGTGATGGGCTCTACTTGTTGAATTATGAGCCAGTTTGTCGAGTGATGGGCCATGCCAGTTGAGTGATAGGCCATGCTTGTCAAGTGATGGTTCATGCTTGTCGAGTGATGAGCCAGTTTGTCGAGTGATAGGCCATGCTTGTCGAGTGGCGGAAAATACTTGTCGAGTGATGGGCCATGCTTGTCGAGTGGCGGAAAATACTTGTCGAGTGATGGGCTATGCTTGTCGAGTGATGGGCCATGCCAGTTGAGTGATAGGCCATGCTTGTCAAGTGATGGTTCATGCATGTCGAGTGATGAGCCAGTTTGTCGAGTGATGGGCCATGCTTGTCGAGTGGCGGAAAATATTTGTCGAGTAGTAGCCCATCGGCTATGCTTGTAGTGTGATAGGCCATGCTAGTTGAGTGACAGACCATGCTTGTCGAGTGATAGGCCATGCTAGTTGAATGATAGGCCATGCTTGTCGAGTTATGGGCCATGCTTGTAGAGTGATGGGCCAAGCTTGTCGAATGACGGGCCATGCTCGTCTAGTGATGAACCATATGTGTCGAGTGATGGGCCATACTTGTCGAATGATGGGCCATGGTTGTCGGGTGATGGGCCAAGCTTACGTGACGTCACAGCGTGAACATTAGAGAAGAGAGCGCAGTTTTTTTTTTGTCTTACTTCTAACTCTTAGGCCTTTCTTATAACTACTCCTTAGTTTAACTTAATTCTTTCTTCCAAAAAGTTGCTAGTTTTACTATCGCTAACATATTTCCACATCGCAAATCTCCGCCTACAACTCGAACCCAATCTATTCCTAACTTCACAAGACACCAAAAACTCATGACAAACGACACGAGTGTAAGTGAAAAGCAATGTTTTGTGCAGACTGATTTGCCTAAATCTAAATAATGGCGGTACCTAACTACGTACAATTATATATTCCGAGTGTTTTGCCGAACGAATTATACAGACAACTTCGGGCCTCGCCTACGATACATACGTGGTTGGTATTCAGAGTGGCGAAGGTCATTTGTATGGAAAAACGGGGTTATGTTCGCATATGGTGTAAGAAATAATATTAATAGCCCATGGCTTAATAGCTTAAGAAGGTTCTCGTTGGAGGCTGGATTTAGACCTAGATTCTCAAGGTAGTACTTCAGGAGAGAGCGTTGTCTGAAGGTTCCTCTTTATAGCGCCTTTAGTTCCCGATACCGGTGGTGTACCCTTAGCGCCTTACTAATAAACGCTGCATAAAGTTATGACAGGTTTATACGTCAAAAAATGTATGGTTACACAGGCTTTATTCATTGCATAACTTTACACAGTGATTATTAGTAAGGGCATAAATGTATATGCATCTGTCTAGAAAAAATATAAACGCAAAAATAATAATATCTCAACTATTAAAAATTTTGATTGTAGTTATCATTTATCGCCACAATAATATCGGTACTCATAATATTCCCTTAGGAAACTGAGTTCTCTCGGAATAAATCTCCTACGTTTATGATTGTTAGGGGTCTGTTGTGAAGGGCTGTAATGGTTGCATATTATTATCATAACCACGACAATGAGAAAAATACGAATTCCTATCTCTGTAACATGAGGCGTTAGCACGATAAATGCGCGTGCGGCGAAAATGTGAAAAACATAAACCTGAGATAACTGTATAAAGTTTAATATTGCTTTGTTTATTTTAAAGTAATATTATCTACAGTAATATAATAAAGAGACTACGCTTGAATCGCGGGTTTGTAAATTCTTATATTATTATTATCACTATGTTTTCCCTCACCGATGTCAGTTATATCCTAGATAAACTCAAAAAGGGAAAACCATATTAATATACGCAGCAAAACTTAAAATGAAAATAAAGCAAAACCGGACTAAACAAAAAAACCGGTCAAGTGCGAGTTGGACTCGCGCTGCGAGGGTTCCGTTAATGGAAAGTACCCTATTGGTTTTGAATCCCTCGCAAATTTCTAAATGCAATATAAACCGCCGTATCTTTTTATTGCGTTGACTTAGAAACTTGAGTTTTTCACTGCTTTAAGAGATAGCAGACCTGAGTATGTAATATTAATTTCAGCTTGATATCTCGACGCGTTTCTGAGAAAAAGGGTCTTGACAGGCGGACTAACGGGAGGATGGACGGATGTGAACTAACTACAATCTTATGGTTTTCAGAGTTTTTCCTTTACTTGTGCTACATGATCTTGCTTCTTGCCGAATTTCATGATTCTTGGTCAATGGGAAGTACCCTATAGGTTTTGATTCCCTTGCAAATGTCGAAATATGCAATATAAACCGCCGTATCTTTTTGTTGAGTTAATTTAGAAACTTGATTTTTTCATTGCTTTGAGAGATGGCAGACTTAAGTGTGTGATTTTAATTTTAGCTTGATATCTCGACGCGTTTCTGAGAAAAAGGTTCTTGACAGACAGACGGACAGACGAACGCCTGATGTGAACTAACTACAAATTTACGGTTTTCGGAGTTTTCCCTTTACTTGTGCTACATGACCTTGCTTCTTGCCAAATTTCATGATTCTAGGTAAATGGAAAGTACCCTGTAGGTTTTGAGTTTTGGTTCCCTTGGAAATGTCTAAATATGCAATATAAACCGTCGTATCTTTTTATTGCGTTGATTTAGAAACTTGATTTTTTCATTGCTTTGAGAGATAGCAGACTTGAGTATGTGATATTAATTTCAGCTTGATATCTCGACGCGTTTCTGAGAAAAAGGTTCTTGACAGACAGACGGACAGACGGACGCCTGATGTGAATTAACTACAAATTTACGGTTTTCGGAGTTTTTACTTAACTTGTGCTACATGACCTTGCTTCTTGCCAAATTTCATGATTCTTGGTCAATGGGAAGTACCCTATAGGTTTTGATTTTCTTGCAAATTTCTAAATATGCAATATAAACCACCGTATCTTTTTTTGCGTTGAATTAGAAACTTGATTTTTTCACGGCTTTGAGTGATAGCAAATTTGAATATGTGATATTAATTTCAGCTTGATATCTCGACGCGTTTCTGAGAAAAAGGGTCTTGACAGACGGACAGACGGACGGACGGACGGACAACAAAGTGATCCTATAAGGGTTCCGTTTTTACCTTTTGAGTTACGGAACCCTATAAATGATTTAAAAAGTTCAAAGCAAAAACACATATCAGGCAGAAATTAAGACCTTGAAACAATGGTTAAGGTTAAGTCGTGTTCTCATGCTTGCATAATACCTACTATAAGAGGTGTTTATGGCACCCACATAGTATACAGCATACACCTAATCCCACATTGTACTGTCGTCAATAAATGCCTATTTTTCTAGTCGCTGCATAATAATATATTGTACTATTCCAAATTAATTTAGTACTTAGGAAACAATTGCCCTAATCACCTATAAACTAAAATATTCCCAGCTTACACTGCTTTGATTTAACAACATTTAATTAACTTTAACGATGGACAAACATCAGTTTTAATAACACAAGCTTAGCAACAAAACCGAGCATGAATCTCCGACGGATCATTTAGCCACGCAAGATCGTTAATTTTCAAAACAGTATTTAAAATTTGAAAACCTCATTAAGACAGGCGAGTTTCCACATAAAGGGTTTTGGAATAATACAAAAGGTAATTTTCGCTTATTCATTAAATGTAATTAAAAGGGGGCGGTAATGGTGGCTTCGCGAAATTAATATCATGCAAAATAATAGGCGAGTCAGTGGCTGGTTGATATTTTCTTAATAGTCTTAAGCGGTGAACGCCTCGTTAGCGAGACGATCCAAGTTTGTTGCCACTTTTTAGGGTGCGTGGAGTTTAGTATGTGTTTTTTTGTATGTGGAGTGGTTTTACTGCTCTTTAGGTTCAAAGGAAATAAACTCTTATACGAGTAGGACTACTTTCTTGTCCATTTGTCTTCCGAATATGACCTTTTCCTCAGGAACGCGTAGAGGTGTCAAATCAAAAGTAATCAGCAAGAACTTGGAAGCAGTGACAAAATTCATTCTTGTAAAGCAATCTAAACAGACGCTCGTTAATGTCTCCTATTTAGACCGCGCAACGAATTTAAAACCTAAAGGATATTTTATAACCTCAAATTATGAATATCGGACATGAAGGATTTGTCATATAGCAACTTATGCTTATGACAAATCCTTCATCTTCGATATTCATCTCAGTTAAAAACGAATAATTTGTTGTCAGTGCCAATAAGTTTGTACAGAAACCTCAATGAGCGCATCCGATTTGATGAAGCCGGACTTTTTAAATGTATAACATAACTCCTAGTAATAACGTTGAATACTAAAAATTCCGTATCAAAACTAATGAACAGCAGCACTTTTAATCCATACTAATATTATAAATGGGAAAGTGTGTCTGTCTGTCTGTCTGTCTGTTTGTCTTTCTTTCACGGCAAAACGGACGTATTGACGTGATTTTTTAAGTAGAGATAGTTGAAGGGATGGAGAGTAACTTAGGCTACTTTTTGTCTCTTTCTAACGCGAGCGAAGCCGCGGGCAGAAGCTAGTAATAAATAAAAACAAAAGGTGGCGTGTTTTCAAACTACTGAAGACCAATCTAATTACTTGGATAAAATCGTTATCTTATCATAGCGACAATCAATGTCAAATACCTACTAATAAAAAATGTAGGTCATGGAAGCAGTAAGTTGTCCTATTAATCAGTAATTGCTATTTCTCTAATCTTAGGTAGTAAAATTTTGACTTTACTTGAATAACAGATCTAAGCTAGATGATTTTTTGTTTTGTAAATGATACTGTAGTAACTGTATCATTTCTGTCCTTTGAGAGTCTGTATTTTTGAGAATCTGTTCTTACTTAAATTTAACCTTTTAGCCGCAATACTTGGTAATTTACATTTTTGTCTATAGACCTAGAAAATTAGACGGGCTTTAGATGTGTTCCCTAAATAGGCATGTTATGATTGCTGCACCAATGATCGAATAAAGACTAGCTAATTTCTGGCGGACTAAATGATAATTGCTCTCCGAGACATACAAAAAATTCCCCGTACAGGAATCAAATCCGAGACACGCAGGATAGCAGCCAAATTTTAACTGCTACGCCTACAGTGCGACAAAAAATACTGCTTTGTCATATCTTATGCGGAAAACACTGCATTATGATATATTAAATAATATTATTTACTTTTCTGAATATTTGCACTATTTACAACGATAACATAACACGAGGGAGTTAAAAAACCCGCCATCAAAGAAAATACTTAAATATAGATGAAGATCTCTGATAAAGAAGAACAAATTAATGTAGGCATATAATTACTATCTTAGTAATCAACTTAATTGTGGGTTATGACAATAATCTTTTATTTTGAATAAAGATAAATATAATCATCAAATGAATTCTTATCAAAAATGTTTTTACTGAACAAATTCCCATTTTAGTATCAAAATACACACATTCTAAGTGACACAGCAAATAGTAGTTGTTGGAATATAAACAGAGACGATGAAAGAGTATTATTGTAGATAACGACCTTTACATATTATTGACGCTTTAGAAAACACTTACACATTAGTATGCGAAGACAAAGCTGCTAAAATGGATCCTCCAAAAACTGAACCAGAAAAAAAAAACGAAGAAAATGATAAAGAAGACACAGATGAATATTCTCCACTTAAACCAAACCCAGAAGAAACTGAGAAAGGCGAGAAAAATGAAGATGAAAAGAAGTTAACTTTTAGAGAAAGGCTAAAACTAATTAAAGACAACACAACTGTGGAACCTATTATGATATTATACGTTATTCCAGCGATGCTCACATCGTTAGCGATACAAAATTTGTATTTAGAGAAGGCCTGCAGAGTCAACCTGAATTACAGTGCAGAAATATGTGATGCACTGACTTCAAGGCAGACGGAAAACTATACGCTTGAGGAACAAGAAGTGCAAAAGTTAACAGCAAGTGTAACAGTGTGGAAGAATGTCATTCAAACAGTGTTCCCTGTGATAGTAATGCTTTTCGTTGGAGCGTGGAGTGATAAGACTGGGAAAAGGAAAGCAATCATCATGCTACCGATAGTCGGAGAAATGATAACTTGCGTGTTCTTACTCTTGGGCACCTATTTTTTTAACATGCCCATAGAAGTGTCTGCATTCCTCGAAGTAATATTCCCAGCTATTGTTGGATCAGGGTACACGAATTCTATTGGTGTGTACAGTTATATAGGTGATATCACTACTCTAGAGGAAAGGACCTTTAGAATGGGTATAGTGAATATGTGCTCTTCAGTTGGATATCCTATAGGAAGTGCTCTGAGCGGTGTTTTGTTTGCCTGGGCAGGATATTATGGTGTATTTTCAGTGTCATTATCCTTCCATTTGTGCAATTTATTATATGGTTATACTTACTTAAAAGAGCCGAGACAAAGAGCTGAAAAGAAAATTGTAAGTAAGAGTTTATTTTACTCGAATTAGCCTTTTTTTAATTTAACTTTTAAGGCGGTAAAAATGTTTTACCACCCTAATTACCCTCACCGTCAATCTTATTGGTCAAGCTTATTTTATAAACCATACCGAGACTTTTTATTGCAGTTGTAAATCGTACATAATGTACTTAATTTTGTTCAAATCGTAAGAATATCTTTCGTTCATTAAAACTTCACATAAATGAACCAGCCAGACATATAATTATTGTATATAAATATTTGGTTTTGTAATAATAATATTCTTTATCAACATTGGTCGTACCCTTTCTATCAAACTTTTATACCTACTCCGCTTCTTAAATCTACGGAAAAAACTTTTACCGGACTGAATTTGTACGGAAAGTTTTCAAATATTTATTGTTATTGTAAGATTTTTACTATAGGTACTTAAAGTTTTGTATAATTATCCTTAAATGTATAAACAGGGTTTTTTTTTTTATTTCCATCAAGACAGAGCTTAAACTATTAAGCTTTTAAAGACCAAGCGACAGCCGGCTGCGGGCTGCTATTGTCTTTTTATTGTGTCTGAAGGTAGACGGACGTGTGTTTGAAGGTTTAAAGCACAAAACGTTAATTTTGCACTGTAATTTCTTTTTGTGCAAGCAATTTCTGAAAGTTTGTATGAAAAAGGATAAGAGAGATGAAGGAGAAGAAACAGCGAGTTATAAATAAATTTATTTTTTCAGGAGAATGAAAAATATGAAAAGCGATGCTTCCTTCGAGAGTTCTTCGACTTTAGCCTGGTTTCTGACACGTTTAAAGTGGCTTTCAGGAAAGGTCCAGGAAACAGAAGGCTCCTCATTTGTTTACTTCTCGTAGTAATGTGTGTCGTCTATGGACCTATGGCTGGTAAGTGTCTTAACTTTTTTCTAATAATAATTTCGAAATCAGCGTCATAAGATACACGTTCTTTATCCATTGTTTATTTTAAACATCAATTTTCACAAAGCAATTCTGCTAAGTTTTTGAGTCTTTTGCTACTTAGGCGCTGCGCAAACGTAGACACTTTTGTGTCTTGTGTCGGACACCGAACACTTTTTGATTGTTATTAGTATGGTGTTAAGTGGAAGCAACTGGACACAACAAATGTAAACAACTTAACACCATACTAATGACGATAAAAAAGTGTTATGTGTCCGACACCAGGAACAAAAGTGTCCACGTTTGCGCAGCGCCAACTCAGTTTCAGACACCACTTTTTGTAATCATAATTTTTGTTTTTAAAATAAGTGACTTCGAATATAAAAAAAATATTGACCCACACTAAGAATTTCTTCTGTATCGTAGATGCGTTTTCAAACATTTACCTAAACTCACATACTCAAACATCCAGTCTCAGAACAAAGACGTGTATGTGATAAAAAAAATGTCACGACAAAATAAGGTGCACTTTAAGTTAATTCTACCCGTATTTTTTATTGCTTTATTACGTACGTATAAAATCACAGTTACTTACTTATAAATTGTAAAATTTCAGGTGAAGCTGCAATATTATACCTGTTCACAAGATACAAGTTTCATTGGGACGATGTTCAGTACAGTATGTGGTCTACCTATGTCATCATCACCAATTTGGCTGGTGAGTAGTTAAATTAGTTTTTATGACAAGCCTGTAGGTCTAGTGATAGTAACCTTGACTGCTAAGCTGTAGGTTGTAAGTTTGATTTGACGGGCCTGTGTTGGTGTAGTGGTTATTAACCCTGACTGCTAAGCCAGAGGTCGTGAGTTCGATTCAAACCTAGGACAAACTTTGTGTCATCATCATCATTATCAGCCTATAGACGTCCACTGTTGGACAAAGGCCTCCCCCAAAGATTTCCACATGCATCGGTCCTGCGCCACCCGCATCCAACGGGACCCGGCCATCTTGATGAGATCATCGGTCCATCTTGCGGGAGGCCTTTAAACTTTGTGTGATGAGCATAATTATTTGTTCTATGTCTGGGTGTTACTTATCTATAAAATTATGTATTTAAAAATTATATAAGTATGTATATCAGTTGCCTGATTACTATAACACAAGCTCTGCTTAGCTTGGGATCAGATGTCCGTGTGTAAGATGTCACAGGATATTTATTTATTTTATTTATTTATTATATTCGTCTCGGAATATACCTACTGTGGCGACCAACGTGTATACAACCAGTCTCTTTAAAAGTGTCTAGTAGTACTATTTTATTCTCCGTAAAATTAATTTTCCAGGAACATTTATCGCGGTCACGCTCTTCAGCAACTACTTGAAGCTGGATGATGCCATGCTCGGCATCATCTCCAACACCAGCAAAATCTTTTCAGCCTTCGCCTATGCATTTGCTGCGACCACCTGGCACATCTATGCAGGCAAGTAATGTGCACAAGCTTTTATTTAGTGCCTTTTTTACATTCTTCAGATAAGTTCTGATTAAAATATCTCTCAGATAAATTCATACATAATCTTTTCTATTTTTTAATTTATCTTGTAGATAAAGACTATTTCAAGTTTTGAAACAGGTCCTTAGTTTTGTTATTTAAACACTGGTGCCAATTCTCATAATCACAAACTAACCTAAATTTAAATTAAGTGCATCTTTCTCTTTCTGTTTCATTAAGAAAAGGACGGAAGATAAAATTTAGTTAAGTCCTGTCAAATTAAGACACTCCATAGATAATTTAGACGCGATTAAAAACATGGCGACTAAAATACATCGATTTACTTCAGGCGCTCTCTAATTTGACAGGTCTAAACTAATATGTATCTTCTGTCCTTTTTTTGAGAACAAGGGATTCGGCACCACTACCTGTCTTCCGCGGTTTTCCCTCTTATCATTGGTTCATCTTCTTCATCATGGGCCTCCCTCTGGGAGGTTTGGTTTCCGCACTTAGTCCTCTTAGGTAGGACCATTGTACGTGAGCCACGGCGGCCGCTACTCCAGCCAGCCCACCTCCTTCCAGAAGCAGATCACCTTCCGTAGACTTCTCAGGGCATCCGGGAGTGAACTTGGGGAACCAAGATTCTCTTTCCGGACTTCAGTCACGCCTGTACATTCAAGAAGTACATGCGCGATCGTCTCCTCGGCATCCATACACGCTCTGCAAAGAGGGCTATCTGTGATACCTAGGTTGTGGAATTGTTTGTTGAGTGAGCAGTGTCCTTATCATTGGTTACTATTGCGCTCCCGAAGGTCGTTAGCTTTTTTCGTAAAATGGGCTATTCAACCCAATGATTTTTGTTTAAAACGGACCGGTAGTTTCAGAGATTACCTCCTACAATCGAAAACAAACTTTATCTCTTTATAAAACTAGTATTGAAATGGGTGAATTGATTTAAGCATATCCAGCGATCATTTTAGATATACATAGAAAAACTATGGCAATGCATTTCTATGATGAAAGCGATCTGGTGCCGTAGTCAAGATCGTCTTATGAGAATACTTCCAAATGTGTTTGTGTTTAATGCGCGCATATATACGAAATCCTAAAAACAGCTGTCGGGCATTAGCTTAACAGACACTTCACCTCTCTGGTTGAAAGATCCTCCTCTTTCAATAGATGATGAGAAACTTTACAGTCTGTTCCATACCTCTAAAGCTAAATAGCCAATAATAAATACATAATTCTTCCAATTATACAATACCAGGTGTATTTTTGGTGTTGCTCAACCCGCTAGGAGATGATTCTACCCATAAAAACAAACAACTTTTGTTATGGAACCAACTCTGAAATCGCGAAAAAAATATCAGCTGTTTCTAAGAAAAGTTCAATGGCCTCGGACCATAATGTATGAACCAGCTGATATTTTTTTCGCGATTTCAGAGTTGGTTCCATAATAAAAGTTGTTTGTTTTTATGAGTAAAATAAAATCATCTCCTAGCGGGTTGAGCAAGACCAAAAATACACCTTGTATATGTTAAAATCACTAATTATACCAAAGTCGTCTGTTTTCTCCACAGCTCCTATAGTAGACTTGTTGAGTGGAACATCATTCATTGCAATCCAGTCTATTTCAACTAAACTAGTGGATGGAGCAGAATTTGGTAAGAAAATATTTGTAATACCTTATTTATAGTTTAACCAAAGAATATCATGTCCCATAGTCACTGGGTTGTGGTGGTGCTATAGGCAGTCGCTTCACGTAAAACTCTGGTATCCACTGAATCCGGTTAGGCTGGGAGCCGACCTCAATCGAGTTAAGAAAAGGCTAAGGAGCTGATGATGACCTATATAATCACAATCAACTTGTCAGCAACACTTGTCTAGACATGTTGTTGTTATGTATGAACAATCTTTTCATTGCAATATTTATCTTGGCCTAATATTATTGTGATTCCACAAGGACATAGAAGTGCGATAAGGCAATAGCATTGAATATTTAGTACAATTTTAGAACAATTTATATGCTTGCACATTTGCATGTTGTGCAACCACCACTTATTAGAATAACCTTTCTCAAAACTTTCTTATTTTAATGTGTCCTCCATTTCTTTGAATCACGTTCATACCATGACAAATCCAAATACAAAGAAATATTTAAAATAATCCACTTCCATACATACTGTATCCAAATACGGATAATTGACTACTTGTTCTTGTTTATATGTATAGATAACAGTATAATATATAAGTAAAAGGGTACAAATTAAATAAGTGAAAACTTATAATTGGCCTTATTTTACACATTGCTTCATTCTACTCGACTGTATCAGCTGTAAGTTTTCCTCAAATCAATAAAATAAAATAAACTTCACCTTTGTTCTTGTATATGCAATTACCAACTTCTATCAATGACACTACCAGCGTACAAGTAAAGCCATAAAAGATAACCCTTTTTTTATAACTTATGGGCTTGCTCTTGGTCCCCGGACTAGCCCGAGGGCATAGACGGGGCCTACGATGGAGCGAGCTCACCCAAAAGATGCCTATGCACTCGTCGAAACACAGACGCCGGCAGGGAATTCCACTTTTTTGCGGTGCGCATAATAAAGGATTTCGAGAAACGCTGCGTGCGGATTCGAGGAATATCGACCAAAAAAGGGTGGTATCCTTCCGTACGTCTGGATGTCCGGTGGTAAAACGGAGACGGGGGAACAAGCTCGTGTAGCTTATGAGCACACTCATCGAAGCAAGCAATCTGTAAAACAAAGCCGGGCAGGCAACTTTACGCAGGCTTTAGGCAGGCTTTTTACTTCTTCTTTATAATTTCAGTGTCTATATAGAGTTTATTGATGTACTAAATACATTTTAATTGTACAGGAAAGGTGAATTCCCTCTTCGGGTTAGGAGAAGCCATGATGCCGTTACTATACGGACCCATCTACTCCTGGATTTACATGGCAACCATTGATGTGTTCCCAGGAGCTATCTTTCTAATAGGAGCAGTATTGACCTTGCCAGCTTTTGCCATATTTGGGTAAGAAACCTACATACGCTGGACGAACAAAACCCTCCTCTCGGCAGTCGGGTAACAACCAGCTATCTCCCGTGGTTACTACTCCACTCCCGTAGCGTGATATTATATAGCCTATAGCCTTTCTCGATGAATGGACTATCCAATACAAAAAGACGTTTTCAAGTATGACCAGTAGTTCCTAAAATTAGCGCATGCCACCAAATAAACAAACAAATTCTGCTTTATAATATAGATATAGATAAAGGGTGCTAATCAAGTGCCCCTTTATTTGTTGCCCCACCCTAACAACCCAACCCACAATTGCTGTTGACATTAACCTTTAGACAACCAAGCGACAGCCGGCTGTCGCGCTGCTATTGTTTTTCTATTGTGTCTTGAATTACGTGTTCAAACACACGATATTAAGTAAAGGTATAAAAGTAGAGTTTCTTTAACATACCATTTATTTTCAGATGGATGTACGTTCAACATAAAAAAGAGAGATTAAGAAACGAGGCCACAACAAAAGCGGACATTGAAAAGCAACAGAACAAACAAATAAAAAAATAAAATGTATTGACAAATCTGCTTTGGTATTGTTTTATTTACTCTCTTTTGTCATGATCAGCCAAAAAGCGTCCACTGCTGGATATAGGCATCACCCAACTTTTTCCAGCGCATGCGGTTCTGTGACGCTTCCATCCAACGGCTCCTTGCGACCTGAACAAGGTCATTCATCTGACGGAAGACCGTCTTAAACTGCGCTCGCCAATATTCGGGGCCGCCATTCGAGAACCTTTTTCCCCATTGGCCATGGGTTCAACCAAGTTAGTTACCTTGCCCACAGCCACTTCACACACTCTTTGCTGTAATAGTTGCATAAATGGATGTTTTTCGTAAAGCAATATTTTGCAGCAAACTTGTCTTATGCATGGAAGTAAGGCACATAGTCACTATTACATGAAAATACATCCAGATGTAAACTCCATTTCATTATTCAATTTTGTCAAGTACGACTCCTGAACGTAGATTCAATTTCCATGTCGGACAAACTGATAATGGATTTTCCATTGAAAATCAATGCCAATAAAATATATACAACCTGCTCGTTTTCGGAATAAACGTTAATGGCTATTTATAATTATTTAATGACTGGCTGGACAAAAACTATAAAGGACACTGGCACCAAAATATTAAGTCAGAGTTAGTTGCTAAAGCGAAGTTAAATTAGAAAATGCCCAACATAAAATAGATAAAGACAAATTTTGGAAATTAAGTCGAAATTAAAAGAACCCTTGTTGGTTAAATTGAACCTAAGTGACATATACTAACTATTCTATTAGATTTGTTATTGCAAAGGTGACAGGTAGTCGGCCCGAGACAGATTGTTCTAACTCGTGTTAAAGCTTAACCAATTAAAAGCTTCTAATAGAGGTTTAGTTCAGAAAAAAGCTTTTGCTAGTCATACAAACAACTTTTATTTTATCTTTTGAACGCTTTTGAAGTTTAAAACAAATAATATTACTTATTACTTAAAGTATTTTTCCACAATAATTCCTATTTCGACATTTATTTTAGAATCCTACGAAAATTATAAGATTTAAATGAATCCGAAATCCCTCTAATCTCTTTAGTATCGTATCGCGAAGGGCAATAAGCGTCATCGTCGTAGCGATGGTATGGTGAAAGTTTTTATATAACCTTATTTCGTAGTATGCAAAATCACAGCAACAAATCGTACTGCAGATATTCGCGGATTAATTTTTTATTTATTTATTTCAAGACTATGGAAGGCTTACAGCTAAATACAATGGTGGTTAATAACAGAACGATAATCTGGCAGCCAATTACAAGTCTTCACGTCTAGAACTTTATAGAGAATAAAAGTCCCTGACTAAAGTAGGTAAAACTAAGTGAGAAGACCATGATTAAGCAAACAAATTGAGGACGCCCTTTTATACGTGGGTAAATCCTCGTGATTGCCCTTCGTCTGGGGAGAGCGGAGGATTACGTCAGACTTTTACAGACTAAAACTCCACGGTTCCTTCTTCTACCATTCGTCGGGAGTACGGCATTCACTTGACGCATGATCTGCGCTCCCGACTGATATTGGACCGCCATCAGCGAGCCCCTTCACAAGGGCGGCCTGTCCTACGACCGCACATTCCACAAAAGGGGCGCGCACGGAACTCTGCGCGCTGCCACCACAGGCCTGCCTCTGCTCGGGTGACAAACTGCCCCAGGATGTGAACGCCGTCCAATTGTGAACGCCCTGCCGTACGGTGGATCAGAGATTTAAAGAAAGTGAGTGGAAACCAACCAACCAAGACTTTGGGGGAGGCCTAGGTTTTCAGTGATCGACAATAGGTTTATTTGAGGTTTCATTACATATCATAGTGAAGAAATCTATGCGTAATAAAGTACTTTCATAGAACAAGTTTCCATAGCACGGGGTATCATAATCCTACTATACTACTACTAGTTACTATAAATTAATGTGAAAGTTTGGATAATGTGTGTGTGTGTGTGTGTGGATGATTGTTACTCTTTCACGCAAAAACTTTACAATAATATAACTTATACATCATAATAAGACATGGGCTAAATTTCATCACACTATGACTAAAAATGTCTACAAAGTCGAAACAAAGCAGAATTCCAGTCGTAGAACAAGAACTTGACACACGTACCGTTTCAAAGATTTTAAAAGCAGTGCCATTTTAATTAAGTAAGTAATAGAGTCAATTAAAAAGAAACATCCAATGTGAGTATAAGTACATAATATATTCATCACTTGACCCGATTGATCAATCAATTACTCCCGATGGCTTGAACAAAGCCCACCGATACATCTTGTACTGTATATTTTTAAAGGAAAATCCATTAAATTTTATTTTAATTGCTCCGGTTGTTGCTTTTCGCTGTCCGCTTTTGCCGCTTCGTTTCTCAGTCTGTCTTTTTTATGTTCGAAGTACAGCCACCTGTGAATAAAGATGTTTATTTTAAATTTAAGGGCAGCCCTAAACACGAGCTAAATCACCTCTAAGGTATCGATATCGCTGTCTTTTCCGACGATACCAACTCTCTCTCTCTCTCTCTCTCTCTCTCTCGTTATCGTCAGCTTAAACTCTTTGGTCAAGTGAAAAAGATGTAACATTGTGTCTTATGATTATTCTAATTAAAAATCTGTTAAAAAATACTTAAATTCGGCTTACTGCAAATTAATTTGAGATGTAGCAATTAAGCGGCTGTAATTGTATTTATTCAAGGCTTCTTCAAACAAGCACGATAAAACTACCGGACTAACAGTTAGGATAATTCATAAAACAATTCTAATTACTCGATAATAATTTATCACCATGGCGATAACATGGCTTGAGTGTAAGGACACCTTGAAAGGTTTTCCAAATGACTCTTAAAAGAAAATTAATGTAATTACAGCAAGAGGTGACTTCGTTTTCATTGTATTGTCTTTCTTTATTGTATTTTATTTCATTGTATTAATACCTCGAATAAGCCCTTAACTTACTGTTATCATTCGTATGATCCACATAATACTGTTCTGTGGTATTAGCAATATTTAATCATTGACATGAAATAATATGTTTTTATTATTTACTAGCTTTTGCCCGCGAGCACTCCAGGATTACCTGAAGAGCTTTAGCTCGAATAATATAACTGCAGCGCTCGACTCCATAACACCTCGAATTTTACCTCGCGTGCAATGACAAACTTTCTCCACTAGTATCAAAATGGTATAGGTATATATGTCACCGGAAAATAACAAGATCCGTAAGTTTATCAATCTACTAGGAAGTTTATAAACTTCCGTAGGATTCTAAACGGCAGATAAATTGTAATATTTTACGTCCACATTTTCGTAAATTGATAAACTTACTGAACTCACTCGTAAAATAATAAGTAAGCAGTAACCAAACGCTACGCGCGATCTGATTGGTTGACTGTCACGTGTCACTTCTCCTTCCTCGTGGCCGCCATTGTTCGCCACGGAACATAAATAAACCAGTTTGCTTGTGCGTTTTTATTAGTTTTAAATGTTGAACTGTGTTGCAACTCAAAGAAAACTCAACTCACTACATCCGTGCCAGAGAGGAACCAGACATTGTTGCTTCCAATTTATAGTTTGTCAAGTCTGATTGTACCAAAGTTTTTGGACACAAGCATTGCTACTATGAACATTGACCAATCAGAGAGCAGTGTGTTATTTTACGTATTTCAAAGATGCGTATATTTAAAAGAGTTTTTGTGATTGGTCGAACCATTTAAAATCTTACGAATAGATATCCGTTAGTTTATAAATTTACCGTATGACGTCGGAAATTGATAAATTTACGAAAATATGGACGTAAAATATTACAATTTATCTCCCGTTTAGAATCCTACGGAAGTTTATAAACTTCCTAGTAGATTGATAAACTTACGGATCTTGTTATTTTCCGGTGACATATACACTAGGTATACCCTAATACTAGTCATACTAATTGAAACTTTTAAACGCCAGAGCTCGCAAATTCACAACAAACACATAATATTTTTTTGCAAAAAAAAAACTTCCTTCGATTTCGGCATGATACTATCATCAGATCCTGGACCTTATGACAATGGGACCATTTGGGAAGTCTACTCTTTCAAACAAAAAAAGAATTGTTCAAATCGGTTGGTAAACGACGGAGATAAACATTATTCGCGCTTATCTCCGTCGTTTAAAAAAATATACAATCATCCGAATTGAGAACATCCTACTTTTTTAAGAAGTCGGTTAAAAAATAAAAATCGAAAATATACTAGGTGTATTTTTGGTCTTGCACAACCCGCTAGGAGGTGATTCTACCCATGGAAACAAACAACTTTTATTATGGAACCAACTCTGAAATCGCGAAATAAATATCAGCTGTTTCTATGAAAAGTTCATTGCCCTCCCGACCATAATGTAGGAAACAGCTGATGATTTTTTTCGGGATTTCAGAGTTGGTTCCATTATAAAAGTTGTTTGTTTTCATGGGTAGAATCAGCTCCTAGCGGGTTGAACAAGACCAAAAATACACCTTGTATAATTGACAATTTTGTTATTTTCAAACGAGCAATATAAAAAAAATTATAAACACAAAACTAATAATTTCCCGCACACCACAATTGTATTGTATAAGGTGTCTGGGGGCGTAAATGGCATATATGCTGGCGTTCAAAAGGTTCAACAATTGATATAATAATCGCGTTACATTGCTTACCCAAATATAGCAATAGCAGGCAATGTCATAGCTGCTCCTAATAAGAACACAGCTCCTGGCAGAATGTTCAGGGTTGCCATATAAACCCTGGAATACAGGGGCCCATACAACAGCGGCATCGTGGCTTCTGCTAACCCGAACAGAGAGTTTACCTTGCCTGAAACATTTAAATAGAAATCAAACCTGAGATTTGAACAGCAGTCAACGTTAAGGGAGTCATCCATACTATAAAAATCAGTAAAAAAAATCAGTAAAATCATATTTATTTTATAAATAGGTTATATTATATAACATTGTAAATGCGAAAGTGCGTCAGTTGGTCCGACTTTCACGGCCAAACTACTGAACCGATTTAAATGTAATTGGGTACAGAGGTAGTCCATAGCTTAGAAATGACATAGGATAGTTTTTATCCCATAAATCCCACGGAAACGGGAATAACGCTAAAAATACTGGTGATAAAGTTATTTATTAAAGAGTGACTTACCAAATTCTTCTCCATCCACCAACTTTGTAGCTATGGACCGCATAGCAATGAACGATGTGCCGTTCAAGATTTCCAGTAAAGGGGCTGGGAACAAAAATAAACATTTTTAGTTTACATTTTATCCTCACATGTGATTCTCTTGTTCACAAACTTAACTAAATTTAAGTTAAATGCATCTTTCTCTTTCCATTTCTTGAAGAAAGGACAGAAGATAGATTTTAGTTTAATCCTGTTAAATTGGACAGCGCTTGAAGAAAATTGGCGTATATTTAAGTCGCCATGTTTTTAATCGCATCTAAATTATCTATGGAGTGACTAAATTCGACAGGACTTAACTAATATTTTATCTTCTGTCCTTTTCTTAATGAAATGGAAAGAGAAAGATGCACTTAATTTAAATTGAGGTTAGTTTGTGAATAATAGAATCGGCACCATTATCTTAACGTGTTCCTATGAACATGGGATGGTATATTTTTGAACTTATGCTTTTGGTATATTTTAGTACTCTGTCACTTTTTGGCTGAAATAATTCTAAACTAAAGTGAGAAACGTTGT
The DNA here is from genome assembly GCA_033675125.1 of Athetis lepigone. Taxonomy (NCBI): domain Eukaryota; kingdom Metazoa; phylum Arthropoda; class Insecta; order Lepidoptera; family Noctuidae; genus Athetis; species Athetis lepigone. The sequence goes on along the minus strand of CM066229.1, from coordinate 18,585,053 downwards.
CTGTCGCTTGACAATTATTATGTTAAAATAACTGAAAACCGAATGATGTCTATTTATCAAAGATGAATAATTATTGGCAAACATATCCATCAAGCCTAGTATTTATAAGATCACAAAAACACAAAATAAAAATTTGTGAAAATAAATGACGTATTTTGCTAATTTAACTCTAGGTATCATCATGCATATTTCTTAGAGATACATTTTTTACTTATTTAGACGGCCCTTTTTCAACATCAATCGTAGTTTCACAGTTTTGCTATAACAGTGTTAATGCACTTATTAAGTAACGTTTATTCATCAAAGCCTTGGGCATCATAGTCATCGTCGCACAATTCACAGACTACAAAGACAATGACGGAGAATAGTTAAGCTAAAGAACGTGCTAAGTAATTTATTTATCGGGGCTTTAGTGTGGATGTTTTAAGAAGCATGTATACCTACTAAAGAGATTTTTATTATTATAAAAAAAACTTCTTCCAAAAAAAAGATAACCAACTTCAAAAACTAAAAGCTCAAAAATAACTATATTTCGGAAGTCGGTGGCTTCTCTTCTGCCGGTCGAATTGTGTTGCCTTGCCACCGACTTCCGAAATAGTTATTTTTAAGCTTTTAGTTTTTGAAGTCGGTTATCTTTTTTTTGGAAAAAGTTTTTTACTTTTTAATTAGCGTCCCAACTACGTTTTAGAGAAGCTATCAAAAAACAATCGTTTTTCTATAAAATTTGAGGAGTTCCCTCGATTTCGGCATGATACCATCATCAGATCCTGGACCTGATGACAATAGGACCATTTGGGAAGTCTACCCTTTCAAACAAAACAAGAATTGTTCAAATCGGTTGGCAAACGACGGAGATATGCGCGAACAAACATAAAAAAAAAAACATACAAACACCCGAATTGAGAACCTTCTCCTTTTTTTAGAAGTCGGTTAAAAAAAAATAGCAAAAATAATTAATTTTGCCTAAAAAACTATAGGGGCAGTCACGATCACATGATTATCACACTGATTCAATAACAAATACATCATTACCAGATTTAATATTTAATTATAAAAGCTCAAAGATAAAACATATCGTTCCCTAGTTTCATTTTAGCACAAATTAAGCTGTTTTTTTATCTTCGAATAATATAACAATACCAGCTTATTATTATTATCCCTCTGCTGTGCAAAGGCATATTTTCATGCAGGGAATGTACGTTTGCTCAAGATTCATATTAACTACAACTCCAGATATACAGATTTCTTCATGCGATTTATATACAACATGTTCCGGAATAAACGCACACCACCAGACACCCCAATTAGAATATCCATACTAATATTATAAATGGGAAAGTGTGTCTGTCTGACTGTCTGTCTGTATGTTTGTCTTTCTTTCACGGCAAAACGCAGCGACGAATTGACGTGATTTTTTAAGTGAAGATAGTTTAAGGGATGGAGAGTAACATAGGCTACTTTTTGTCTCTTTCTAACGCGAGCGAAGCCGCGAGCAAAAATTAATTATGTTATAATCATAATACATACACTGAATTTTTATTATTATGTTTAAAACACTGATTTTTTTTATAAATTAGTTGTACAGATTGTGGGAGAGAATTATAGTCACATTAAAAATCTACGCATGCACACAGTCGCACTTGCATAAGGGTCTAGCGTAGTAGGTATTTCATCCATTTTAGTTTGTTTTGACTGTACAGCGGAAGTGTGACAGCAGTTTACGTAGTTTTAATTATTTTTGGGATAAAATATTACCTATATTAAAAATTACAAAAATCGATTCAGTAAACGATTCTGAACAAACTATTTTCTCAAATTGCATTAATTCAGTTGCACATTGTAAAAAGAAGTATATTTTCTATTTTTATTTGATTCCGATATCAATAAGGGAATGACACAATGCATTGTTAATTGTTGCAGACGAGATAAAGTAACTGATAACCTTCGGATCTTATCTTAAGACAAATACTGCATGCAAATAGTGTGTGAGATAATTATATCGTAACTAAGAATGACTTCTTAGTTTGTTTTGAGCTCTTAAGAGATCCTTTATAAGTACTATTCTTAACTCAAACAGACATTACGTAAATGTTTCGTAAAATCGCTTTTCAACACACGAGAAGTGGCTTTTATTGCCACGAGTTTAGGTTCATAATGTACCGCATTTATTTATACACTAGCTTTTGCCCCCGATTTCATCCGCGTGGAATAATAGTTCCCGTTCCCGGGGGATTTCCAGGATGAAAACTATCCTATGTCCTTTCTCGGGTCCCAGACTATGTCTGTACCAAATTTCATTCAAATCGGTTCAGTGGTGTAGGCGTGAAGAAGAGACAGACCGACAGACACAGTTACTTTCGCATTTATAATATTAGTATGGAAGTATGGATTAGTATGGAAGTATGGATTAGTATGGAAGTATGGATTAGTATGGAAGTATGGATTACAGGAAAACCTAAAATAAGGTTTTCTCTTTCAATAATTATTAAAAGTAACTTCATTGACGCGGTTTTATTTGAGTATATAAGAAAAATATATTTTAAAAACTGTAATATATTTTGTTATTATGTTGTTGTTTGTATTTTAGATATATTTATTGCCATATGATACGGAAACATCTGTGTGTACCCAACTCGCACTTAGATTTTTTTTATATATATTTTTTTATAAAATGCTATTTAGATTTTAAATCAATATCATGATATGTTACTTTAGACGTAACTGAAAACTCCGTGTTTTAATCGAAATATTCAAAATTAAGTAACTTTAAAAAAAATAACTAAATAGTTTATCATAGTCCTTCAAATCTTCTCAAGTTTATTTATAAATACCATATGTAAAAATAAAGTAACTTTAAAAAAATAACTAAATATTTTATCAAACCTTTTCAAGTTTATTTATAACTACCATAAGTACGTTTTTCTGTGTTTTTTCATAAAATGACTAGTAAAATTAATTTACAAGACTACTGCGGTGGGTAATTATTTTATAGAGAGGTTTTAACATTATCTTGAAACATAAAATGCATTACTTTACGTCGTTACTAAGCAAATATAAATGCATACATACTAATATTATAAAGAGGTAAAGTTTCTCTGTCTGTCCGGTTGTAGAGAGTAATCTCTGAATCTACTGAGCTGATTTTGAAACATCTTAATACCAATAGAAAGTCACATTATTGCCTGTGAATATGGATGTATGTATGGATGTTTATTACTCTTTTACGCAAAATCGCGAATGTTGATAAAACTTTACAGTTATATATCGTACTAATTGTTCCCCGTGGATTCACTCTCGTCGTTGGTCACTACTCTGCTCCCGTAGGGCGTAGCGTAATGTTACATAGCCTATAAATAGCCTTCCTCAATAAATAGACTATCTAACAAGAGATTTTTTTTAAATCGTACCAGCATTTTCTAGGGTTAGTGTGTTAAAATAACCAAACAAACTCTTAAGCTTTACAATATTAGTATAAAAACATCAGAATACGTTTTTTTTTTGGTGAGTAATAAATCAACAAATAATTCTCCCGTCCTGGGCGAGGCCACTCATGTTCCTTCGAATGCCCTTCATGTTCCGGGGCCACGGTTACTATAAGAACTATTCAGCAACCCCGGCAGGATCAGAATAGGTATCACGTAGGCTTCATAAGATCATCAGATTCACGAGAACAGAACACTAATCAAAAATTACGTGGGTAAAACCGCGGGGTACAGCTAGTAATAATACATGTTACTCTTGTCATTAATCAATCGACGAAGACGCAAGCCTCATGTGTTTGGAGTCAATTTTGAAAATGGATTACCTTAGACCTACGACTGTGTTCATTCATCTTCAACGGTTAGGGTGCTTGTACACGGTGCATGTAGCTTGCGCATGTTGAGGCACTTGCGCGGGTTATATGCATCGTAAACATATCGTTTAAAAACATGTGCGGGTCTAGTGACTCAGAAACTCGAATAAATAGCTTGCGCATATTACTCACGCGTGTAACCCGCATCTTTACTTGCTCCAGCTACATGCACCGTGTACAAGCACCCTTAATTTAAACCTTCGAACACACTCGATTTGAAACACAATAGAAAGACAATAGCAGCCCGATAGCCGGCTGTCGCTTAGTCGTTGAAAGATTAAAGAAAACTTTGAGTAATAAACTTAAATGAAATATTGACACTTACACGTTAATTTTTATTTTAAAGTCTTGAGTATTTAATACCGATTCCCTTGTTCACAAGCTAGACTAAATTTAAGTTCAGTGCATCTTTTCTTTCCATTTCATTAAGAAAAGGACAGAAGATATAACATTAGTTTGGTCCTGTCAAATTAAGACACTCCGTAGATAATATAGACGCGATTAAAAACATGGTGCCTAAAAATACGTCGATTTACTTCAGGCGCTGTCTAATTTGACTGGACTAAACTAATATGTATATTTTCCTTTTCATAATGAAATGGTAAGAGAAAGATACAGTTAACTTAAATTTGGTTTAAATTGAGAACAAGAGGATAAGCACCTTTGTCTATTACTGTCTTAGACAATTGATAGAAAACAAAACATTGTCAAAAAGCCACAATTCTTAAGCACCAAAGGCTAAAAAGTTACTCGCGGACGATGTCCTGGGCAAAAATCCAGTTTAATAATGTTTACTAGCTAACATTAACAAACAGAATTTTTAAACCACAATTGCCTGCTACAATACTTTTTAATTTCTCTTCGTCACGACATCTACACTAATATTATAAAGAGGAAAACTTTGTATGTTTGTTTGAATGTAATTAATAGGCTCAAAAACTACTGAACTGATTTAAAAAATTCTTTCACCATTCGAAAGCTACATTGTCCACGAGTAACATAGGCTATATAATATCACGCTAGGTCCCACAGGAGCGAAGCAGTAACCAAAAACCTAACGTAATGCGGGTGAAACCGCGAGGAATAGCTAGTAGGTAAATCAAATGGTACTAAAACCGTAAAATATTATACAATTAATTCAAACATAACTAAAACCCTTAAATAAACCATTTACAAAGCCGTAACAGAGCTTAATTTATTAAACATAGTTTAAATGCAGTAAAACTTAAAACAGCTATTCAAAAGTTTAAGTAAGGGGCCGTGTTTACGAGTGTTTAGTTTCGTACATAATCCGTTGGTATATGATGTTGTTATGGATGTGGTGCCCAATATGTGATCGTTGCTTTGTTATGTACTGCCTGGGATAGAAACTCCGATTGCTTGGAAATTTTTGAATTTTGTCTATGCTTCGCTAGTAATATTACGAATGTGCAAGTTTGTGTCAATCGATGGATGTTTTTACTCTTTTACGCAAAAACTACTAAACTTATTTTATGCCACTTGAGTAGTATAGTTTATATTGTCATATTATTGATAGCTTATATTGTCATATTATTGATAGCTTATATTGTTAAATTATTGATAGCTTATATTGTCATATTATTGATAGCTTATATTATCATATTATTGATAGCTTATTATATTGTCATATTATTGATAGCTTATATTGTCATATTATTGACTAGCTTTTGCCCGCGACTTCGGGATAAAAACTATCCTATGTCCTTTCTTGGGTCCCAGACTATATCTGTACCAAATTTCATTCAAATCGGTTCAGTGGTTTAGACGTGAAGAAGAGACAGACAGACAGACAGACAGAAAGACAGACAGACAGAGTTACTATCGCATTTATAATATTAGTACGGAAGTACGGATGGATTAGTATGGAAGTATGGATATTAATGCTATTCTGATGGCCGCCTCTCATGCGAATAGTTGAAGGCCAGGCAAGTATCAATGTGACATTTCACTTCACATGCACTTTCTAAAGTTTATCTTGGTGTCAATGGTAAAGATAAGCATCGTAAGGAAACCCCGACTTGTAGTTAATTTAGGACACAAATTGCCAATCCGCCTTAAGCAGGCGTGTTGACCAATGCTCGTGCTTTCTCTGTATGACAAAGGGCCTTTGTCCTGCAGTGGGACAGTAAAGGGTTGGTATTATTACAACTATTTGTATAATGAAAGAACTTACCCAAATAGATCTCCAAGTTATTTCTAGCAAAGGCGTAAGCGAAGGCAGCGATGATCTTGCTGGTGTTGGAGATGATGCCGAGAAGCGTATCATCCAGCTTCAGGTAGTTGCTGAACAGCGATATTGAGAAAAATGTACCTGGAATATGAAATTACTGTGTTTTAGGTGGCGTGGATTTATTTAATTCCCAATGCTGGAGAATTGTACAAAGATGTTGTAGGTCCTAACCTAAGCATTTTTTTAGCTCTCCCTTGTTTTTTACCCGACTGCCGAATTGGGGGTTAAAGGTTTAACGAATTTATTTACTCATAAAGAACACAGTTCACTTACAATGAGCTTAAATGACTAATTATAACTAGTTACAGTTATTATATCACTTTTCATTCAAGTGCAAAAGAAATTAAAACGGTTCTAATATACATTTTCATAAATGTATTGCTTTAAGCGTGTTTTAAACATTCCCTTTGATTGACACTCCTTGATCGTCACCGACATTTGTTAAGTCATTAAATAGTTGTGCTCCTTCGTACGTAATATTTCTCTTACCGTAATTAGTTCTGTGACTTCTTAATTTAATTTTGTTTGAATAAGAATAAGAATATTTATTTACACAAAACATGGTATAAAAGGTGGTTATTAACATTTAGTTTTTAATCAAAGAATGTTATGTTGAATTTATTAAACAAAATACACAATATTTAAAATAACATTAAATTAATAAAACTAGAATTAAAATAAAGAATTAAAATAAAATGGCATCAAAAAACTCCTCCGCATCGCTGTCAACCGGTAAAGTGCCCAAGAGGCTGGCAGCATTGCCACGTTGGATGGCAATGCTAAGCCTCTGGCCAAGATAAAAACCAGCCTTTGGGTCACGAGAAGAGTCAACTAGTCTTTTTGACAGGTCTTTAAAAATAAGGTGGGCACTCGGACCCCATGGCCCAAGGGTTTCAACCCCAAACGGCTCGAAAATATAGTTTCCAGTAAGGTTACTATACTTTCGCCGCTTGAGGTTTTCCGCAGCCGAGGCGGCAGCACCGGCACAGCACGCCGTACTAGGAAGGTGGGATGGCGCAAGAGTATCGACACACGTAGCGTCCCACACTAAAGGCCTACCCATCTTCCATGGGAATAAAGACATACCGTCCGGTCTCTTGCCATCGTCGCGTGCCAAACCATTGGGTTCTAATACAGCTGGAACGCCGACGGCAACAAGAGCACGACGAATGATGTCATTAATATTCGCATGCCGTGCTATACGGCCCGCGCTCCGGCTGCACGACAAGCCATGGTGTCCGAGACTGTTGACAACTTCCCCACAGTGACAACGATGCGGAGAACAACAGGACGCCCCTAAGCGAAGTAAAAAGTAAAAAGGTGGTTGTGTTTCTAGCAGTCTTTTTGTAAATTTTATTTCTGATTGTATTTGACCTAATATTATTTTTCTTACAAGTATGCAAGTTGTGTATGTGTACATCTGTCGCAAATTTAATATTTTTATTTTTGAACTCACATGTGTTGGTTTGGTAAACTGATTGTAATTAAATAATGATTTAATGACTTTATTTTGTGATATTTAAAAATCTTTTAGATTAGACTTGGCAGCGCAACCCCATATTTCGATAAGCTACTCTAAATGAGACCTTACTAAAGAGTTATAAATGGTCATACGTAGTGCACGAGGAATGCACCCCGCGCGGCTCTTTTAAGGGTCCCAGTTAGAGAAGATAATTTGGACCTTGCGTGTGCAATGTGGCTTTTCCAAGCGAGTTTATCGTCAAGCCGTAAACCTAGATATTTTTCCTGATGGGATCGTTGAATTGCCACATTATTTATTGTAAGTGATGGTTGTTGCGGAATCTTTCTATTTTTGGCAACAAATAACATATATGAAGTTTTGTTTGCATTCACTGTGAGAAGGTTACTTTGACACCAAATTCCAAATTTGTGCAAATCATCCTGTGCAATATTAACTATATCCATTAGATTTCGACCAAAGTAAAATTAAAAGTATTTTTCCTTTAGGGCCCATAGAAACTTTGTTGTTGTTTTTTTATGACGTCTCGCAGTTCAACTCGCTAAGACTGTTTACTGCTTAACCGAACTATCCTTTGGTAGTGATTCTAGGCCTCCAGTCAGGGCTAAAGCTTAAAACTTAACGACTGCGCTAAGGGCACCCTGAAGGGTACAGACCACGGCTTAGGGACTACGCACATTTATTCAGCTCCATTCAGCTTATGCCCATATAAAACAACGATTTTGTACGGAAGCTGAACGGACGCGGAAAGCTGAACGGACGCGTACGCGTCTTCATACAAAGTCGTTGTTTTCTACGGACTTAAGCTGAATAGAGCTGAATAAGTGTGCGTAGTCCCTTAGGGCGTCGTTAATGCACAGCAAAGACATAGGCTGGATCGATCTTTAAAGTCTGGTTGTTTGTTTATCTGATTTTAATATGTTCGTAAACACCCACGGTCAAACCCGTAACACACACCGAAGCAGCCAAATGATTAAAAACTGGGCCAATTGTGCCATCTTTAACAAAATCGTGTAATTGAAACAAACTCTATAGCTTTGGCCTTGCTATTTAACTTGACATTAGCTATTTAACTTTACATTAACTATTTAATTTGACATTAGCTATTTAATTTTACATTAACTATTTAACCTTACATTAACTATTAAATTTCAGTTTCCCCAATTTGACTTTATCCATTCAATTCGACTAACTCGACATATCCTTAAGTTTCCTCAAACAAACTCTTTACAAAAATGTAAGAACTTATCCACTTGACATGTTTCCGTGTTCAAATGACTAATGAAGGGAAACATCCGTTGTCTGAATAAGTCATGCGCGTAAGCATTGGTACTAACCGCCGGATCTTAATGATTACCTGCTTTAATGCTAATAAGGAAGCAATTTACTAGGTTGCTGGGAAGAATTGGCACATTTCACGACCTCCAGGACGGTTTTACTGGAATTTCGCTAAATGCTTCCGTTTGTCAACTTTAACATGAAGGAAAAGACCGGGCAAGCGCAAGTGGAGTTGCGCACAGAAGGTCCCGTACAAGCTTGTAAGTTGATAAATCTTGATATATAGTAGTTAAATTTTGTTTTTTGATCCACCCTGTTATCGGTTTTTTCCTTTACTAATACAGTTCAGCTTCAGAGAAAAGGCACCGCCACCGTATCGAGCTACTAAGCTCCAAAACGGCTGGACCGTTTTTAACGAGTTATTTTCAGGCAAATAGCGGAATTTAGAAGGAGAAACTCAAACTTGGTAGTTTTGATTCCATTCCGAACATCAAAGTCCGCACTAATATTATAAATGCGAAAGTAACTCTGTCTGTCTATCTGTCTCTTATTCACGCCTATACCACTGAACCGATTTGAATGAAAATTGCTACAGATATAGTCTGGGACCCGAGAAAGGTCATGGGATAGTTTTTATCCCGGAATTCCTTCGGGAACGGGAACTATTATTCCACGCGGACGAAGTTGCGGGCAAAAGCTAGTTAGATACGAGTATATAGGAGCCATAACTAGTCGTATTTGAGTGTCAAGCAAAATATTGGTACAATAAACTTACCTAACAAATTAGTGACGATGGAGTAGGTAGACCACATGCTGTACTGGACCTCATCCCAGTTAAACCTGTAGCGCGTGAACAGGTACATCACCGTGAACTCACCTGGAATTTCACTAATTATTAGTTTCATTTACACTTATATTAGAAAGAGGTAAAGTAATATAAATGCCTGTAATATTATTCTGTTCCTCTCCGGAGGTACCTACTTCCTAACGATTCTTAAAGAAACCTTAAATAATAAAAAGCTATTAGATGGTATTCAATGTACAGCTAAAACTGCTTAGGTTTTTTTTAAAACGCAGAGGCTCACTAAGAAACGATTTTTGCAAATTCAATCCTTAAAGGGTCTAAGGACATCAGACAACGTTTTTAAATATTTCCACATCAAGAAATTTTCCCAATTGATAACTCACATACCACTAAAAAACTCTTTTCTCAATTTAATCCCAACTAAATAAAATTTACAGGGTTTTTTTTTTGGTGAGTGGGAAATCATCAAATGGCTGCTCCCGTCCTGGGTGCAGCGGGAGGGCGTGTCAGACTCTTACTGACTAAAACCCACTCATGTTCCTTCGATTGCCCTTTATGTTCCAGGGTCACGGTAACTATTATAAACATTCCGCAACAAAATTTACAGGGTTAAATTCATAGTAGTAATTTTATTGGCTTAAATTCATTGTAGTATGGATGGCCTAACTGTTCGAAACAATTTTGGCTTCGGGGTTTTTTTTTTTATTTGGGCGAAGACAAGCAATAGATACGCATGTATCTTTTATGCTCTCATTCATCGTCGCCGTTTCCTCTGAACGTTTTAGAGCACACAGGGGGGAAGTAAAAAATCTTTTTATTATGGAAAATTATTTAAATTAGGCTGCAGAAAAGAATTCGGAGTTTCCTCAAAAATATTAAATTATCTTGTTAAAAATCTTGCTCGTTTTCTTTAATGAATGGTAAAATTTTGGTGATTATTGTAACTGTACCAATAGAATATGATATACGTGAGGTATTGATGAAAAATCAGGAGTAATTCAATACTCTGAACCAAATTACAAATTTTAATTAGTAAGTACTAAATAATATTACTGTTACTGTCGCACATAATAATGTTACAAGTATAACGACCTAGATAGATTTCATATACTACACAAGATGGCACACTAAAGCACACACATAATAATATTATTTAATTGTAATGTCACATACACTACGCGTCTTCAGGCATAAGAATGTCCAATAATGTTAAACTTGACCAAATAATGATTAACATACCATAAAGTGATGCTGCCAGACAATTTAACAGAAACCTCTTGCCCATTTGAGTTAAAAATGTGAAGTTAATGACTTTTAACTCGTTTTTAGTCTCGTTTTTGACTTACCAGTGCAATTCTTAATGTGCACTTTGATGGCCCTACTGTCGAACTGGGATGCGAAAATAATAAAGGCGGATACTTGGCTAAGTCAACGTACGTGCTAAAGAATACAATAATATTAATTTCAGTATAAGGCACGGCCGCAAGCAACAAAGCAATTACATACTCTTTGTTTGTTGCATTCGTTATTGAGTTTTTAGGATTCAACGATACAAAAACGTTATTCTTTAGAATTTTCAATATTTACTAACTAAAATACAAAATATTAATTTGTGGGATCAACGGCATCAAAGTGGCATTCCAATGTGGGGTCCAGCAAAAATAGATCTTATTTAAGGCCTATTCTTGTTTCTAGTTTAGTGTCTCACTCCAGTATTTTTCTTTTATCTTATATTCCCTTACGAAACATACAATAAGCATAAACACTCAAACAAAATTATCTGTATGTCATACAAATATTTAAACACAAATAATTAGTAATAATATAAAAACTAAATAAATGTTAGCCTACTGTCCACACGTGTCAAAACCTAAGCTAAGAAAATTCAGCTTGACAAGTTTTCTGAGGCGACATTTTCGTCTAAGAACAAAGAATATCCCGAATCGATCCAGGCGACTTGGTCTTGAAAATTGATGAGTAATCTTGGAACTTCATCATATCCCTAGTCTTTTGCTCTACTATGTTAGGGTCGGCTTCTGCTTTGTGTCGTGATGGCCCATGTGTCGTGATGGCCCAGAGGATAAGGCGCCCGCCTCTCGTGTAAGAGGTTGTGGGTTCGAATCCGGGCAAGTACTAATGTGACTTTTTCAATTCATATGTACTTTCTAAGAGTTTATCTTGGACATCACTGACATCCCGTGCCTCGGAAATCACGTAAAGCCGTTGGTCCCGGTTGTCATACGTAGAACTTTGACAGTCCTTACTGGTTAGCCAGAAACTCTGAGCAGTCTAACCAAGAGGTATCGTGTCGCCCAGTAACTGGGTTGTGGAGGTCAGATAGGCAGTCGCTCCACGTAAAACACCGGTATCCAGCTGAATCCGGTTAGGCTGGCAGCCGACCCCAACACAGTTGGGAAAAGGTCGGGAGATGATGTTAGGTGAATACTAGTGTTTTACATAGAGCGACTGCCTATCAAACCTCACGCCTGCCTCACGTATGCCTAAATACCCTTTGGTTAGATTGATTCTAAAACGGTCAAATATCTAGGAATAACAACCATATGATCCAAGATAAACTTTAGAAAGTATATAGGTATTCATTGAAAAAGTCATATAAGTAGGTAAATTGGTACCTGCCCGAATTCTAACCCTCTCTTACATGAGAAACGGACGCCTTAACCACTAGGCTATCATAACTGTAAGTAATATTACCCGTAACGACTGTAAAAGTTCTACGTATGACAACCGGGACCTACGGCTTAACGTGCTTTCCGAGGCACGGGATGTCAGTGATGTCCAAGATAAACTTTAGAAAGTACATATCAATTTAAAAAGTCACATTGGTACGTACCCGGATTCGAACCCATTAACTGCTTCAATGCACATTATTTCATCCAAATGTAAAAATAAATTCGAATGTATGCAGTCAATATATCTATTTATCTGGTAAGCTTTTACGGGTAAACTACAAAACCAATTTTAAACCTTCGAACTCACGTAATTCGCAACACAATAGAAAGACAATAGCAGCCCGACAGCCGGCTGTCGCTTGGTCGTTGAAAGGTATGTGGAAAAGAGATAGATTCGATATTGGAAGAGCACTGTCTTAACAGCGTTCGCTGTAACCGACTATTAAGCAGGCGTAGGTGCGGGCAAAAGCTAGTCTATATTATAAATGTGAACATAACACTGTCTGTTGGTTATGTTCTTAAAAAAAATATTATTATTAAACTACGGAATTAATTTTAATGATGCACAGACATAGATTAAACCGGTTGGTTCAAGTGTCTTGAAGACGTGTAAAATACTCCATAATCTGCAACTTTCTATGCTTTTGTAGCGGACGAACTTGTGGGGAAGACCCAGTGCTACTAATATCACAAATGTGAAAAGTTGTGAGGATAAATATCTAACCCTTTTAAGTAAAACCTACGGATTTTAATGAAACTTTAAATAATATAACTTCAGACTACATTATAGCCGTGGTGACCTAAAGGCCACCTCTGTATATCTCTCTATCTCTATCTCTATCTCTATCTATTGTGCCTCTCATGCAAGAAGTTGTGGGTTTAAATCCGGGCAAGTAGCAATGTGACTGTTTCATTTTATATGTACTTTCTAACATAAATCGACAAAGTGTAAGATTCGTCCTATAGTAAATATTGTTAATCCTTCAAACACATGTGACTTGAGACACAATAGAAAGACAATAGCAGCCCGACAGCCGGCTGGCGCTTGGTCGTCATAAGGTTAATAATGTTAGTAGGCACAATACTCTATTTAGATCGGATAATTTTATCTTTCCATATTGGTTTAAACCTTGAACACACGTGATTCGAGACACAATAGAAAGACAATAGCAGAGTGACAGCCGGCTGTCGCTTGGTCGTTGAAAGGTCAAAACGTCACTTACCATGCATAGGTCCAAAAACAACGCATACTACAATCAGTAGTAAACAAACTCGCAGCCTTCTGTTTCCAGGACCTTTCTTGAAAGCCACTTTGAAGGTCTCCATCACCAGGCCAATATCGAAGAATTCTCGAAGAAAACATTTCTTTTTGTGTTTCTTACTCTCCTGAAAAAATAATAAACCGTATTTCCTATTTTGTTACTAACAACATGTAATCACTAAAGAGATTCTTTAAAAAAATACATCAAAATTATGTAAGATTTCTTCTCAATGATAAATTACATAAAATGACAATATTTAATGCTGGTGAAATAAAAATAACTCCGTGAGAAAGACTTTTGTACGATGTCTAATGGTCGTGAAATCATTAGTTCGACCTCTAAGATGACAATATAAACAATATTGTAAAGTTAAAAAAGGGCCTAGAATCTGAGTACAATATAAATGCCTCTGACCGATTAGATACAGAAAAAAATACTACATTTCACATGAGAAAACAACATTAATAAAAAGTGCATTAACTTAGAACAAATAAAAGTTATCAAACACTTACAAGTTTCTTTTCAGCCCTTTGCTTCGGATCTTCCAAGTAAGTATATCCGTAAATCAAACTAAATAAATACAGGGACGACGACACTGCAAATACACCGTAATACCCCACCCATGACAACATGACACCGCTTAGAGCACTTCCAATTGGATATCCTAACGACATGAACATGTTCACCAATCCTACTCTGTAGGTCCTATTCTCTTCGGTAGTGATGTCGCCGATATAACTGAACACACCAACAAAGTTCACAAACCATCCTCCAGTAATAGCCGGGAATATAGCTTCTGTGAACGCGCATACTTCCACGGGTAAGTGAAAGAAATAAGTATTCACTATGAACCCAAGACAAGACACGAATTCTCCAACGATCGGTAGCATGATACACGCTTTCCTTTTCCCTGTCTTATCACTCCACGCTCCAACGAAAAGGATAAGCAACACAGGGATCGCTGTTTGAACCACATTCTTCCACACTGCTACACTTGCTATCAACTTTTGTACCTCTTGCTCCTCGATCGTATAATTTTCCGTCTGTCTCAAATTCAGTGCATCACATACCGTTGAACTGTAATTTAGATTGACTCTGCAGGCCTTTTCTAAATTTAAATTCTGTATTGCTAACGATGCTAGTACACTCGGCATAACATAGCATGCCATAATAGGTTCCACAGTTGTGTTTTCTTTAATTAATTTCAACCTTTCCCTGAATGTTAACTTTTTTTCTTCACTTTTCTCGACTTTTTCTGTCTTTTCTGTGTTAGGTTTTAGAGGAGAAGATTCATCTGTGTCTTCTTTATTTACCTCTTCTTTTATTTTTTCGGGTTCAATTTTAATTGGATCCATCTTTGCGGCTTGGTCTTCACATGTCAATGTTGTATCATGGGCGTCAGTAGTATGTAATAACTATATTCAACCGTACCCCGGATTGCGTTTATTTGTGTTTCAACTGTTTGTTGTGGTGCTTATAATATACATTATTTTATCCAACTCAATATTTATAAAGTCTCGACTTGATAATGATAAGAAATATAACAGGAGCCAATTGCGTGCATCTGCTTTTTATCTAGGCTTTCTAACACCTATCATAAAACGATTGCGGGCTTAGAATTGTCAATATTTTTAGAACTTCCTTGGCGGATGCTGGTAAACACGTATAAAATCTATTTTAGTGTTGAAAAGTAAATAAAAAAATACGTTTTTTATTTGCACGTTGTGAAATAGAAATGTGTAGCAGACGTGTTAATGAGACAGCATTGTGCTGAGACACCGAGACACGACTTGACTCCCGGGAGGTCTGAATACGCGGGCCTGGTTAGGTAAAGTGCCTGTGCGAACATTACAAGCGCCGGCGTCGCGAACCAGACGGTTTTTGTGCTCATTAGTGTAAATCGAGTTTAGTACTCCTTTTTCACCTACTAGACTATACTACTAGATTATGCTTATCAATCATACGCGTATATTTGGATGGCGGGTGTTTTGAATGAGTTCTAAGAATTAGAACGAGCATTTGTTTTATTTTATGATAGAGTACTATAAAGTAAATATTTTCGTTACGTGTGATACGATTTCGAGAAAGATAATAGTTTCATAAAACCATGCCAAAAAATTACTTAGAAAATAAGCTCCAAATAAATATTTATGTGGACATTACAAAATGTCAAAGACCGATTTTTTTGGCAACTATTTAGTTAGTTTTAGAAGTGACAAAATTGTATCACGTACTGTTTTACATAATATGTTTACTGTTATTAGACGAGTTTGTTTGAATGCTATAATTTCAGAACTATCAATTTGAATCCAAAGAAAGCTACACCTAGAAAAAAAGCAATAAAACGGAGCAGCTGCCTTCATTAAAAGAGCAGTTTCCTGCTTAAAGGGGATTTTAGGGGGAGTATAAGACTTTTTTAATTTCCATTTCCCCCCTAATGATGTTGATTTTGGAAATACAAACATCGACGGATGTATGTAAAAATCTTATTATTACCATGTATAGTTTCTACTAATCACAAAAGGCAGTCTTGAGTATGTAAGTGTATCGCCTGACCTTCACTAGATGGATGGATGTTTGTGACGATCTATTAGGAAGTCAGTTTAGTTACTTCCGTGTTTCTTACTAAAGGTAATTACTGATTGGCTCTGTTAGTTTCATACTTATGACTTGGGTATATCCAATAAGACTTCATAATAGAAAACACTAGCTCCATCATTCGCTGAAATTATTCAAAACAAAATTGACGAGTAGGGATTGCAATCCCGCACTGCGGGAACTCACATAGTGACCAAACTGTTTTTTTTATTTCGAAATAATTTTGCAAATATCAACTCTTAGATCGACTTTGTAATGGAATTGTATATACATAATTATGTATGTTTTTGGGTCTTAAACGGGATTAGATACTCATAGACGCAAGTCCCATGAGTCACGCTTTTATATCTATTTATTTCAAAGTCTTTCGCAGTGAGGTTCATTTTGTACAAAGTAAGGTTACTGCTGCAGTATCATCATAATACTGCAGCAGTCTGCCTTAATCCTCTAAACTACTAATTACAAGATGACCAGTTTGCCTACTGTCAGAAAGTTGTATAATAATTTGTACAATTTTCTTTATCTAGCTTGTAATGGTCTTCATTGCGCAATATTAAGCGGTTGTGTCTCGTATTGGCACACTTATATTAGTTATAGTTTGCGGATTCGAAACTAGCAATAACAAATTAATAAAATCAAATCAAATTGTATCTAAGACATCACTAAAATTCCATAACTCAAAAAGCACCTAAAACCGTTGGTCCCGGTTGTCATTTGCAGATCTTTTAGCAGCCGTTTGGGGTAGTCAGAAATCATAAAATCACACTTTAAACTTTCGCGATGCATATTTATACTTCACTGTTATTTGGGATTTAGCGCGCACGTACCTTTTTATTTATTTTTTGCTAGACGTTTCGGCAGGGTTACACCTGCCATGGTCACAATCAGACTGTAAAGCAAAAAACAAATAGAAAGGTACGTGCGCGTTAAATCCCGAATAACAGTGAAGTATAATCATTAAATCAGTCTAACCAGGGTATTAAGTTATCCAGTAACTAGGCTGGGAAGGTCTGGTAGGACGGGGTAGTGGAATAGTTCTAATCGTTACCGCGGCCCCGTAACAAAAAGGGCAACTGAGGGAAAAAGGGTGGGTTTTAGTCAGTAAAAGTATAACTCTTTTTCTAAAAGTTTATTCCAAAAACGTTGGTATCAAATTCAGCTTCAGAAATCTTAACATTAAAATTATTATCTACTAATATCTAGATTCACAATGTACCTAGACTATTTTTATAACTAGATTAAACTAGATTTAGACTCAGTTACCCAGGGTGATCAGATACTTTCTTCTGTTTTCTTACTTCTTTTCTGTGGTCGTAGAATAACCAGCTGAAATGGGAAAAAAAGAATATTATAATTATATCATCGTCATCATCTCCCTAGCCTTTTCCTCAACTTTGCTGGGGTCGGCTTCCAGCCTAAACAGATTCTGCTGGATACCAGTGTTTAACTTGTAGCCACTACCTGTCAGACTTGCACGTCCCAGTTACTGGATTAGGCTGGTCAGACTTTCTGACTTCTACAAATGACAACGTTTCATATGCTTTCCGAGGCACGGGATTTCTTTGACGTCCAAGATGAACTTTAGAAAGTACATATGAATTGAAAAGTTGATTTCGTTGTTGACTACTTTATTACGGTTTTCAGATACTTGTGTGGAAAAAAACAGCCATTCAAAAAACGCAAACCCCTGGAAGTTTTAAATAAATGCAGTTTTATGGGAAATAGTCAAAGCTATAAACTTTTCGTTGCATCCCACTGGTGCAGTAACCAAAGATTCAGATAGTTAATATGGATTATTCGCTTAAGGACAGTACTAGTAGTCGCCAAGAGGTAATGATTCGACTGAAATTATTTTTCCATTTAAATTTTAAGGCCACTACCGTCAACACCGTTACGTCACTGAGAACGAAATGATGGGGCCGAAGTAGCGATACATACATTTACTTTAGCTACATGTCCACCGCACGGTACGTCACCTCAAATAAAACTGAGCCCGAAAAAATCTCACTTGGGTGCCGTCATCTTACTCTCGGCGACGGGACGGTGACGGCGATAGTAGTTTTTTTTTTTTTGGGGGAGTGGGAAATGATCAAGGAGTGAGATATCATCAAATGACTGCTCCCGTCCTGGGTGTGGCGGGAGGGCGTGTCAGACTTTTACTGACTAAAACCCACTCATGTTCCTTCGGTTGCCCTTTATGTTCCAGGGTCACACGGTAACTATTATAAACATTCCGCAACCCCACGGCGATGGTAGATAATCCATAGCTCTTAGTCCGCAGATATTTATTTATACTTACAAGAGGACAATAACAGCTGGTAGCGTCATACTAGCTCCTAAGAGGAACACAGCACCAGGCAGGACCTCCATAGTGGCGGTGTATACCCGGGTGTACAGCGGCACGTAGATTAAAGGCATCATGTTCTCTACCAGACCTATTAGGGAGTTCACTTTTCCTGGAAAAAGATTGTGAGGTTTAAAAAATATACAAGGCTTTTTTGCTTTGAATATTTCTGAAACAATCCCGTTTTGTTTTGTTTAGATTTGAATATTTTTAGGGATAAATGGTATATGGTATTTTTTTTAAATACTGACCATAGTTATTGACTTTGCAGGAACCCCAATATGTGTTCTTATTGGGTTTCCTGTTAGTTTTTTTAGAGTGGAACTAACCGTGAAATGTATGAAACACTTGATGATAAATGTATAAATCATTTGAGATTTGTTTTTGTTCTATTTGAGGGATGATCTCATTTTTTTATGTAAAGACATAAAAAAATGAGATCATCCCTCGAGATGGCGAACAAGCTGCAAGCTCTCCTATAATCGATAATGTACATATACCTAATTACACCGACATCGACACGCAGCTAATGCCAGGCTATCAACGCTAAAATGCACCAACGACACGCATTGCTCCAAAAACAAACCCATTGCCATTTAAAAACGAATCTTTGGCTATTTGAATAGCTCTCTGATTGCGAAAACTTCACCCATGAAATAAATTCGCGGATTTCATCAACAGGAAACAAATGAACATCGAAATTAATTTTGTCTGTGAAAACATGCGATAACTTGATTGCGTGTCATGTTTGCAGTCTGCAAGTGAAGTAACATGACATCCAGAGAGATGACATTTTAACAATAAATCAATAAACATTTATGAATTAAATGTTATAAGCCAAGTGATTCCGTGTGCCGTTGGCTTTTTGGACATAGATAAAATGAGCTTTGTTTAACAGCTAGCTATAGTTAGCAATGAATGTCCAACTACTGGGCAAAGTACTAACTTTAGCACTTTAAAACCCATACTTTAGAAGCTAGACAACAATAAAATAAAAGAAAAGAAAACTGAAATGAAATTATCACAATCAGTCTTAAAAAAATACACCATAGCGCTCGGGTCACTTAGTTATGGTAAAATATTGAGGTAGGTAAGATCTGTTTTTCAATCGATGGGTATCTAGCGAACGTATCAACAATTTCTTTATTTTATGAGACATTTAATCAAAAATTCATTTACTATGTATTACATATTTGGAATAATAAAAATAGCCTTCATCAATAGGTCCCTGCAGTTACCTGCCACGATGTATATTAATATCGTTACTTACCTAATTCGTTAGGTTGTACGAGTTTTGTGATTATTGACCGCATTGCTAGCAGCGATGTACCATTCAGGATTTCAACCAAGGGTGCTGAAATTAAAACGAAAATTATTTAACAAAATCAACGCACAGGCCAAACTACTGAAGCTAGAAACATTAACTTTGATTATAAATGTTTATAATGAAATACATTAATTTTTAACAGTAGTATCTTTTAATAACCTAGAGGTGCACTTAAAATTGTTGGTACCTATTGTACCTCCTAACTTTCGGGGATCAAAGTTTGAAATACTAGGAAATAGTTAGAAGTATTTTTTTTTTTTTGGTGAGTGGGAAATCATCCTATGACTGCTCCCGTCCTAGGTGCGGCGGGAGGGCGTGTCAGACTCTTACTGACTAAAACCCACTCATGTTCCTTCGATTGCCTTTCATGTTCCAGGGTCACGGTAACTATTATACACATTCCGCAACCAGTTAGAAGATATTCTCATCTACGGTTGGTTAATTTCTTTAAAACGGCGCTACTTACATTGTAATAAATTATAGGTCATATTATTATAGAACAACTGTAATTTTTTTTATGCCATGAAAAAAATTCCGCCTATCACCTATAATACTATTATTGTTAAAACTATTATAAATGTCACGCATTTAACGACCAGATAAGTACCAGATTAGAATGGAATGGTTAAGTCATCACAAAAGGGTTATCGAGTAATCTACTAATAATCGTCCGAGTATAGTGGGCTGGTTTGGATGTTATCAACAATGATAACGGTTATGTGGCCAATTAATCGAACTTTTTTTGGCAAAATGTTCGATATAATGAGACACCGCTATGACTGCTTTTTATTTGCGGTAAACTTAAAAATTGCTAAATGGATTCCCATGTTCATGTTGACTGCTGTTTGCGACTGGAGCACTAGTTCAAGATATTTTATTAATGGTTAAAGTTTTTTTTGGAAAAAATCACTATTTTTTAGGGTTCCGTAGTCAACTAGGAACCCTTATAGTTTCGCCATGTCTGTCTGTCTGTCCGTCCGTCCTCGCTTAATCTCTGTGACCGTTAGCACTAGAAAGCTGAAATTTGGTACCAATATGTATATCAACCACGCCGACAAAGTGGTAAAATAAAATTTTGAAAAAAATGATTTATTAGGGTAGCCCCCCTATATGTAAAGAAGGAAGTGATTTTTTTTTTATTTTCAACCCTGACGTGTGAAAAATAAAAAGGGGTTTACTAAAATCAGTTTTTGATAATGTCAATAATATCGGAAATAATCGCTCCAAAAGGAAAAATTAAAGCGTCCCCCCCTCTAACTTTTGACCCGTAGGTTTAAAAAATATGAAAAAAAATCTGGAAAGTAGAACTTTATAAGTACTTTCTAGGAAAATTATGTTGAACTTGATAGAAAGAACAGTTTTTGTACAAAAAAGTCAAAAAGGTTGTACAAAATAATTTCTGCGTACTTAGTATGTCAACGTAACAAATAGCCTTTTATTTTAACTTCACTTATTGTGACGGAAGGGAAACTACGGAACCCTACATTGAGCGTGGCCCGACACGCTCTTGGCCGGTTTTTTCTGTACGTAAATTTTATATAAGATCTATATAATACGTATCATAGGTTATCGGTATCACTTTTCGTTAACATAATAATATACATATTTTCTATTATTTTAATAAAATAAATGAAAGCCGAATAAATAAATTCTTCGAATACTACGAAATACTGCGTCTCTACTAATAAATACTAGTTCACATGAACCTACTTAGTAAATAGCAATCTAAGATCAAAATCATGAATTACCGCTTTGTCTAAGAAAACTGATAACATTATTTTATTATCATTCAGTACGGTCTACTTCAATTTCCACTTATATATTAAATAACAGGAACTGACTATCTTATACTAGAAATATTCATCGAAAAAGAAAAAAAATCTCAATAAATTAGGTTTAGGCACAACAGCCCGGTGCATCGATGCATCGCAAAAATGATGCTTGCATTGCGGTGTCTAGCCTTATCGGTAATTTCATGGGGTATTCCTATCAGGAATCTTAGTAACAGCCCGAAGTTTTAATGTTGGTGGTGTGACACCTCCGAGTCTTCAATGCCATATAGAGCTGTTGGCCTTGGCTGTCATTTGCCGATTTATGGCAGTCGTAACGAGTATTTAGAAGTTAAAAAGTCAGAAAATCAGCTTTTCCAAGGGGTAGCGTATTACTGAGTCACAAATCAGTGGTCGCCCTTCAGGAAAAACACTAATATTCATTCAGTTAATTTGGTAAGACTGGAAGCCGACTGGAATTCGCAGCGCAGTTCTGGCCACGTCCATAAAATAAATTGAGTGGTTTTGAGAAAAAAATCCAAAATTTTTTTGAGAAGGTGATCTAATCAATTCATTGCCAGATTATCGTTAGGTTCGTTAATTATTTTTTTAAACCGAAACCCCCTTGAACAGGATAAAACTCCATTTTTGCAAAGAGAATGTCGTGACAGATTAAAATAGCTACTTAAGATTTGAACAGTCCCACAATCCGTCAATGTCAATTCTGTAGATTACATTCAAGATCGCGTGAAGTGGACGGCGTTAGACGGCTTCTGGTCATCGCCTTATTATTCTTTTTTTATGGTTTCGTACCCAAATACTCTTGTTAGTCAATCGATCTATTACAGTACTGGTGAAAGTAAGTACATATGTACACATAAGTAGACGTGTGTTTTACTTTATGGACTGTAGTCAACATAAAATGAAGTTAAGAGTGCAAAAGTTCCCCTAACCCGGAATTAATGTAATTAATTTATTGTAATGTACTAAAAAATACATATTGCATTCCTAGGTGGTAGAAGAATATGTCATGTAGCACTGTAAAATATTCTGAACGCTTATATATTAAAACAAAAATAAGTATTCTTTTCCAAGTCCATTTGGACGTTTTTTTTTGCCAGAAACTCACTCGATTGTGGTCGGTAATAACAAAAAGTTTGCGACTAAACTTGGCTTCATGGCCTCTGAGCTCGTATATTGGGTTCTCGACTACGAGTGTGAAAATGGCGATAGGAGCTTATGGTGGCTAGTAGCGAGCAAGTTATAGCAAAAGCAAGTAGAACAGTGTCCACAGGGCTTTTGGTAGTCGTGTTTTTTAATCCACCTGATGTTAAATGGTCACCACCGTCGATGATACGAGGCCAGAGGACGATCAGGTAATTTGATATCCCAAACACAAAGATGATATGTCTAATGTGCCTGTAGTTTCCCTAGCATTCATACTCTTCTAACGGGGATATTTGGAAACAAAAAAATGGCAAATCGTTATTAATAATGACATTATTTATCAGATTTACTCATTACTATTACTTTGTTTTTTGTCCCTTTACGGAGCAAAATTGCTCCATAGCCTTTCAATCTACCCTGTTGTCTACTTGGCCCATCGCCCATAAGTGTTAATAAGCCACCACGTCAAGGTTTCCTACTCCTCCTTTAGCAATTACGCACGTTTACAATACATGCGCAACCCATGAAATCAGATTATTGTTTTGGGACAATCCCGCCACACTATTCCCAACCACTGCAACTCCTGAAAGCCAGAATCAACAGTGGAGTCCGCCAGAAAAGCGCCCAAG
Organism: Athetis lepigone; assembly: GCA_033675125.1. Lineage (NCBI taxonomy): Eukaryota > Metazoa > Arthropoda > Insecta > Lepidoptera > Noctuidae > Athetis > Athetis lepigone. Next base: position 18,561,600 of record CM066229.1, on the reverse strand, counting down.
CAATGAAGCTCGACGAGTCCCAGAGAAACGATTTAACTGTCTTGGATCCCGCAACGAAATTAATCAGAAAAGAACTGGGAGTAAGAAAAAAAATATTTTCACTTCCCTTCCCTCCATAACAAGCAGTCGACAGAACAGAAAATTGTACTATACTTACCAAGATAGAATATTCTTTCATTTGGGGCAAAACAGTACACGAAGGATGCGGCGATCTTACTCAACGTGGACACGATGCCCAGCAAAGAGTCGTGCCATTGCAGGTACTTGCTGAGGACCAGAATTGAAAACACTGTGCCTGTAATGAAAAAAGCGTTACATTAATTAATTATTTGTGAATATTTTCTCGAATCAGCAAACTGAAGTAGCAGTGGGCTGGGCACATATGTCTCAGATACGACAATAACTGGGATAAGCGTGTTCTATAGTAACGTTTAGGCAAGCGTAGTCTTGACCAGAAAGAGTTAGGGTGTAGCTCTTCAAGACCCAAGTATTCGTCAAACAGCCAACACCCAATTCCGGACTGCTATAGAGCAAATCCTTAAAGGCAACATAAAAACGCTTTGCCCGACTTGGGATTCAAATGCAGCACTTCTCGCTGCGCAGCTGCGGCTGTGACCGCGGTTGAACAATCAATATTTAGAAGATAATTAGATACGATAGCGGAATAATATCAAGTACAGCGACGCATGAGGAAAAAGTTAAATATTATAAAATTATGCTACATCAAAATTATTTGTGTTTTGCAAGAGTCTATTTATATAACTAAATACTTGGTTTCAAAGGCTTTACCTACCGCCGTGTCAGTTTTTCTACGTAAAGAACAACAATTCAAATGTTTTTCTTATTCTTAAATAAGTATTATCATGTGACACTTTGTGTACATTGGAATAACCTACGTGACAACTAGAAAGCTACAATAAAATAATAATAATCATGTATGTCATGATATGTAGATACGAGACAAATATTGCTCCATTGGTCTGTAGCGGCAGTACTGCTAAGAGTGGATACAGTTCCCGGTTTGGGCAGTGGGTTTTTTGCTTGGAATTTCTTAGTAGCATCCCAAACCTAGAAACCATGTGACATATCATGTTCTAAAGCACATAATGTCGTTGCGGAATGTTTATAATAGTTACCGCGAAGGAACATGAGTGGGTTTTAGTCAGTAAAAGTTTGACTGGCGTGTCAAACTTTTACTCCCGCCCCGCCCAGGACGAGAGAAGTTATTTGATGATTTTTCACCCCCCAAAAAAAACTCCCTGATAAAGAGATCCTACATTTATGACGGTCGTTACGAGTAGTCTGAATCAAGAAAATTTGACAAACAAATGCGAAGCGGTATCGTGTTACCTACTGGGTTGTGGAAACTGATATTCAGCTGCAAACTTTAGATGACAAGAACAATAAAAATTATCCAGCATAAACAGTTCATTAAAATAATATCCAAGCATAAACAGTTCATTAAAATAATAGTGAAATATCATAAAATCTATTACATAACAACATGGGACAAATGGGTGCCCTCTATCTGGCAGAAACTTGTTTCTCCGAAACCTATTTGGCATAACTCACTTGGCAGAAACTTTTTTATACGAACATTGTTAAGGTATAAAAAATATTTAACATAATTGTTTTTTGGCCTAATGTTTTTATGTCCGTATTTTAAATGGGATACTTTTAAGATGGCAGAATTGTGTTGGGAATAATTACCTTTGTCAGAGTTACAATTTTGCATAATTTCGTTTAGCATAACGTTTATTTAGAGCGCCGATTATTTGGCATAATTTGACTTAGCATACTACGAAGATCACAGAATTTCAATAGAAATAATTTATTAGTCATATTGAAAAAAAATATATTGTTTTAAAAAATCATTTTGGTGTGCTACAAAAGTGAGTGACAGAAATGAATCGCTGCAAAACCGACTTCACGTAGTCTTGTCTGCCCTACCCCTAGAGTGTAATTTAAACCCGCGAAGGCGCGGAGGGGCGAGGCGGCCCGCGAGCTGAGGAGCAGGTGGTTTTAACGCACACCGCCGCGGCTGAGGCTGGCCGGCGAAGCCGGCCAGCAAGCCGAAGCTGCGGTGGTGGACGTAAAACCATCTGCGACGATTAGCTCGCGTGGGGCCGCAGGAGCCCCGCAGCGCCGGAGCCTTGACAGAAGCCATGCTTGCTGCATGTTGCATGCCTGCTGCATGCTTGCATGCTGCATGCCTGCTGCTGCCTGCTGCATGCTTGCATGCTGCATGCCTGCTGCATGATGCATGCTGGTTGCATGCTTGCATGCTTGCTGCATGCTTGCTGCATGCTTGCTGCATGCCAAAATAAGATATGAAATGCATGCCAAAAGATAATTCTGGCTGTGAATTTTCTGCGATATGATGGTTCTTCTTTTGATTATTATGGATATAAAATATATGGCAAAAGATGATTCTGGTTTTAAACTTTCTACGATGTGATGGTTATACTTATTGATTATTATGGATATGAAATTTATGCCTAAAGATGATTCTGACTTACAAAATTATGGGTTTCGGTGTATGGTAAATGAGTGTATGCCAAACGATTTTCTGCGAAAAGAGCTTTATGCTATCCGTTGCTATGCAAAATAAAATTATGACGTAAAAAGTTCTGCTATAAAGGGTGGACCCGGGACAAATATGTGACGTGAATTTGTCAACTAACTAAATTTTAACGTATAAATACCATAACAATTATTGCATTTTGCTTATTGCTGACATTAAAGTTGTCATTGCTTTAACAAATGGATAAGATATCAATTCATAATGCACCTAACCAGCCTTGAGAGAATACAACGACCCTTCATGTATACTATATTACTTAATTATATTGATTTGTATCTACGTATACGACAAGTGCTAATTATGAAAAAAGATGCCGTCTTTAAATAGGCTTACTATAGTGCACAAATTCCCAGTTTCATAATTCGAATAGTGAACCTTATTTCAACTGGCACTCAAAATGGTGGACACGACACATTTTGACAGATATTTTCAACGTTTGTTTTGGGCGTCCGTATACTCATACCAATGCCCTTAATAACTTCTTTATATTATATCTTTACCCTTATCATCTACTAGTCAGTCGGTCATCCATTCGATACAATTACTAATCGTACATTGTGATATCATTGAAATACCTTGTAACTGTAATTGCTTTCCGAGAATCACAGGAAATGATTCCTAAGCAATATTTTGACGAAACACTTCTTGTTATCAAAAAAAACGGTCTTAGTAAGTAGTGTGGAAATCAATTTACTCCAATAATTTTAAATCCAGTCTATTTCCTGCTATGTTAAAAACTAACTCTTGTCTTGGCCGAAGCTGAATACCGGAGTTTCAACTAAATCGATTGCCTATCAGACCTTCACAGCCCAGTTACAGAGTACCAAAAAGCCCTCTTAGTCAAAATATCCTCTCTTTCCTTAGTAAGACTGATCGTCAGACTGTCTGCCTTCTGATTACCCGTTACGAGTTTCAAGGATCTACGAATGACAATTGGGATCAACCGCTATACGTGCTTTCCAAGGCACGGGATGACAATGATTTCCTTACTAACTTACAAGAAAGTAAATATGAATTACTAGCTTTTGCCCGCGACTTCGTCCGCGTGGAATAATAGTTCCCGTTTCCGGGGGATTTCCGGGATGAAAACTATCCTATGTCCTTTCTCGGGTCCCAGACTACATCTGTACCAAATTTCATTCCAATCGGTTCAGTGGTTTAAGAGTAAAGAAGAGACAGACAGACAGAGTTACTTTCGCATTTATAATATTAGTATGGATTCCAGCACACAACTTACGGTAGTATCCATTGATTGGAATCCAATACAATTCTCTCTACTCTGACTGACAGAGAAGACAAGAACAGAAGACCAATGAATATATTCCCACAGTAAAATAAAATACAAAAAGTAATGTAAAGAAGAACTTACCAATGGTATGGGTGATGAAGTTATAAGTCTGGAACATACTGAACTTGACTTCGTCCCAATTAAATCTGTACCTCGTTGACAGGTACATGACTGATATTTCACCTGAAACCGAAAGAAATTTATTTTAAAAACTGAGCTTAGACTCATTCTAAACGTAATTTATTGAATAATATATGAAGTTTTATAAATTGAAATAAGAATTTAACAATTCTGACCAAAATTAAAAGCAAGAAACTAACCTAGGGTCTTAATAAAGAACGAAGAATAAGAAGGAGAATAAAACCGGCTAATAACCGCTAAGATACTATAAGTTTTGACTTGAGCTAATAATAGCTGAAGTCAGACAAAGATTTGTGTTTTTTTTAACACAAACAAACTTACAGTTTCTTAAGTTTTTTCTTAGAATATTCTACTAAATAACACAAACCTCATCTAATTGAATGATACTATTTTTTTTTCACAAATTATGCCACCAAACACTAAATACAAAGTTAACAAATACAATCAGTTCAATACTAACCATACATAGGTCCAAACAGAAAGCTGACGACTCCAAGAAGGACACAGAGTCGTAACCTTCTGCTGTTAGGAGCTTTCTTGATAAGCACACTGAGGGTGTCTTTAACGTTATTCGGGTCAAAGAATACGCGGAATAAGTGGAGCTTGCCTTGACGATCATGCTGAAAATAATACAAGTAATAAACACAATAAATACTTAGAAATCTAAAACTAATGATTTACACGAACTGGCAATGTTAATATTAGAAAAGTATTTGGCCATTCGGCTTGGCATCAACACTTCTGGTTTGGAATATTTAGTCTTAGTAGTCCAATGTTTTCCCATCAGAGTGTGCTTTAACTCATAGACAACACCAAATCAGAATTTGGACAAATGTGTAACGTTAAAATGTTAATATAATATACTACCAGTAATTCTGTTCGTATTTTAGTCTTAAATACGAACAACTTGATTTTGTTAATAAATGTTTCAGCAAGTTATTTTATAAACTGTTTTTTTAGTTACAAAAAACCCTAACTATTAATTGCGGGTTTCTCAAATATTTCATCATTTCATCATGTTTAAAACAAGGATTTGCTTACCTTCTTTTGTTCTCTATTTCTCTTCGGATCCCTCACTACGAAAATCAAATAGCACATATTGAAAGCCTGTAACACCGTCGTCAGCCCATAACATCCATAGTAACCAAAGTTTTTCAACAAAACTCCACTGAGCCCCATACCAACAGGGAAAGCCACTGTTAAACTAAAACTTAACAGACCTAACCTAAAAGTCCTCGTCTTGTCTGTTGTAATACTGCTTACATAGGCAAATGCCGTCAAGAATAAAATGCACCATCCTCCAGATAGTCCTTCAATAATCGCTTCTGAGAAGACTAATACTTCCAATGAGAGTTGCCGAAAGAAATACACGTTAATCATATTGTTGATACCGATGAGCATTTGTCCAAAAACTGATACTAGCATGAAGAATTTTCTATGCCCTGTTTTATCAGAGAAAGATCCAACAAAAAGAGCTAATACGCAGGGTATTGTAGCTGCCAAATAAGTCCTCCATGAAAGAGCTCTCGCCAAAAGCTTCTGTGTTTCTCTCTCGTATTCGTTCTGACTGTCAATGTCTTGCATCTTCAAGGAATCGCATATTTCATCAGAATAGTTAAGGTTCACTCGACACGCCTTTTCAAGATTTAGGTTTTGTGACGCAGTCATCACTATCATGGCCGATACTATGAACAAGAACAGACATGGCTCTAGGGTTATATTTCTGAACACATCAACTACTTTTTCACGAAACGTTGTTTTCACCTCTTCTTCTATATTCTCTTTAAGAGGGTCTTCTTCCGTAAATTCTTCAACTTTCTTCTCTTCAACTTGATTATCCGTAGCCATATTGAAAACACTTTTATTTAATCATTTGGTTTTGATAATTCACTAGTAGATATAACTGGTGCTGAATGAGTACTGTTTGTTATATCTCATTTGGTGTCAATAAAATTATAATCATTTGCGATACATGCATATCAGATGTATCGTACAAATATGGGGAGCGTACAATGATAATAATATGGAAGTACGTTAATAATTGCCAACCTACATTGAGTATATCTTAGTAGACTAATCCATAACTTATCTAATACGATGATTATCAATACATATAATAAAATCGTACCGATGTCAATACTGAACAAAGAATATTAGAAAAAGACTTTACTACGAGGTACTATGAATAGAATAGAATATCATTTATTTGCGTGAAATATGGTAGACCAAAGATGTTATAAAATAATAAGTACGTGACATATTCCACCCTCTTCAAGGGTATGCAAAGACAATATTTAAAAATTTAAATTTACATACAATTTTAACTATTGTAATCTTATACCTAGACAGTAAAAATATAATAATAATAATAAAATTAGCAAACTACAATTAGCAAACAACAATAACAGAAACAATTAAAATTGCTCTCAGCGAAAACCAATTTTACAGGAGCTTTTATTTAAAAATTCTTTGGTTGTGTAATAACTCTCTTGGATTAACCATTTTTTTAAGGCACAGCAAAATCTTTTATAAGGCAGATCGGACATGCCTTTTGGCAAGGAGTTAAATATCAAAGGTGCCATATAGGCACAGCTTTTCCGAAACAGTTCTAGCTTGGGAACAGGCATTTTTAAGGGCACGTGGTACATTCTGCGTTTAAATGTGTTGTCGTTGGCGGTAAAAAGATGAGTATGATATTTAACAAATTTAGCAACTATGCTGTGAATAAGAACCAGAAGCCAGAATCTCAGCAGTGGGAACATACCTGATGAGTTGTCAAAATTTTCTTCCTGGACAATGCGATGGTTTTCTAGGTATTTACGTTTCCAGCAGAGGTCAGTAAAACAGATACGTTATCAATACTAATTGAAGACATACAAACAAAGATTCTGTTTACAAAACGATGGCCACACGCACGACAAGTTTTGTAGGTTTTGTGTATGACCAAGCTTAAACAAATCAGTATTTGTAAAACTTTGTTTGTTTTAATTCTTTTTTTTTTTTATAGACATCCTTTCGTCAAAATACTGTTTCAGGTTTGCATTAGCTTTAGGCGAACAAATCAGATGTATTTCTCTACTACCATATCTTAGTCTTGTCTTTTTAGACGTAAACCTAACTGCTAACCATGGAGTCCTAAGAATAATGACCGCAATAGAAATTCCTCAGTAGAATCTAGGAGTTTGAAAGTCGGTGGTGTGTCATCCCGTGTCTCGGAAAGGACATAAATGCTGTTGGTCCTGCGACCTATCTCATTCCAATTGTGGCGAATTGTCATTCCATCATAGTCATGATTGTGAGGGAACAGGGAGTTCACCTGTAATGGCGCACACATTTGTGCACAATAATGTCTCCTGTGAACTTCACATATCTATCTATTGAGATAGGCCCCTTGATAGGAATTTAGTCTGGAGACATTAATTTCAGTTTCCTTAACCAAAATAAAGCAAAGGCAATCGAAGATCGGGTTGAAGAGGCGCGCCTTGGGAAGGTCTCGTCTATTTCCAGTGGAATGATGTGTTTTTAAAAAGAAATTATCTAGTTTTACATATTAATTATTCCGGTTAAATATATTCATAGGATAATTTAAGACTTGGGCCTAAATCTGAAGTTCTGAACGAAGTCACGTGCAGAAGCTGATTAAATTATTATCACCAAAGCAATTATTGTTACTGGCATTATATTAGATATGGTTTTATTACCTAATTACCTATTTTTCATTCCATACGCGATCACAGGGTACAATGTATGTTTTAATGTTAAAAATAGCTTGGTATTATCTTTATTGATAAATTCGATAATTAAGATCTACAAAAAAGTATGTAACAGTTTTCAAAATGCACTGAATCTCTTTTGTTCTTCCAATGAGGCTTTTGTGCAAAGTTCTGAGTTTGCTGTAGACTGAAGTTACTGAAAAAAGAACCAATTTCTTGCTATGTTTCGACTTTTCTTAACTCTCGTTGATAAGTCTCCAAATAAAAAAAACCATTTTCACAACTGCCTTCTTTTTTTGCAGTCCAAAGTAGTAACTGCCAGTCCGGTTCCCTCTCCTGTCACGTTATTACATATATTCAGCTAATGACCGTTCTCTACTAGTTTTCAAAATGTATTGAATCTCTTTTGTTCTTCCAATGAGGCTTTTGTGCAAAGTTCTGAGTTTGCTGTAGACTGAAGTTACTGAAAAAACAACAAATTTCTTGCTATGTTTCGACTTTTCTTAACTCTCGTTGGTAAGTCTCCAAATAAAAAAAAAACCATTTTCACAACTGCCTTCTTTTTTTGCCGTCCAAAGTAGTAACTGCCAGTCCGGTTCCCTCTCCTGTCACGTTATTATATTCATAGCCTAAGAGCTGGTGAACCCTCCTACTAACGGTCGTCCTGTAAGGCTAGAAATTTGTGGAGTGATGAGTCATAGTACACCAAGGCCAACAACAATGACCTGGCAGGCAACAACCCTGCACGTCATCAGTCTTTTTATTTTTTTAAATGTAAAATAAATAATAAAAAAAAACGTTCTTCTGTAAGCTTCAAAATTTAATATAATTTAGTTTATTGATTAATAATTATGGAAAAAAATTGACAGGCGATTTGGGTAAGCAGAAGTATCTGCCAGGCGAATCGAAAGGTGCATAGTTTAGGGGGAAAAATAAACTTTCTCCTGTAAAGTTGAAATTTAAGTATGTGTTTGAGCAAATCATTGAAAAGAAATGTGTACAATGACAGGCGGTTCTGAGCAGCATAAGACCTTGACAGGCGAGGGGAAAGATGCTAAGAGCGGGCGAGTAAGAGGCGTAACGTGAATGCGTATAGTGTGAATGACATTAAATAAAATTAAAAATTATAGATGCAATATTTTTTATTAATTGTAGTGTAATCTACATTATTTTTTACATTAATTATCATCATCATCCGACACTTCTTCACTACTACTTCTTTCGTCATAATCGATGAGATGCTGCTTCGGCAGCATCTCCTTCAAACCAATTGAAATCGTAGTGATTATCGCAGCTTTATTTATTTATTATATGGCTCTCTAACCACTTACTTAGTTACAATAATAGGTTTTATGACATATTTTTTTATGATAGTGGTCATGTATAGGAGTGCACATCACTTGTACCTAGAAGACTTGTACCTTGTAAGTTAAAACATTACAAACAATAAAAAGTGGATAAGAAGACGACAAAAGCTGTTATAGGAATTAAATAATAATAATAGCCAGGATTATTCATCAGCAACTTGCTCTGAAATACAATATTGTCGAATCGGGAGTACCGTATTACAGGTATGTGCTGGGATCGATCTATTATCACAGACAAAACTATTGTTGCCAATAAGCCTGACATTGTGGTAATAGATCGATTAGAGTCGTCGGGCAATGATTGTTGACATAGCCGTTCCACGTGATGAGAACCTCGTGAAAGCCAAGAAGGATAAGCAGTCTAAATACCTTGACTTGGCTCGCGGGGTTGTCGACATGTGGGACGTAGATTCAGCAGTCATTGTACCGATAGTGGTGACGGCCAATGGCATAATAGCTAAGAGCCTCAACCAACACCTAAGGAGGCTCTCGCTAGGCAGCTGGATCAAGGGCCTGATGCAGAAGGCGGTACTCCTGGGCACGGCGCACATTGTCCGGAGGTTCCTCTCTCTGGTGCCCTGACCATCGGTAGCTTGGACCCTGTTCCAATGCCGGTGGGCTACTATTTTTTATATTTTTAAATGTTATTTTTAGGGTTCCGTACCTCAAAAGGTAAAAACGGAACCCTTATAGGATCACTTTGTTGTCCGTCTGTCCGTCCGTCCGGCTGTCAAGACCCTTTTTCTCAGAAACGCGTCGAGATATCAAGCTGAAATTAATATCACATACTCGGGTCTGCTATCTCTTAAAGCAGTGAAAAAATCAAGTTTTTAAATCAACGCAATAAAAAGATACGGTGGTTTATATTGCAAATTTGGACATTTGCAAGGAAATCAAAACCTATAGGGTACTTCCCATTGACCTAGAATCATGAAATTTGGCAAAAAGCAAGGTACAAGTAAAGGGAAAACTCCGAAAACCGTAAATTTGTAGTTAGTTCACACCAGGCGTCCGTCTGTCCGTCTGTCTGTCAATAACCTTTTTCTCATAAACTCGTCGAGATATCAAGCTGAAATTAATATCATATACTTAGGTCTGCTATCTCTCACAGCAGTGAAAAAATCAAGTTTCTAAATCAATGCAATAAAAAAATACGGCGGTTTATATTGCATATTTAGATATTTTCAAGAGAATCAAAACTCAAAACCTATAGGGTACTTCCCATTGACCTAGAATTGTGAAATTTGGCATGAAGCAAGGTCATGTAGCACAAGTAAAGGAAAAACTCTGAAAACCGTAAATTTGTAGTTAGTTCACATCAGGCGTCCATCTGTCCGTCTGTCTGTCAAGAACCTTTTTCTCAGGAACGCGTCGAGATATCAAACTGAAATTAATATCACATACTCAAGTCTGCTATCTCCCAAAGCAGTGAATAAATCAAGTTTCTAAATCAACGCAATAAAAAGATACGGCGGTTTATATTGCATATTTAGACATTTTCAAGGGAATCAAAACTCAAAACCTATAGGGTACTTCCCATTGACCTAGAATTGTGAAATTTGGCAAGAAGCAAGGTTATGTAGCACAAGTAAAGGAAAAACTCTGAAAACCGTAAATTTGTAGTTAGTTCACATCCGTCCGTCCTCCCGGTTGTCCGTCTGTCAAGACCTTTTTTTTTCAGAAACGCGTCGAGATATCAAGCTCAAAATAATATCACATACTCAGGTCTGCTATCTCTTAAAGCAGTGAAAGAATCCAGTTTCTAAATCAACGCAATAAAAAAGATACGGCGGTTTATATTGCATATTTAGACATTTTCAAGGGAATCAAAACTCAAAACCCACTACTTCCCCTATAGGGTATAGGGTAGGGTAATCAAAACCTATAGGGTACTTTCCATTGACCTAGAATCGTGAAATTTGGCAAGAAGCAAGGTCATGTAGCACAAGTAAAGAGAAAACTCCGAAAACCGTAAATTTGTAGTTATTTCACTAAAAAACAAATTAACGGAACCCTCGTTGCGCGAGAAGAACTCGCACTTGACCGGTTTTTTATATTAATACCTATTTAAAAATGTAATTTATATGTATGTAATTATGTATACTGAATAAATGGAAAAATAATAATAGTATAATATTACATACACACATACATTGTACATAAGTTTTTATTTTAGTTTTGCTGATGTTTGTACTTTATTTTTTTTTTTTATGTGCAATAAAGAATATGAATATGAATATGAATATAATATCTTAGGACAATTCACACACGGTCATCTGATCCCAAGCTAAGCAGAACTTGTGTTATGGTAACCAGACAACTGAAATACTTACTTATATAGTTTATAAATATATACATATTATAGATAAATTACACCCAGACACAGAAAAAACAATCATGTTCATCACACAAAGTTTGTCCTGGGTAGGAATCGAAACCAAGACCTCCGGCTTAGCAGTCAGGGTCACTCACCACTAGACCAACAGGCCCAGGCGTCAAAACATAGTTTAAAAAGCTTTACATCAGATTGTCCTAAGGAAATAGAATAAAAACAAAAAAAGAATATAAAAAGTATTCTATGTCCGTCCCCTGGTCCTAAGCTACCTCCCCACCAAATTTCAACCAAATCGGTTCTGCTGTTGTTGAGTTATAAAATGTGTAACTAACACGACTTTCTTTTATATATATACAGGATGGAAAATTTCAATGGGCCCTGAAAGAAAACTACCTTAAATCATTAAGATAGATTATTTTATTTAAAGGAAACATTCCCTTATTTTTTTTTAAGAAATAAAACTACATTCAAAAATTTCGAAAATTCGCTTGTCACACTCGGGAATTGAACTGGCTTAAAATGGAAAAAACAACATCCTGTACTTTTATGACGTTAATAGATAGGTCATTTATAAGGATCAAATCTTTCTAACAAACATGGTAAATAAAATTAAATGGAAAACCATGAAATTTTAACTTGTCAAATCAAAGGACGACTTTAGCTATCGAAATTTTCGTTCAACTAAAGTAAAATTCTTATGGTTTTCCTTTAATTTAAATAACCATGTTTATTAAAGAGATTTTGTCCTTATGAATGACCCTAACGTCTGACATCATAAAAATAGACTGTGTTACTTTTTTGGATTTTTTTGGATTTTTTGGGGTCAGATAGGCAGTCGCTCCACATAAAACACCGGTATCCAGCTGAATCCGGTTAGGCTGGCAGCCGACCCCAACACGGTTGGGAAAAGGCTAGGAAGATGATGACTTTTTTGGATTTTAATCGGTTCGATTCCCGGGAGTGGTAAGCAAAATTTCGAAAAACTTTGAATGCAGTTTTGTTTCTTTTTAAAAATAAAGGAATGTTTTCTTTAAGTAAAATAACCTCTCTCAACGATTTAAGGTAGTTTTCTTCCAGGGCCCATTAAAACGTTCCACCCTGGATAATAAATAGATTTGAAATATATTTTTATATTTGTACGTGAATGAAATGTAGATTTGACTTTTTGAAAAGTAAATCAATTTTAAAACACACTGAAATCTATATTATACTTATATTTGTATACAAAATAGTATAATATGTATAAGTTAATAATTTTCGTGTCATATGTGGCAAGAAACTTCTCATAGCGTGCGTTATCCAATCTTTGACATTTTGATCTGTACATGATGATGATAATTAATGTAAAAAATAATGTAGATTACACTACAATTAATAAAAAATATTGCATCTATAATTTTTAATTTTATTTAATGTCATTCACACTATACGCATTCACGTTACGTCTCTTACTCGCCCGCTCTTAGCATCTTTCCCCTCGCCTGTCAAGGTCTTATGCTGCTCAGAACCGCCTGTCATTGTACACATTTCTTTTTAATGATTTGCTCAAACACATACTTAAATTTCAACTTTACAGGAGAAAGTTTATTTTTCCCCCTAAACTATGCACCTTTCGATTCGCCTGGCAGATACTTCTGCTTACCCAAATCGCCTGTCAATTTTTTTCCATAATTATTAATCAATAAACTAAATTATATTAAATTTTGAAGCTTACAGAAGAACGTTTTTTTTTTATTATTTATTTTACATTTAAAAAAATAAAAAGACTGATGACGTGCAGGGTTGTTGCCTGCCAGGTCATTGTTGTTGGTCTTGGTGTACTATGACTCATCACTCCACAAATTTCTAGCCTTACAGGACGACCGTTAGTAGGAGGGTTCACCAGCTCTCCGGCTATCAGCTAATGACCGTTCTCTACTAAACTTGGAAATTGTCACCTTTTCTCTATTTTAATATATGCATGTATTAGGTTTTGGGTATATACCCAAGCCTTCCTAATACATCACGTAGTCTATTGGTGAGATTTTAAGTGTATTGTGAACAGACAGACATACTTTATTTTGTAATATATAAGGATGTATGTTTTGTGTAGTTCTGTTCTTACCAGCAAACTGAAAACTTTATTCTATCAACGTGAGTAAAGTTTTCGTGAATTTAAATTTACGGGTTTTTTTATATATATACGGGCACGTGTGAAACGTGAGACTTTGTAATTACGTAGAGATAAGATCACTATTTGTGATAGGCTTAGAAAATTAGGTTAGTAAACAGTTTTATTTAACATATCAATGTTTTTTCTAACAAAACAGTTTGTTATCTAGATCCTATATTTATATCAAAACAGTGGTTAACAACTTGTATCTTGTTCATTAGCTTAGATAGAAAAATTCAGCCTCACAATGACAATTCTCTTAAATTTTTGTATTTTTTTTAATAAGCAAAGGGGTTTTCCAAAAATCCGAAACAGTGAATTTAAATTCCCTTTTAATCTTTTTACAGATTGTGATTATAATTATGTTACGTAATGTTTATGTTTTTTTGCGGTATTTGAAATTATTTATTTTATCCTTCGAACATACGTGATTCCAGACACAATAGAAAGACAGCCGACAGCCGATTGCGCTTGGTCGTCAAAAGGTTAAAAAGTATAATACCGCATCCACCGCCACATAGAAATGATTTTGCTTAATATTGTCTATTAACACTACAAAATAGTATGGGATACTCAAACAGCAATCTAATATGAAATCATATAAAGGTCGAGACAAACACACGTTGTATACAATCGTCAATCCGTACGACTGTGTACTATCTGTGCACCTCACTGGAATGCGACCCCTCTCCCGCTTCCCCGCGCGGCGCCCCGTGTTCGCCTCGTTCGTTTAATAGCGATAGCATTCCATCAGCGATACGTCACAGCGCAAAGTGCACAGTTAATCGTGGTTTGGCTTAACTATGTTCCTGTCTCTTTCTTGTAATAATTGTTGTTGTTGTTGTAACTACAATTTTTGTCTATCCTAAGTATTGCTGTCATTGTCTTTTAAACAGCAAAACTTTCAAAACGTCATACACTTAAATGACCCTTCAGAAATTAGGGGTCAGATTATCAGAACAGTGTATTTCAATACAAAACCAATGGAATTACAAGCGAAGGTTAAACCTTTACAGACATCGTAAAAACATTTAGTTCATATCGTAATCACTGATAAGCTAATAATTATGGATAAAACGTGTTTTCAATGATATAACTTTTTATTAGGAAGAGTCATTGTGATTTCGTTGTTTTTTTTTTCTGGGAATAATAAATAGTCGGAAAGAAGAACTCATGACGTTACTGTTACTACTCCTTTCTCAGATGTGAGGAAACGGAAACGCGTGTTTTTTTTTTCATTGAATGACAAACATGTATAACGTCATACCATATTATAATTTGTTTTTGAGGATATATCAACTGAGAGAAGAATTTAAATGTTTAGGCGCCAGTTTTTTTTAATAAATAGATTAAATCTTCAGCTCTTTAGTTAATAGTATAGCTTTCGCCCGCAGCTACGCCCGCGTGTGGGGATGAAAGTATGTCGATACTTCCATCCCCTATTTTACCCTTTTAGAGTTGGAATTTCCAAAAAACCCTTTCATAAAAGTTACATACTCATCACCTCTTCACAAAGAACACTTACTACAAGTTCCATCCGCGTGGAATATTAGTTCCCGTTTCCGAGGGATTCCCGGGATGAAAACTATCATATGTCCTTTCTCGGGTCTCAAACTATATCTGTACTGAATTTCATTCAAATCTGTTCAGTGGTTTAGGCGTGAAGAAGAGACAGACAGACAAATAGAGTTACTTTCGCATTTATAATATAAACTAGTACGGATCATACTAAATTTAAATATGATGTATCTATATAAATAATGATGCTACGTAGTCTATGTTTTAGTTACTAAAATATACACCACGTAGCATCACTATTGGGACCACAGGAAATAAGAGTAACGAAAGACCTAACTTAACGCAGATAAATTACTGAGGACAGCTTGTTCATAATATTAGAGACAAAGCCCAAAATAGCCAGTCAGTCAGTTTCTTTATTCCGTGGTCAGGACCAGGACTAACAAACTGTACACGGCTCCTATAAACCAAAGAACAATCATTGCATTTCGCTAGCACCATAAAGCGAGGGAGTGAGACAACATGACATGTCACTATTTTCAGTTTATATCTGTAACACTGGTTTTTTAGGGTTTTCCATCATCATAATAAAGTTATTTTTCATCATAAATATACTTTATTTGTAATAATAAACTAACATACCTATTTTAATAAACATAATAACACTGGTTGTAAAAATATAATTAGTAATTTACTTATTTGCACGTACAAGATAACAATTTGACTTTGAAAGCGACCTTATTTCGTGACCGTTACGGTCATTTTTGTTATGCAGGTGCGTTTACGGATACGCAGTTGAATATTACTTCCATGCCCTATGTTACCCCCACTATGGTATGGATACAACGTTATTTTAGCAATATAACTGACAAATAGTCAATAGTCAAATCATTTATTTTCATTAGACCAAAAAAGGCACTTTAAACCGTCATTTACAAAATAAAAGTAAATCTAGTTGCCCATTCCAAAATGTTGTTTCACATGGAGAAGATCGGGCAAGAAACTATCCATACTTGGAGTAAGTATGGAGTTTCTTGCCCAATCTTCTTTACAAAAGAGTGTAATTTAATCACTCAATGAAAAAAATCGCGCTGTTTTCGATTTTGGTTCCTTCATATCGTGTCAAAAACCTGATAGATACCGCGTAGTTGTTTGTTATGAAATTATCTTAGATATATAATACGGTACAGTAAACTGACTGACTGATTGACTGACTGTTGATATCTTAAGGCCCTGCGCAGACGACAGACTATCCGTGACGCACTTTTTAGTCTGTGAAAATAGAACCTATGCAATTATATGCAGTAACGCACACGACGCGCAAAAAGTCTTAGTTCTCTTAGTTCAAACTTTTTGTGCGCCGCAGACTCGATCGCACAAAAAGTGTGCCGTCTGCGCAGGGCCTAACGCTTATCAACTTGAAGGGATGTAAGACGCGGGCGAAAGCTAGTTATTGATATGAAACGTGTTTAGTGGTCATAAAATAAAACGACTATTGGCGTACAGTTAGCTACTTTAATTTTTGACGCACTATTTTACAGATCGCTCGGTGAAAGAGAAACATCGGTATTATAAGTTTGACTGCTATGTGTGTGTGTCTGTCTGTGGTACGCCATCACAGAATCGTACCGTTGAGTAACACTGTGACTCAACGGTAATTTTTTTCCCGTTAAGTCACAGTGTTACACAAAGTGGTGTGACTCAACGGGAACAAACCCTTTGAACAGGCTTTGGATGCAGATTTTTTAAATTGAATGTAGTTTGTTCGTATTCATCATCAGCTCAGCCGTTTCAAGTCATAAACTCTTTTGTTAGCTTAATCTTCGGAAGCGGTTTTTTTTTTTTTTAATTTACACTTGTGTTGTAATTTCAAGTTCAGTGAAATACTTATAACAGCTATATTTAAATAGTCTTATTTTAAACGATTCTTAGCACACGTAATCAGTTTAATTTATAACGGTGTTATTACAGTTATAAAGTGTTGCGTAATCACCGAACAGGTACCCACAATAGAAATTGTGACAGACATTACTTATCTATAGAAATTACAAAATAACTGTGTAGTGTTTTTCTCTCACAATAATATTTTCACTTATAATTTGAATAAATTTCATTTAACAGAAGAAACATTGTTTTTTGGTTCAAGAAAATATCTAACTGGTAGGCTCATATACCACTGCCTTTTTTAACAAACCATGGCCAAATTATATCAGTTCTTAAAGACTTACACCGTTTTCGTGGAAAAGTTCTGATCGATAGCCTCTAAATAGAAAGAAACTAATGCTGGTCTGCGCTGTCCTATCCGTCGTATGGTAGAATCTTACAACTGTAACTTTGTTGACATAGATATTTTCGTATGCTCTAAATCTAAATTTAAGTATAGTGTATTACAAATTATAAACAATAAAAAATAATAATGATAATTATAACAGGAATGTAGACTAAATTAATATATTCATTTAATTAACGTACTCATTTAATTAATGTTTTTTTTTTTTTGGTGAGTGGGAAATCATCCAATGACTGCTCCCGTCCTGGGTGCGGCGGGAGGGCGTGTCAGACTCTTACTGACTAAAACCCACTCATGTTCCTTCGATTGCCCTTTATGTTCCAGGGTCACGGTAACTATTATAAACATTCCGCAACCCCGGAATTAATGTATTAATCACTGAGTTTGTTTTAGGGATTATTCTGTTATTATAAAGCTTTATTAATTGTAATTTGCATGAAATTTATTTTCTCTATTCTTATATTTATTATACTAATAATTTTAATTATACTTTAATTTAATTGTATTGCCATTCTAGCGGCACTCATTATTACCATATTATTATTATTTTTTTGCTAATATGTGGATAATGTAGTGGGCTGCAATATTGTTTAATTATTATTAACTATTCTTGAAACATTTATATTGTAGCTGTTTATTGTCCCATGTAGAATAAAAAAATATTGTTAAGTCGGACTCTAACAGAATAAAGCCCCGCGATTCCTTCTCCCACCATGCATCGAGAGTACGGCATTCGCTTGCCGCATCATCTACATCCCAGACTGATTTTTATTCGACGATCAGCGGACCCCTTCACTGTGTTTGGCCTGCCCTACGACCGCACATTCTTTTAAAGATGCGCACAATGTACAATGAGCTATCACAGGACTCTATCTACCGGGGACCGCGCGCGACGTATTGCTAACTAAACGCATATCATTTCGCTGCTCGAAAATAATTGCTTAAATTAAGTAAAACATTACCAAAAGTGCTAAAAACTGCAAAAACTTTCAGTGCAAGTGAATAAAGTGATATAAACGTATAAACAACATTAAAAACAGTGAAATAAACATAATTTTGAGACAATTTAAAAATACAACACTTATCAGTCTACCTACCATAACAAAAAGTACACACCTGACCTACGCCAACATTGCTATTTAAACAGCGACAGAGGCGGCATTAGTTTGGAGTCAAGTATTATTTGTTAAAAACTTGTTTCCGTGCAGTAGGCGGCCTTAGTTTGGAGTAATACTTATCAAAACAATTGCGTACAAAAGCTTAAAAATGAGTTTAATGCGATCACCAAAGGACGATAATAACAGGAATGAAGTTAAAGGAAGTTCCCAACCGGACCTATCAAAACTGAAAGAGGATGAGGTACAATTTGTAACTAACCGTACCTATAAACGAAAGCAACCTCACGACGATATTTCAATTCATTTCCAAAAGTTTCAAGACCATATCTCAACATTGCTGACAAATTTTACTGTCGAACAAAAGGAGATGAATCAAAAAATACGAGATGATATTGTGTCCATAAAAGAACAGCTCAAAGATATTAAGTCGACTACTAGTAAATTAGTTCGAGAGCAAGAAATCATAAAAACCGAAATATCAACCCTCAAAATTTCCAACAGTTCTACCGATGAGAAAATAAAAACGATTCAGACTGACATTGATCAACTAAAAAATTCCACAAATTCTGTGATAACTGGAACTGAACCGAATTTGTCTTATTGTGAAGATATGATAACGGAAATGCAAGAACGCTGTCAAAGAAGCAAAAATATAGTTATTGTTGGTATTTCCGAGCTTCATTCTGCCAACTCGGCAGCAAGATATGATCATGACAAGAAGGAAATTATTAAGGCAATAAGCAACATCTACCTAGATTGCCCTGAACCAGTAAAAATTCATCGTCTTGGTAAATACAATGTACACAAAAGTCGTCCTATCAAGATATACTACTCATCGCAAGACATACCCAAGTCTATACTGCGCAATAAAGCCAAATTGAATGACGCATCCATCTAAATATATCCCGATCAAACACCCCAGCAACAAAGCTACATAGAAAATCTAAGGAAAGAACTAAAGCAACGCACAGAAAATGGTGAGACAAACCTAATTATCAAATATCTGAAAGGCGTTCCAAAAATTGTCCAGACTGAATCAAAAAACTGACCATACCGCCCCAAAACAACGAACAAGTTGAAAGGCATAAAACGATTACTTATCAGACTACAGACAACTATACAAATATTAACACTACAACTAAATCTCTAAAATTTTTATATATTAACGCTCGAAGCATAGTAAAACCAGGCAAACACGATGAACTTAAATGTATTGTAGAAGCATTTCATAATAAAATACATGTTATAGTCTTAACAGAGACGTGGATTAAAACAGATGAAGAAGCTCAGCGACTACAACTACCAAACTATACACACTACTATAACTTTAGAACAAATACTAGAGGAGGAGGAGTTTCTATTTATGTACAAAAATCTCTAAAGCAAACCTTTATCGAAGACAAAACTAAAGATGATAGCCATTACCTCTGGGTCCATCTAGAAAAGCTTTCCCTTGACATTGGAGTTGTATACAAACCGGAACAAACGAATTTTACAAATTTTCTGGACACTTATTCATGCTACCTACAAAAGATGAAAAGAGCTATTATATTTGGTGACTTTAATCTGAATCTTCTTAAGCCGGATAAAAATGTAAAAGACTATAAGTGCTTACTGAAAGAAGATGGCTATACAATATTAAATAGAATCGATAAAAAATACTGCACTCGAGAAACTTCAACAACCAACACTATTCTAGATCATGTTAGTACTAACCTACAAGTCACGGACTACGATTTTCATCTGGCAGTTATTGATTCATCGTTTTCAGACCACAAGCAACTTTATTTCGAAATTAATAAAATATACCCAGAACCACTACAAAAGATTAAATACAAACAAACCGATTATGAAAACTTACACAAATCTATCAATGAAAACAAGTTTGAAAACCAAAATAATAATTACCTGGAATTGGAAGAATACTTAAAATCTATGATAGACAAAAACAAAAAGAAAAGATGAAGATTCTCAACCCACCTAAAACCGATTGGATAAATAAAGATTTAATTAAATATATCAACATAAGAAATGAACTGAGTAAGAGGCTAAAGCAGAATCCCGAAGACGTAGAATTAAAGAGCAAGTTCTTAACTGAGCGAAATAATGTGACGGTACTTATACAAAATGCAAAGAGTTCTTATTATAAAAAATCTTTTAAAAATTGCATTGGTAAGCCTTTTAAGATGTGGAAGTTGATCAATAATATTACATGCAATAAAATTAAAAACAGCTCGGCTCCTGCATTACTTGATGGTCCTATTACTGATCCAGAACTCATTTGCGAGAGTTTCAATAATTATTTTTCGACAATAGGGACAAAATTAGCTAATGAAATACCCAAACCATATCTAAATAATGTATCGGACACGCCTTTGAAATTGAGTACAAGTATGCATGCTGGCAGCCAACTTACAGAGTTATCACCAACCACCATTAAAGAAGTTTCAAAAATTATTGATGAACTAAAAATCAACACAAGCACAGGAACCGACGGCATTAGTACTAAAATAATTAAAAGTATTAAAAATTTACTTTTGGTAGATTTGACTAAATGCATTAACGAAAACCTTAAAAACGGTATATTTCCCGATACACTTAAAATCGCTAAAGTCACGCCAATACACAAATCCGGAAGCCATGCAGATGTAAGTAATTATCGTCCCATATCAGTCTTACCGATAATGTCTAAAATTTACGAAAAAATAATTCATAATAGGTTACAAGCTTACTTAAATTCTATAAATTTTATTTCAAAAAATCAATATGGTTTCCGACTAAAATCAAACACCTTATCCGCAACAATTGATCTTATTACGAATTTGAAAACTAACATTGATAAGAACCAAATAGCTCTTGGGATATTCATTGATTTAAAGAAAGCTTTTGACACCGTAAGCCATAACCTCTTACTTGAGAAACTAGAAAACATCGGTATTACTGGCTCAGCATTCAAAATATTAAAATCTTATATTTCAAATAGATATCAAGTCGTTAGCATTGGTGAACATCGCAGTAAACCCCAAACCATAACTTGCGGAGTACCACAAGGCTCTATATTAGGGCCTTTATTATTCCTGATCTACATCAATAACATTAATGAAATCGGTCTTAAAGGCAGTATCTCACTGTATGCCGACGATACTAGTTTATTTTACTTTGGTAAGAATATTGATAAAATTATAACAGAAGCACAAAATGACCTTAATAGACTCGCTACCTGGTTCCAATGCAATCTGCTGACTTTAAATGCTAGTAAAAGTAAATACATAATATTTAGTGCTAAAAATAAAAAACTTCATACACATAGTCATTTAACTATTAATGGTGAAACATTGCAAAAAACAAATGCTGAAAAGTACTTAGGTCTCATTCTTGATGAAAAACTTACGATGAAAGCTCATATCGAGAAAATAAGAAAGAAGATATCATCTCTCACAGGTGCCCTAAGGGGAATTGTGCGATGTCTCCCACTACAGGTAAGGTATATTATCTACAACTCGATGGTTAAACCACATCTCGATTATCTGGTCGAAGTATGGGGAAATGCTTCTAAGACTAACCTCAAACAACTACAAACATCTCAGAATAAAATCATTAAAGTTTTATTCCACTATAACTTTTTGACATCCTCCGAAATGGTTTATAAAGAAACTAAAATAATGAATATTGGTCAAACTTATAAATATAACACTTGCATACTTGTACGCAAAATAATAAATAGAGACATACACTCACAAATAACATTTACAAAAAGGATACAAGTTCAACAACGTATGACTAGACAAGCTAACCACATCATTCTTAGAGCACCAAGAACAAACTACGGCAGAAAGACTGTCGTATATGAGGGAGCCCAGCTGTATAACCAATTGCCTAAAGTGATTAAAGAATCCAAATCTCTTCCAACTTTTAAAAGGCTATTAAAGCATCATATTATGAATGTGATATCCTAAGTTTTTACTAATTGTGTTGTATAACTTTAATTTTATTTTACCTTTCTTTTATACTGACTAAACAGTCGCCTAACCAGTAACTTAAAATTGTTATTTTTTCCTCATAGAAGTGAATATGTATATTCTTGTTGAGTGAAATAAAATATCTTAAACCGTATCTAGCTGAACGACGAACTGAACCAGGTTCATCCCTGGGATCCTCTGAAATGATAGTCACAGACACATTATAAACATCATCATCAGCCGGTAGACGTTCTCTGCTGGACAAAGACCTCCCCCAAAGATCTCCACATACATCGTTCCTACGCCACCCGCATCCAACGGGACTCGGCGACCTTGGTGAGATCATGGATCCATCTTGCGGGAGGCCTGCGTACGCTGCGTTTTTCGGTACTTGGTCGCCACTTGGGAACCTTTCCGCCCCAGCGGCCGACACAGACGTAGCGATTTAATCGCGCATGCCTAGTTTTGCACAAGCAATAAAAATACATGCAAATAAAAGATTTTTATTTCTTTTTGTCCATGAATTCGTCGGCTTGCAAACTTTACTTCTTTATTAAATTACATAATGAAGATTTACTCCGTGCGGCTGTATAAGGCGCTGTATGTGCTACGGCCCGGCGTAGTAAGCGTAGCGCTCTAGTACCGATAGAGGGCGACGCCAAGATTATTCACCTAGAGAGAGAATAATCGAATGTTATTTTTATCTTAATTCTTTATTACTTACTTTTATCTTAATTCCTAGTACTTTATTGTTTTATCCTTAACAGAATTGATGACTATACAATTTTTTTACTTGATGTAAAGAATGCCAGGCTAATACAATACGATATATATACTATTGGATTCTTACACGGAGTCATCTTGCTTATTCTGGGCATTATTCGTTGTTTCTACAGCGGGTCTGCTTTCATTATGCGTGTAAGAGTAAAACGGAGAGGAGAAATGTCTCGTACAGCCCTGAGTTTGTTTCGGCATTTTTTCTAAGAGGTAGTCAGGAAATGCCGGCTCCAGCTATTCATAATAAACAATTTCATTTCATTTCAGCCAATCGGCTTGCATCATTTTCACATCAGAGCTTGTCTAAATAGAAATGACGCTCCCCACTACTGCTTTACGTACACAATAACCTGTGGATAATTAAATAGTAGGGCACGTTGTTTTTAATTAGACTAGCTCTACTCTATTGGTTATTTAGGAGATATTTTTGCTTTAGTTTATACAGAAGAATTGTTGCCATTAATATTATCGCCCAGCAAAAATCAGCCAAACCTCTAGATGGTCTAGAGGTTTGGCTGATTTTTGCTGGGCGTTTTCGGCGAGTTTTTTGCCTTGCACAACCATCTTATTGAACCAGTTTTTAGCAGCAGTATTTTTGGACCTTTACGGCTTAGTGTCACTGTCCACGAACGCGTAGCTGCATACGCGTATTAGTCATAATACGCTTCCTTGCAGTTTACATACAAAACTAAGCGTACTACGCGTACGCTCCCTCGATAAAGTTTCGTAGTTGAATCGTTTCCCCGGGACTCGTCTCGAGCTCCATTGTTCGGCGCTTTTTTGGTGGACTCCACTGTTGATTCTGGCTTTCAGGAGTTGCAGTGGTTGGGAATAGTGTGGTGGGATGGTCCTAATAAAAAAGACTTTGATACTTCGCCTACATACACCTTCTCAACCGGTGTAAGTTGCGAGTGTCTGTGGACGTTTTACCTCGGTGATCTAAAAAACCGTAGTTCATTGTAGTTATTGAAATAAAAATTATTTTAGCAATCACCTATTTATAACTATTTATATAGAGGTTTATAACAAAAACAGACATACAGAAATTACAAATAATATCAGTTTTAATATATTATTTAATAATTACATTCCTTCTGTACATTTATCACAGCAATAATTCTTCACCAATACACCATACATGCAGTCAGGTAAACGTTTAGCCGTAAAATTATTTAAACATATTGCTAGTTACATAATTATAAGTACTTAAAAATAACAGTATAGGAGTCAATGATATTATAAGTAAAAATGTGTAGATAGGTTATATGCAGTCTAAAAGTGGCACTTTAAAAGTTTGCCAATTGACCAACATGATACTGAGTATCGCATTGACATTTGACGTTTATCTCTTTTTCACTCGCACTACTTCAATCATGTCATCCTACTTTGACGTGTAATGTATGTGTGCGTTAGTATGCCGTTTTTGAAGATAGAATTTCGTTTAGGTAACCTATCTACACCTTTTTACTTATAATATCATTGATAGAAGTTTACAAAGCCAGCAGCGAGTAGAGTAAAGGTATAGCCACACTGCTATTAAATGTTATAAAACGTTATTAAGCCTTTGTTAGTTAACATTTTAAACAAATTGTTACAAACTTCACGAAATATTAGTTCATCTTCGAATACACGTGATTTGAGACACAATAGAAAGACAATAGCAGCCCGACAGCCGGTTGTCGCTTGGTTATCGATACGTTAAACACAAGAACTTACACATAATTATAATCTTTGTGAAAAAATGCGGAGAGTAGTAATCCCGAGCTATAAACGTAGGCGTTAACTAATCGTTGGAAAATATTTATCAGAATGTTACAATGTTTTCTTCAGCACATCAAAACAAAATTTAACAATTTTTTTATGCACAAATTGGCCATTATATTTTATTTAAGAGATACTGTAAGTATTAAAAAATATATACCGGTTGTTAAAATTACTAGTATTTTAACAACCGGTATATATTTTTTAATACTTTTAATGGAGTAAATCTACCGTAGAAATATGCAAAAAAAACCTACACATCAAAAATATTATAAAGGCTGTGCCACAAATAAGCCATAAGCTGCGTATTGTACCTAGATCAGTGAAAAAAACAATTTAAAAACACATGCAGCAAAACCTTAATGATAATAAAACAAGTAATTAAATTGAGTTGTCAATTCATCTTTCGATAACAAGAAGTTTTAAATGAAAAAAAACAACAAAAAAAATAAATCCAACATTAATATTCTTTGAATTCAAACATATTGCGTGATTGGTGGATTTTGACATATTTGTCGGTAAAACGGCATGACATTGACAAAAATTCACCAATCGTGCTGCAGTTGGACCTGACGCCTACGTATTGCCATCTAGCAGATTTCTCATATGCAAAAAACCCCTCATTGCATCGCGTCTCTCACCTATGAAAAGAAAGTGAGGTAAGCATGATCTTTACTCTTTTCGATGGGTATCCAGCGCGATTTTAGTTATTTTATAAGACAATTAGTCAACAATTAATGTAGCCTCCTTTAATATGTCCGTCGTCTCGCCAGTCATGTTCTTTATCCTTAGAAAACTGTGCAAATTCGTAACAATAATTCGATTGAAATCTTAAAATTATTTAAACACAAAATATACAACATACTTAGTTAATTCTAAGCTTAACCAATATTTTCGAAACCGTTTAAAAGGTGAATTTTTAAAAAGACTGCTTTTAACACCCATTTTTAGGGTTCCGTAGTCAACTAGGAACCCTTATAGTTTCGCCATGTCTGTCTGTCTGTCCGTCCGTCCTCGCTTAATCTCTGTGACCGTTAGCACTAGAAAGCTGAAATTTGGTACCAATATGTATATCAATCACGCCGACAAAGTGGTAAAATAAAAATTGGAAAAAAACGTTTTATTAGGGTAGCCCCCCTATATGTAAATAGGGAAGTGGTTTTTTTTTTAGTTTCAACCCTGACGTGTGATATATTATTGGATAGGTATTTAAAAATGAATAGGGGTTTACTAAAATCATTTTTTGATAATGTCAATAATTTCGGAAATAATCGCTCCAAAAGGAAAAATCAAAGCGTCCTCTAACTTTTGACCCGTAGGTTAAAAAATATGAAAAAAATCTGGAAAGTAGAACTTTATAAGGACTTTCTAGGAAAATTATTTTGAATTTGATAGAAAGAACAGTTTTTGTACAAAAAAGACCAAAAGGTTGTACAAAATAATTTCTGCGTATTTAGTATGTCAACGTAACAAATAGCCTTTTTTTAAACTTATAAGTAGGTACACTTATTGTGACGGAAGGGAAACTACGGAACCCTTCATTGAGCGTAGCCCGACACGCTCTTGGCCGGTTTTTTTTTTAAATCTCATCACTAAGCCAAAGGGTATGTGGTTTATAAAATTAAAATCTTGCAAAGAAATAACGTTATACATGATGTATTGAATACTACGGTAAACTAGAATTTATGTATCATCACTAACAGAACCATTGCTGCCAATAAGCCTGATGACGTAGTGGTGATAGACCGATGAGAGTGTGACGCAATGATTGTTGCTACAATTATTCCACATGACAAAAACCTCGTGATCTTGACTTGGCTCGCGTGGTTGTCGATTTGTGGGATGTGGATTCAGCAGTCAATGTGCTGATAGTTGAGACTTCTAATGGCTTAAAAGCTTTAAAAAACACCTACGGAATATCTCCCAAAGCAGAAAGTTCAAGGTTTAAAAGTTTAAAAAGAAAATGGATTTAATTTTTCTCAAAACTACCCTGTAAGAGGTCCATCGCGATTTGAGAAAAAAGACGGGTTGCACTCCGGGAGTGCCGGCAGAAGTGAAAACTTGATTATTAACAGCGTGCCACGCGCATCCATGGATGGTGACAGCTGTCTACTATCCATCCGTCCTACGCTTTTTCGATCAGGTCACGTGTCCTGACGCGAGTTTAAGATTTTATACCCATTACAGAAAAAGTTCTCAACGCCGCTAAAGAAGTTTTCACTTAAAAAAAAAATTAGAGTAAAAATATACAAAAAGGTATATTATATAATATAGTTTATCTGAGTACCAAATCGCCATTTCCAGTGTTTTCTGTTTCGAAAACAAATGATTTTCTTTTTGTTTCGTAAATTCATTTAAAAGTACTTAACATGTAAGTATTACATATTTCGTATATTCTAACTTTTCTTTCCCATTTCAATTTTTTCCTTTTCAGCCGGAGATGGGATGAAGCTGAGTGGATCCATTTTCTTAGCTTCAGCCTCTTTAGCGTCTTTCTTCTCTTCTGCTTCTAAAGCCTTCTTTCTTGTGTTCTTTAAACTTCTTCTGTGTTGAGCGTAGAAGAATCTAGAAGAAAAAAAAGTAAATGTAAGTATTAAACAAAATGCGAGCGTTCTTAAAAATACACTAAGCATTTTTTTAACGTTAAAAGATTACACTCTAGACTAGTCTAGATTCTAGACCATTTAACATATCGTAATCGTATCGTGTTTGCAATAGTCCTCATATTTTAATGATATGTGAAAACTTTTAAGGCTAGTCACAGGACATAAGGTTTAATGTAATTGAAAATTGCTTAATCTCTCTTTGGACTTTACATATTGTCGTCCGATCACGCTAAAAAAGTGAGAAAAGAGAAACTGTGCCCATGTTTGTTCACAATGTGCACATAAAAATAATAATAATAATAATAATGCTCGCGAGGTTGTCGACATGTGGGACGTAGATTCAGCAGTCATTGTGCCGATAGTCGTAACGGTCAATGGCATAACAGCTAAGAGCCTCGATCTACACTTTAGGAGGATCTCGCTAGGCAGCTGGATTAAGGGCCTGATGCAGAAGGCGGTACTCCTGGACACGGCGCGCATTGTCCGGCGATTCCTCTCTCTGGAGCCCTGACCATCGGTAGCTTGGACCCTGTTCCCGATGCCGGTGGGCTACTATTTTTTATATTTTTAAATGTTTTTATTATTTTTATAACAATATTTAAAAATGTAATTTATATATATTTAAATTAAATAAATGGAATAATAATGCCAGCCTATAACTGTCCCACTGCAGGGCAAAGGCCTCTTCTCATACAGAGAAGGCACGAACATTGATCACCACGCTTGCTCAAGGCGGGTTGGCGATTTCGGACTTACATTAACTACAAACACATACCTACCTATAGGGACCAAATTCCGTCTAAACAACATAAATAAATTTACAAAAATGGAGTTGTCTCTTCGCACACAAACATTTAACCATCAAATTCTGACCTCAGCCTTCATCAACCCATTACTACCACTTAAAAAGAAGCACTTACATAAGTATGATAGACGGTGGCACAGCAATAGCCGCGCTGGTGAGGAATACAGCCCCAGGCAGCACATGCAGCGTCTTCATATACAGCCAGGAGTAGAAGGGGTGGAAGACCAGCGCCGCCAGCGTCTCCGTTAGTGAGAACAGGGAGTTTACTTTAGCTGAAAAGTTGAGATGGAAGTTATTAGTGATTTGTTTCAAGACTTTGAAGGCAGTTCTAGTTTTGGAGTAAGATAAATAGACGTTTCTATGCATTTGTTTTGGCTAGTGGACTACAAATTATAACAGTCGTTGTTGTACTACTCTCAAACTACATTGGAGAGACAAAGACGTAGTAAAAGCTAAGCAAAAGTACGTGCTAAGTAACATTAATTTATCTCAGCCTAAGCTTTTCATTACACATTAAAAAGTTTATTCTTTTTTAATTTGCAGATGCATTTTACAACAGAAAACAAATCGATGCATACAAGACCTTTCCTGTTAAAGTACAGTCAATAAAAGTCATAAAAATATTTTTCTTTAATCCCTGGGTCTTAAAAGCGCATACCAAATAAACCATAGTATTTTAATTAAATCATGTAACATGTTACGTAATTCAGCCATTGTTTCCTCTCAGTCTATACTTAACTATTCTTATTTACAAACAACGTTATGTAGAAGTCATCAGCTGCCTAGCCTTTTTCCAGCTACGCTGAGATCGGTGTCTAGTCTACTCGGATGTACCAAATATAGAGAAATAATATTTACTAGGAACTGATTATCTGACCTTGAATATTCAGTTACCAGGTAACACAATACCCCTTAATTAAACTAATTGACAAACTTTGTTAAACCACAAATAACTGTCAAAATTCTACGAACGTCAACCCGGCTTTACGCTAGTAGCACGAAACTTCCAAACTTCGAGCTACTAATGCGAAATTTCTGTGGAAATACACAATAACACTGCCGGAAACCAAACCCTGGACCCCACGCTTGTGACTAGTTAACCTACAGAGTATTCAAAACTCTACCAATCATGACAGCATAATTGGCGGGAAAACAAAAAAGTAATAAGTCCGCCAATTAGATTATCATGCTCACTCATTGGTTCCCTTCAAAATGGTTGAGCTATTTTGTGCCGATCCATACGTCATGTTCGTGAACGGGGGCTGTCTGCTGAGACTGGTCATCTCTTAACTGCCACAGTTATTTTATATATTGTTTTTTTTTCTATATTTACAATGCCTCTTTTGACATGTACGACTTGTTACGTTGTTCTCACATATTACCATAGATTCAACAATGAATGATGTAACCAAATTTTTGAAATCTATTGATTTTAAAAGAGTGTTCATGGAGTTTCTTGCTCTCTCTTCTCCATGGGACCTACTGTTTGGAATGAACAACTAGCCTTAATATTCTGACAGACTGACACCTTGACGATTCGAAAGTACCTGTAAATGGTTTATTTGAATAAAATAGTTTTGAGTTTGAGAAAAGGACACGTATATTTTCTTTTTTCTCATAAACGAAAAATATCGATACAGTGCGTTGAAGTTTTGCGTGAGGTCATGAATAATATGAACAATTTTTACTGAATAGTTACTTACACAAGTCCCACTCCGGAACTTAGACGCTTTTTATCTTTGTATTTTTTATTAAATTGATCAAGCAAAAAATACATGTTCAGTATTTTCGGACGGTCTAACAGACAGACTAAACAGAATGTTATTCCATTTTTAAATGTTGTCGTCATCCCTATTATAATCTACACTATTGTTTAACATTTATCTTGATACACATTATTAACATTTTTAAATATTATTATAAAAAAAACAAAAAACTTTATTATTATTATTTACCTTTATATCACAAAGGTAAGTTATTTTATAAGCTAAGCCCCACAAAACCGATGCAATGGTTTGACTGTGGGGTCATCGAGTTTCTAAACAATACAATTAAATGAACTTATAAATTACGTAAATAAATAAATAATATTGTTCAACATAAAGAATATTGTTCAACATTTTCATTATTTAAATCCTTCGAACACACATAAGACACACTAGAAAAACAATAGCAACGCGATAGTCGGCTGTCGCTTAATCGTTAAAAGGTTAATTTTAGTTATCCCAAAATTAAACATAAAAAGGTATTGTTCAACATACCAGTCTCCTGTTTATCCACCAATTTCGATATGATGGAACGCAGCGATGTAAACGTTGTCGCATTCAATAGCTCGGCGACGGGCACTGCAACGAACGCAATCAAATTAATAACCGCCATTGAACCGACCGTTATTCAAATGCATATTATCATAATAAAACTGGAAAATGAAGTAGAGATGGCGCGATGACGCTTTTGTGCATTGCTAGTTATTCAGTATTTATTCATTTTATTGTATTTGTGTTGGTAATGGTAAATGTGTTTTTGAATTCGGATGGCATTTGTCTTAGTTGGTAACGAAGAATGCGTTTATTATTTAAATGAAATGTAGTACAACTCTTTATTAAGAAATTAAATGCATAAATTGGAACATCATTGGCTAAAAATCTGCTGACAAATCCATACTAATATTATAAATGGGAAAGTGTGTCTGTCTTTCTTTCACGGCAAAACGAAGCGACGGATTGACGTGATTTTTTAAGTGGAGATAGTTGAAGGGATGGAGAGTAACATAGGCTACTTTTTGTCTCTTTCTAACGCGAGCGAAGCCGCGGGCAGAAGCTAGTATTTAATATTCTATTTGTACAGTTCATGTCATTAACAAATATTTAAATGACAATTTTAAATCCAAATGAAGCGTCTATAGGTGCAAGCAATTTTCCTTTGGTTTCTTTATATATCTAGATTTTTTTTAAATTAACTTTTACATTTGTCCGTAGTCATTATGCCATCTTTAACTTCAGCATTCCTATTCTATAAAAATGTCACTAAGTGATTTTCAATGACGTCCTGTCATCGTAAGATTATAGGACAGCTTACTGAAACTCACTTCACATAACTTTACCAAGGATTTCTACAGAATAGACCGGTCTCTTACCGAGGTACATTTCAATGTCCGTAGTGACGAAAGCAGTCCATATAGAGCCGACGAACTTGCTGGCCACTGATATAAAGCATAGCAAGGAGTCGTCGATCTGCATTCGTTTGCTGAGCACAGTTATTGAGAACATCGCACCTGAAAAAGAAAAAAATGTCTTTGTTAAGGGCGAACAGAAGAGTATCTCAGATAATTTCTGTGACGTTTCATTTTTTTAATCTTGCATTCTCGCTATTTAATTAGTGCATAATAAGAATAAAGATAATAATAAAAAACCGGTCAAGTGCGAGTCGGACTCGCGCAACGAGGGTTCCGTAAGTTGTTTTAATTTTTGTGAAATAACTTCAAATTTACGGTTTTCGGAGTTTTTCCTTTACTTGTGCTACATGGCATTGCTTCTTGCCAAATTTCATGATTCTTGGTCAATGAGAAGTACACTATTGGTTTTTATTCCTTTTGCAAATGTCTAAATATGCACTATAATCCACCGTATCTTTTTATTGCGTTGATTTAGAAACTTGATTTTTTTCATTGCTTTGAGAGATAGCAGATCTAACTATGTGATATTAATTTCAGCTTAATATCTCGACGCGTTTCTAAGAAAAATGGTCTTGACAGACTGACGGACAACAAAGTGATCCTATAAGGGTTCCGTTTTTACCTTTTGAGGTACGGAACCCTAAAAAGTAATTATTTTTAACGAATGTATCGGTCACTATTCACTAGTCACCAAGAAGTGAATATTTAACAACGAAGACCCGAAGACAAGATCAACTGAACGTAACATCCTAAAGCGAAATGATTTATCTAGCATGACGCCAATTTCTACAATATCATTTTCAATTCCTGCAATTTACATGCAGACGTCAACTAAATCAATATTTTTTCTCTCGCTACCCCGAAAATCTGTCATTACCACTCAATGCTGAAAATTTGAGAGGTTCCTTTCAAATCTTTCAACGTAGCGCGCAGTTTATGAGATTAACGCTTTAAAGTCCCTTTGAAAAATCAGGGGAGGCAGCCGGCAGTCCTGGTCCCTCATTAAAGGCAAAAGGTATATCATCACCCTCATATACTTTTGTAAGGTGGGCAGTATTCGTTTTATGGTTAAAGTCCTCTCAGAGCTGTTGAGGAAAATCGGCCTTTTTAGGCAAGGATCGTAACTTTTATGATTAAAGAGAGTTTAGACTGAAGTATTGTTTTTTTTTTCGACATGTATTTAACAAATTTCTGTTATTTGTTGATGAGAATAGCGTTTCTAAGTTCTGAGAGACACAAAAAAACGAGACATCATGACGAGAAAAAAGAAATCATTTAAAGCAAATCCATTACAAAAATAAATAATGGTACGTGTAAGGTAAATGTCAAGAGTAAGATTTAAATTAATTAAATTAACAATTAAGACAATAAGAAATTGGATTGCTATTGATATATTTGGATTTCTACATTAGTGGTGTATATGTTCTTCTGTTTTTTTTTTTCTTTATTTACTCACCAAATGAATGTAGAACGATGGAGTAGCTAAGGTAGACGCTGTACTTGACCATGTCCCAGTTCAGGCGATTTCTCACGAACAAGTAGAATATTGTGTGTTCCGCTGAAAAGATTAAATAAAAGGTGCATTATGTTTGATGCATATCTAAAGGAAGATACACTATGCATTGTATGACTTAAGCCTAAAAAAATACGTCGGATATTTTTTTTTTTTTGGTAAGTGGGAAATCATCCAATGACTGCTCCCGTCCTGGGTGCGGCGGGAGGGCGTGTCAGACTCTTACTGACTAAAACCCACTCATGTTCCTTCGATTGCCTTTTATGTTCCAGGGTCACGGTAACTATTATAAACATTCCGCAACGACATTATAAAAACACGGAGATGTGACATGGTTTCTAGGTTTGGGATGCTACTAAGAAATTACAAGCAAAAGCTCTCTGCCCAAACCGGGAACTGTATCCACTCTTAGCAGGTTATTATTTTCAACTTACATGCAGTAGGTCCAAAGAGGAGGAACACCATCAGCAAAGTGAGGATGATCTTGATCTTTCTGTTCAATGGCCGCGGCCTGAACGCGACTGCCACCGTATCCACCACATGAGATATATCGAAGAATGACACCTTGGAGTTGGTTGTTCTTTCAATCTGGAAACAAAAGCAGAAAAGAATATAAATAATCATCATAATCCTCGATCTAGGCTCTTGTTCGGTGGTTGCATTAAGGGTCCGGTTTAGAATCCATTACTCATAGTCCTTACACGTACACCTCTCTCTGAAGCCCTACTCACCAACCGGCTCTGAGTGACAGCATTTCAATAGAGGTAAATTACTTTTTTTATACCCTTTATGTTTAGAGGTAACGTTGCAGGAGAGTATGAAATGAATTTTGAATCATTTAGTTAAGTAGTCCAACATAATTTTGTACATTATAATCTCTTTTCTACCCTAATAACTTGTGGCGTTTTCTTTAAAATTAACCCATCTGCAATAACCATTTCTATTTAGCGCCTTTCGACTGACACTTTATTTTATACAGTCGCTTTTCGCTAACCTAACCTAACCTCTATCCTCCATATCAGTTACATTTGAAAGAATACCTACTTAGACCAAAAATAAATGAAGATCAACAAGGGCATGATGATAACATGTCTACCAGAACGAAGTTATTCAAAATAGATTTTGTGTTCTAGTAAAACTTAGGTATACCCGTTAAGCGGCTTGACGAATTTACAGGAGGTAATAAAGTTCGTGTAACACTATCTAGGCCATAATGTTTTAGAGCAAGCACTTAACCAAACCTGAATGTAGCCGTTATCGATTCGGCAGCCATTGTTGGAGATAGCTAAGACAATGTTGTCAGGTAACTCTACGTTGCAATAGATTTCAGTATTTCATTATTTTCTTTGATTATATTCTTTTTTCAGAATACTAATTAAATAGAAATTAAAATATATGATGTGGTATATGATGTGGTGTTGGTATGATGTGGGTGTGTGGTAAATATATGATATGGTGTGGTATTTGGTGTGGTATGGTGACCGGGCAGAACGACAGTATTTTATAAAAATATTTATTTTACATAGCCAGTAATGAAGGTAACCAAACCTAAATGGTTGTTTATTTAAGTGAGTATATATAATTGTAAACGCTTAGACGATCTAGTACATTTCCTAGTTTGAGCAAAATTCTATTTAGTATCAGGCAGCGTAACTGTAACCTAAGACAAATAGTATGAAAATGGCAACTATACAGCGACAAATTTTTCGTTTTTTGGTAACTAATCTAACGTTTAATTTATTAAGAAATCAGATATTAATCAAACATTGAACGCAATCTATGAGATCTCTGAGGTGTTCACTAGCAATACTGCCTTGTTATTTACTACACTACCTTTCCGAGGACCGAGACAGATGATCCTGATATCAAGATGCAGGTCATAATAAGTGCCCACACTGGGCCAAACCGGGCTGTTGTGTGAACTAGTTAACCCGGGCATTAGTCCTCCCACGAAAGTAGATAAGAGTCGTCTGCGAACTATAAGTAGTTGTAAACAATGATCTGTATCCTGTCATTTACTACGCATGCGTGATGGGTTAGCACTTGACCTTGTCAATGCTTCCTCATTCTTGCTCGAAGAATTAAGATTTTATAGAATTTTTCAGGCGTTTGAAAAAACTAAAATACCACAGTCAGATTTACCAAGTCTGAATAAGTTCTGCAGACTATAGGCCCGGTAAGAGTTGCAGCTACGTGAAAATAGTTTAAGAGTACATAAAAGATTATTTGTAATTTTGCGTGCAATTTTATCCACATTCACAGACTTTAAAAAAAAACCACAGTTCGCAAGTAAATTGTAATCCGTACTTCCGTAGTAATCCGTACTAATATCCGTACTTCCGTACTAATATTATAAATGCGAAAGTAACTCTAGCTGTCTGTCTGTCTCTTCTTCACGCCTAAACCACTGAACCGATTTGAATGAAATTTAGTACAGACATAGTCTGGGACCCGGGAAAGGACATAGGATAGTTTTCATCCCGGGATTCCCCCGGGAACGGGAACTATTAATCCACGCGGACGAAGTCGCGGGCAAAAGCTAGTTTTACATGTCTTGCAAATGTATATGAAAAGATTTTTGTACCCTTTTTTTTTTTTTTTTTTTTTTTTTTTTTACTAAGTGGTTTGGGTCAATAGAAGTTATAAGAAACAGTATTAATGATATCCATTATAAAAATATATAAAATCACAATTTGCTTGCTGTATTGTTTATCTGTCGATGGGAACGAACATTTCTTAAATAGTTATGGACCCTCTAAGACCATTTTCATGTAGCTGCAACGATTAAGATAGTTCCCCTTCCTGCCCTGCTGAAAATTTCCGCCATGCATTTAAACATCAGGACACGTTACCACTAAGTATACTCCTAAATAATAAACGTTATCTAAACATTAATAAGAACATGCACTTGCGCGTGTGTCATTTGCCAGTTTTGATACGAGCATCCTTTTTAATTTGTAATGGTGGTTTTTAAAACACCATTTAAAACTAAAATAAGCTTTTTTTATATAAATCATTGCTGTTGAAAAAGCTTCTTTTATTTGAAAGTGTTGCCCGATAATATAGGGCATTTATCTATTTATTTTATCATGTCAAAAAAGTCTTTTCTTTTCAGACACATAGTCAGAACATCAAACTTATTATTTTCTTCCTATCCCTGCAATCTATACATTTGCTGACAACTGACACTATTTTTAACCGACTTCAAAAAGGAGGAGGTTTTCAATTCGTCTGTATGTATTTTTTTTTAATTTAAGAGTTATGTATGTCAAAAATAAAAACAAAGCCCTAATAGGTTAGAAATTCCTAAGTCAACTACATTTTTTTTTACTTTTAGATTACGAAAAAACCTATAAGAAAAGCCTCTAAATACGAGCCTTTCACTTGGCTGATTTTTTCCTCCAACCATACCGGGAAACCTTCTTGTTACTGAATTGCAATAAATTGGTATACAACATTACTGCAATTTAAAGGTTATACACGTATACACATATTATGCGCCTTACTAATAAATGCTGCATAAAGTTATGACAGGTTTATACGTCAAAAAATGTATGGTTACACAGGCTTTGTTCATTGCATAACTCAACACAGTGATTATTAGTAAGGGCATATATCTATAAATTTATCACATGATTGTGCTAAATACATAATAGTCTATGTAAATAGTATACTATCAAATAAATAGCATTGTAAAATGATAGGAGCGTATATTTATAATGGATGATATAAATTACTATCAGACGAAGATCCCTATAATACCTTTTACATTTACGTGACGATATTACTATTGTTTGGCAAACGGCGTATAATAAGGAATGATGGCACCCACCAGTCAGTTGATATGATATACTTTTTATAGCATACACAATTCCATAGATTTTGTATGGCAACTACCAGTAACCCGCGGCTTCACCCACATGGTTACTACTCCGCTCCCGTAAGTGGTAGCGTGATGTTATATAGCCTACAGCCTTCCTCGATAAATGGGCTATTCAACATAACAAGATTTTATTATACTTTAAACTTTCGCGTTGCATATTAATATTTTACTGTTTTACGGGATTTAACGCGCACAAGCCAAGCCAAGTCAAGCGAAAAACAAATTAAAAAGGTACGTGCGCGTTAAATCCCGTAAAACAGTAGAATAATAATAAGTTTTTTTCAATTCTATCCAGTATTTCTTGAGATTAGCGCGTTCAAACAAACAAACTCTACAGTTTTATAATTTTAATATTGTATAGTATATAGTATAACATGTCAACCTATGACGTCAGTTATTTACCATCTCAATTGATTTGCACTAAATAATTCCAAAACAAACAGTTATTTTTTTTCAGTTAATTGAAAACTAATTGGGTTTTCAATGTTAAAACAAAGTGCTTGTTTAGAGAAATTGTTTCTAGGAATTATTTGTAATTGTTTGTATTTGGTTCAAATACAAACTGTAATGTTATTTATTTGCAATCATTTGCAAAACAAATGAGTATTTAATAATTTATTAACTTCTTTGTTGATTGAATACAACCAATAAAGTAAAATTGGCCAAGTGTGTGTCTGGCCAAGCATAGAATAAGGTTCCGTTAGAAAGCATTTCGCATTGCAGTTTATAAGCCTTTCGCATTATGTCGGTTTCAAGATTTGGCATTATTTTGTTTCTCACGATAGACCTCATAACTCCTGAATTATTATATCCTATTTTCCTATATAGTTTTATATCCTACTAGCTTTTGCCCGCGGCTTCGCTCGCGCTAGAAAGGGACAAAAAGTAGCCTATGTTACTCTCCATCCCTTTAACTATCTCCACTTAAAAAATCACGTCAATTCGTCGCTCCGTTTTGCCGTGAAAGAAAGACAAACAGACAGACAGACAGACACACTTTCCCATTTATAATATTAGTATAGATTATAACAAAATGCGCTTTAAAGCTGAATAACTCGGGTTGCGAAATAGTTACCGTGGCCTCGGAACTTAGAGGTCAACCGAAGGAACATATTACTACGTATTATGTAACAGAAAAAGTCATATTTGTACTAACGCATGCCTTGTTGCATATCATCAAATCTATATAAAATAGTGAACTGTCTGATTGTCTGACTGCTGATATATCAACGCATAGCTCAAACCGCTGGTCCTAAAGACATGAAACTTGCAGGGTTTTTTTTTGGGAAGTAGTAAATCATCAAATGACTGTTCCCGTCCTGGGTGCGGCGGGAGGGCGTGTCAGACTTTTACTGACTAAAACCCACTCCTGTTCCTTCGGTTGCCCTTTATGTTCCGGGGTCACGGTAACTATTATAAACATTCCGCAACCCAAACTTGCAGGGTGTGTTCTTAGTAAACCACTAAGAAAGTATTTTTGTAAATTCAAATATTAAAATTTAAGGGCACAGCCGCGGATGAAAGCTAGTTAGTGAATAAGATAATAGGGATGACGACAGCATATAAAAAAATTCTGTTTAGTCCGTCTTGTATATTGGCCCAAAATACGGGACACGTATTTTTTGCTTGATCAAAATAATAAAAAGATAAAGAGCAACAAAGTTCCGGAGTGGGGGCTTTTGACGTCACCGTGCTGCAAAAATTGTATCTGATCGTGACGTCACGCGCAACTTCAACGCACTGTATCGTTGTCATTTTACGTTTACGAGAAAAAAGAAATAATACGTGTCCAAAATTTTTTAATAATCTCACTGACGGTCTAATTACTTTTTTTTTCGTCGTCTCGCCTATTCAGGGTTTCCAAAAAAATGGTTTTATCCATCTTCAAGGTAAAGCCAACATCTTGAACTACGCAAATATGCATACTAAGTATTGAAACCGAAAAATAATCTGCTCCAAATAAAAGGAATTGGGAAAGGCGTAGGTACACATTAGAGTTATCTTATCTGGGATTAATAAATATCTGTTTAATTTACGTTTAGAGCGCCTTAATTAGGTACTACTAACCCGTGCGAGCTAACATGGCACCTGGCTTGAAAACAAACCTCTCCCCGCGACCCCGCGCGGCGCCCCGCTCTCGTCTTACCAGTAGCGTTAGCATCACTATTACATTATACGGCACAAGTTAACTAAAATGGGCGGTTGTGCAGAAACTGATTTTCTGGCGTGCACGTAATTTTTTTTTACAAATTTGCTTCTATATAGTTTGTTTAAAAAAATACGTAACGTAACGTACACGTAGTATTTTCTGTAAACAATCCAAAAAATATTTTTTAAGCCGTAGTTGTGTAATTTAAATTGTGGGTTAGTGTTTTTATGAGTCTCCTATTTTTTATTATTTTTTAAATTTGTGTTATCGTATACCTGTCATCTGTCATAGCTTTAGCACAAAATCGAACATCTCCTTTTTTGCACTTATTACTTTAAATGTCATTCATTCGAGCCAGGTGCCATGTTAGCTCGCACGGATAGTAGATATATTTATATCTGGTGAATGTGGTACCATATTATCACGTTCTTTTTAAATACATAAAGCGATTTTAGAAAGTTTTTTTTTTAACTGAAGTTTAATTAAATTATTTTTTTACCCTTAAGTTTGACTGCTGTGTGTCTGTCTGTCGCACCCATAGTCGCACCGTATCTTTTAACTGATTGAACCGATTTAGATGCGTAGCATGATTTTCATTTTGGTTATCAAATTCAAAAATATACATTTTTGCAATCTGGTAATACCTGGTAGGCAGAGAGGATTTTGAAGATTATATCGTCTTTTAGTACTTTGATATCAGATCCTTAATTTCCAAAAATAAATGTTGGCAGTCCATCCAGTCATTCGACATCTGTCAATCGGTCTGTCAAGAATATTTTAAACACCAATTAATAGTTTCCCTGCATTTATTATCAGGCACACACAGAAAGTAGATATTAAAAATATATATATATTCTAGATTTGAAGATACAGAACCCTTAATATTGGTCTGACCCGCACATGAGGGACTTGTAATCTATTCGTAAGGCTAATCTATATCTATTTTCAACCTGGAAAAAGATAAAAGCTGGCTTTTATCTTGGCCAGAGGCTTAGCATTGCCATCCAACGTGGCAATGCTGCCAGCCTCTTGGGCACTTTACCGGTTGACAGCGATGCGGAGGAGTTTTTTGATGCCATTTTATTTTAATTTTTTATTTTAATTCTAGTTTTATTAATTTAGTTTTATTGTAAATATTGTGTTTTTTCAACCCCACTTAACATTTTTATCTATCTACCAATTTTAAGTACCCTAGTAATAGGTAAAACCACAAGAAACTGTATTTGTTCTACGTCGCCGCTTAGAAATACAGTGAACTTTTTCCTGCCAAGTCACAATGACGTATATTTTTATCGTTCGAGAAAGAACCTGGGATTGTAAATGTTTCAAATTATCATAATAAAACACTGATAAAAGTATAAAGAAAATAGTACAATATTCGATTAATGAGTTGTGCAAAAGTCAATGAAGGAGAATGCCTACTATAATACCTATCTCTAATTTATCTTTATCACTCTATAGGATAAAGAGGACAGCAACAGATTTAAGAGCGTCTTGAAATTAAGTGAAGTTTGAGTATTCGGAAGTAAGTGTCCACTATGAGAGAGTTTTTAGATATTCCACCCCTTGAGGGTTAAATAGGGCCCCGGAACATAAAGGGTAACCGAAGGAACAAGGATAGGTTTTAGACAGCAAAAGTCTGGCACTCCCTCCCACCCTGCGCAGGGCAGGAGAAGTCATTTGATGATTTCCCACCCACCTAAAAAAACCCTAAAGGAGCAAAACAGGGCCGGGGTTACGGAATAGTTCTAATAGCTACCGCGGCCCCGGAACATAAAGGGCAACCGAAAGAACAAGGGTAGGTTTTAGTCAGTAAAAGTCTGGCACCCTCTCCCGCCCCGCGCAGGGCGGGAGAAGTCATTTTTCCCATCCACAAAAGAGGGGTAAATAGGGGACGGCAGTTTATAATGCAAGTCTATCAGTTTTGAAGTCAGGTGCTTCAAAGTCTGTGTTTAAGTTGAATTTTAAATGAAATAAGTACGTGTCTTAGCGATTTTGATAATTCTATCACCGAATAGTTATTTCATTGTGTTTTTGTTCGATTGTTCTTTGTGACTAACCACTAAGAAAGGATTTTCGAAAATTCGATCTTGTTTATAATAGTTACCGTGGCCCCGGTACATAAAGGGCAACCGAAGGAACATGAGTGGGTTTTAGTCAGTAAAAGTCTGACACGCCCTCCCGCCGCACCCAGGACGGGAGCAGTCATTGGATGATTTCCCACTCCCCAAAAAAAAAGGGAGTAATTACTGTTGCGGAATGTTTACAATAGTTACCGTGGCCCCGGAACATAAAGCAACCGAAGGAACATGAGTGGGTTTTAGTCAGTAAAAGTCTGAGACGCCCTCCCGCCACACCCAGGACGGGAGCAGTCATTGGATGATTTCCCACTCACCAAAAAAAATGGGTAATTAGTGGATAGAAGTCCGACAACCACGCGAGCGAGCCGCGGGCGATAGGTAGTCTCTAACTTATCTTTGAATTGTTTATAAGATTATACATGTATTACGTCACCTAGTTTTTCTTACACGTGTATAAGCTTAAATGTATTTTGTTTAAAATCATTTGATTTTGCAAATCATTCACCTAACCATG
Source organism: Athetis lepigone (assembly GCA_033675125.1). Classification (NCBI taxonomy): domain Eukaryota; kingdom Metazoa; phylum Arthropoda; class Insecta; order Lepidoptera; family Noctuidae; genus Athetis; species Athetis lepigone. The sequence continues at coordinate 18,519,871 of CM066229.1, read as the reverse complement.
TTTATTGTGACTGAATGTTTCAGTAAATTGCTACAAGCAATCAGTTAAAAAAGACAATTTTATTAAATGTTTTGAGCAAAAAAGATGAACACAACACAATACATTTTCTCACAATTTCTGTAAATGACACATTATCATCATCGTGCATTAAAATGATGTTTTTTGGATTAATTTGTTGAAAAATTCCCGAAATAAATTGCTTGGTTGTATATTTTATGGAATTAAATAAATGGCAATAGACCATTTGGAGGTGTGAACTGGGTGGTAGAGGTCTGATAGCAGTCTCTCCACTGTTACTCTTATGCACTACGAACTAAAATTTATGAAGCAGCACATTTTTTATTCCTATTTATTTATTGAAACTACAAGCACAAAGGCACAAACTTTGTACTTAGTAGATACTACTAGGCATTCTCTAACAATAAACTCAAAGCAAGACAGAAATGTATGTTGGCGGTACTTTATTTAAAAAAAAAACTTTCATATTTAACTAAAGTAAACTTTTTCGGAGAACCTACTTTTTTGAAGTCGGTTCAAATGCAAAAACCTTCTTCTGAATCTGAATGTTACAAATACTTAACTGAAAGTCGCTTTAAAATCGGTTCAGCCTAACTCAAGATAATCGCAAACAAATATACACACATAGGTACAAGTCAAACTGAGAACCACCAATTTTTAAGTCGGTTAAAAATCAGGATTAAAGTAAAAGTTATTCCTACACCATCATCATCAATATAATATTTTTATATACTGGGAAAAGCGTACATACAACGATTACCTTAACATCCAAATGTACAGTGACAAATGTCTATTGTTACATGTCCCAGTAGCTTACTATCACAATAGTGTCCAATTTATCAAGCAATTTGCTCTAACTGGCCATTGAACTTCTAGTAGTTCCAAGTTAGGCAACAATGCGCTGTCAATTTGTGTAGGTGAAAGATGCAAAGCGGCGCATAAACGGGCAACGTATAGGCTGCAAAATGTTGCTGAGTCTCAACTATGTTAGGGTCGCCTTTCAATCTAACCGGATTCAGCTGAATATCCTCCTGTCAGCCCTCCACAACCCTGCTACTGGAGGACACGATACCTAAACGAGAATGAGTTGACAAGAATACCATTCAACATGTGGGTGGCGCGGTTCTGCGGATGGCGAGCAATAGGTAGCTCGCCGCCTGGCTAGGACCAGGACCGCGTCGACGGCGCGTTTTGTTCCACGCGCGCCTCAAAGAGAAGGAGTCAGCACAAGAAGGGGCCCAACAGGGCCACGCCTACCTATAATAGTTAACGTGACCCTGGAACATAAAGGGCAATCGAAGGAACATGAGTCGGTTTTAGTCAGTAAAAGTCTGACACGCCCTCCCGCCGCACCCAAGACGGGAGTAGTCATTTGATAATTTCCCACTCACCAAAAAAAAAACATGTGGGCTGCAAAATGTTGCTAATTCTCAACTATATTTAAGTCACCTTCCAGTCTAACCAGATTCTGCTGGATATCCTCCTGTCAGTCCTCCACAGCCCCGTTACTGGGAGACACGCTACTTAAACGGGCAACATATGTACTGCAAAATGTTGCCGATATGTCTCGTTTTGGTTTCTGATCTGGTTTTTCCGGTGTGGACTGACAATGCATAAAAAAAATCATAAAGAGGAAAGATTTTTTTTATTCTTTTAAATAAAAGTAGCGTAAGTCTTTCTAGCCTTTATGAAAATTAAATCTATACTAATAAAACAGATAAAGTTTTGTAGGGGGTAATCTCTGAATCTTCTGAACCGATTTTGTAAATTCTTTTTCACTCACTTATTCGAAAAAGACGACTTTGTTCCCCTTTAAGTACGCCCAAAGTTGATGTTTTCTATAAGAAACTTTCAGCGGGCAATAATGACGCTCCATCCGCGCGCGTCTTTGCATGTTTTACGCCCTGTTATAAGTGCGCCTAAAAACTTTTTGAATTTGGAACGTCTTAATGATCAACGCCAAAGAATCGAACGCAAATAATGAAGGCTGTACGACGGCCAATACCATAGTCACGCCGCGGCTGAATAAAAAAAAATTAAATAGAAATAAAACGCGCAAACGCAAACGAGTTCTCGTAAATATTTTCACGGATTGTTTTGCAGCAAATTATTAACGTAGCTGCTATTATTATTAAGCTCTGTTAATAGTAGCTACAATAATAATTTTACAATAAAGTATGAAGCGCCTTTTATTTTCTCATAGGGGATGAGAAAATAAAAGGCGCTGATGAAAAGTAGAGTGTATCACTCGGGCGCAAAATATATTTTTGGCTCGGGCGACGTACTTTGAATCCCTCGCTACGTTCGGGATTCTACTTAAGAATCCCTCGCAAAGCTCGGGATTCTACTCTAGAATCCCTCACTTCGCTCTGGATTCAAAATCGCCCTCGCCGTAAAAATATTACTTTGCGCCCTTGTAATACAACCTACTATTATCATTATACTGCTACATTATCAGCGAGTAACATAGGCTTTATCATAATATTATGTCTCACGGGAACAGGGCAGTAATTAAGCACTCATTACTGCAGTATCCAGCGCCATTGACGTAAAATGATTTTCAAAATTAATGATCAAATTCTACTTTATTTCTTTTCACTGTTACAAAGCTATATTATTTCTGCCGGCTATAAAATTACAAGTGAACAATGTTTCCAATTTAAATTTAGTACCAAATATTCATTATAATGAGATTATTATCTAGTAATTGTGTGATAACTGATAAGTTAACACGATGTGCTAATTACCGTGTGATAATTAACTGTGTTATTTTCTGTAACTTTTAGTACATTTAATATTCAAACATGTTAAGTTGTACGTTGTTGCTACATCCATTTTAATCTTTTGACGACTAACCGACAGTCGGCTGTAGGGCTACTATCGTCTTTCTATTGTGTCTCAAATCCCGTGTGTTCGGAGGATTAAATAGGGTTCCGTACGCAAAGAGTTAAAACGGACTCTATTTCTAAGGCTTCGTTGTCCGTCAGTCTATTTGTTAGTCACCAGGCTGAATTTCATGAACCATCATGGCTAGACGGATAAATTTTACGACTATAACAGCAACAAAAACAAATATATGTAGGTGGGTCTCTCAAACAACTAACGGTTTATTTAAGCAAAAATATTATTGGCAACAGTTTGACATGTTCTGTTGATAACTTACAATAAGGATTACCTGCATGTTTATTTCATAGCTTTTTATAAATAAGTAGGTGTAAGTACACAAAGGATCCAATTTGTGCAACCCCAACCAATATTTATTCATTGATAGAGTTCATTATTTGCTAACTCAGTACAAGTTATTATAGTCTGCAAACAAAATGACGTAGGAAATGATTTCCCAATGAAATGAATTCGTCTGACAACATACCACTGTTGATTATACCCCACACAAACAAATTTTGTTTCTTACAAAATTACACACTAATATTAAAGCTCTATTCTTTAAAACTGAGCAAGACCGAGTTGGACTCTCGCATGAGGGGTTCTCTACCGCCGAGCAATAATAACCTCCGAACACACGTGATTCGAGACACAATACAAAGACAATAGCAGCGCGATGGCCGGCTGTCGCTTGGTCGTCGAAAGGTTAAGATCGAAAAAGCAACGTACCGTTGTTCCCTTGGAACGGGGACAACAGGAATATGTACCGTTTTAATTTTCAATTTAATTTGTACTTTTTTTTGCAACTACACACACAAGAGATACAGCCCAAAGACAAATAGTGGAGCAAACAATAAAAGGATTAATTTTATTGGATAAAAGCTAAACAAAACGATGCTGTGCTGCTGCGGTGAGGCGCCTATAAAGCAAAGTACTCATACTGGACTTGGGAGGACGAGGAAGGCAAGGCGGGAAAGGGAGAGTGCATGATGTGCCGCAGGAACACAGCTGACGTCCCCGATGCAGTTATAGAAATGAGCAAGCCAACACTACTTCGCTGCTGCGCCACTGTATAACATCGCGACGTCGCAACGCCCGTATGACAACCAGCAAGCCAACACACTATCTCAAGCAAGTCAACACTCTTCGGTTACCGAACCCCAAAAATAGAGTTCAATTTTATCTCATTCAGATTAAGTTAACATTCACACTCTGTGTGTGCTAATCACTATAAGACTGTGATAACATTACTGATTACCTACCTCAGTTAATTACTTGATTAAACAAAGAAGTAACTCATTTACTTACTTGTTTATTTTAAAATCTGCTCATTAGTGTACTTTACCGTAGCGTGAACTGCTAATGGTACATTTATTCAAAATAACGAATTTTTAATTGTAATTCAATTATTACTATGAATTATTATAAAGTATCTTAATGTGTTCGTTTGTCTCTTTGATAGCTCATTATATCTAAGCCTTTTATAACTCACTAGAATATGCACATACTTTAGCGTTTGTATTTTAATGGAACTTTCTAAGAGTAATATAATTATTTTGTTATACGTTGACTTAATTACTTAGGTATTTAGCTTTATATATCTCTGTTATAAGCGCGTCGCGTACCAGAAAAGCTGAGTCAACATGTTTTTTCTGATATTTCATCGTCCTACTAATATTTTTTAACTACATATTATGCAAAACTCATGCAAAAACTGCTGAACGGATTTCATTGAAACTATACAATAAATATTATAAGTAGCTTATAAGTAACCATAACATGAAGTCACAATCACAACCAACGGGAGAGGAACAGATTCAAAAACCTAACTTAACGCGGCTGAAACTGCAGGGGATCACGAGTAATTTTCTTACTTTAGCCAATTTACACAAAACAGGGTTTTCCACAATATACAAAAAAGGAAAGAATATTATTTTTTAAATTTCACTTGCCCCGATACGGGAAAGCGTCAACGGTCATTTTATGAGTTACTGTTGTCCCCATAATGGAGTCACTGGGGACACCAGGAATATACCAAAGCTTTCTGGAGCACGTACTCGAGAAAGAGGCACAAAGTTCACCGCGCTGCGTAGCGCGTCAAGTTGCAACCAACTTTAGCAGAGATAACTAATATCTTATCACGTAGTAAATAAGTTCGATATTGTGTCGCTATGGAGTGTGTCCATAAGGAGTATTGCGTTTACGCAACGCAAAAAAAACATTGCATTGCCAACCACATGAGCGTTGCGTTGTCACATTATTCTGGCTGAGTGACCGAGATATAATATGGTAAACTGACTGACTGATTTAAGAAAACTGTTGAAATCCAGCGTCAGGCAACATCTGATATTTTACTGAACTGGACCTATTTGGCGCAGCCGCGAGACACGCAGTGTTATTTTTCTTTATTATTGTTTAACGTGTGGTTTTCTGCACTGTGTATGTCTATGTGTGCCAAATAAATATTTTTCTTTCCTTCTTTCTTTACTGACTGTTGATATATCAACGCACAGCTCAAAGCACTGGTTCTAGAGACATGAAACTTGGACGGTGTGTTCTTTGTAAAGAGTAGGTAGCCTTTGTAGAGAGTAACTTAGCTACTAATAAAGGATTTTTGGAAAATCAACCTCGCTCTGGAGGGGAAATGGTAGATGGACGTTCCACATCCACACAGGCGAAAAGGCGGGAGAAGGTTGGTATTTTATATTGGTTTAGCGATACAATGAATACATCTCGGTTATTACCCCGAGTAAATGATTACATGATAAATTTTCAAAAATCGCTTCTTAATGCTTCTCCTCTACAGCAAAAGAAGCTTTATTCTAAAAACTTCGTGTTTCAAGCTTCAGCAATAAAGTCACCATCATTAAAAATATTTAAAAAAACAAAACGGTTTGTTTATACCAAAAATTGCATACTCCTCTTCAATCTTCAAAACTCTATCTTCCGTCTTGTCTGATTGATCTACAGATATCTATCAATGATTGCAACGTCTGGCCTACATGCTTGCAAACATTGCACGAACAATCAATCATGCAATCATAGTATTGTTTCTTCACAATAAACATTATTATATATAATTAACGACATAGTCCTTGTCTTGTAACGTAATTACTTATCATTATAATTATGAATTCATATTATGTAGGTAACTGTTTATGGGTGTTTTTAATATCGTGCGGATTTCATAACGCATGCGGGATTGCCCCGCATGCGTAAATCCCGCAAGTGTCCTTTTCATACAAGTATTTATTGCAATACGTGGGATATGCACACGGGACGATTTAAAATAAATAGACTAAATATTAGGCTACCGGGTTTCACGCTGCGTGAAATTTTCTGCATGCGGGGCAATCCCGCATACGTTATGAAATCCGTACGATATTAAAAACACCCTATAACTAACTGTCCACCGCGATTTATTAAGTTTAAAGACGTTTTTACGAACTAAGTTTACCTTTCTATTCCCCATTTTACATCCTTAAGGTCATAGCTCATTAGAGCCACCCGGCACCCACTTCGCACCGACTCGCCTTATAACCGAGGCGATCCGGTGCCGCTACGGAGTTGATATAGTGAGCGCATACCCATACAAGTCCATATAAAGAATACTAGCCGCAAAAGGCGAGGCGGTGCGGAGTGGCTGCCGTGTGGCTGTAATGAGCTATGACATATATACGTCGAATTTTCAAAAATTCTTTCTTCGTCCTTCGACGTCGAAGTAAAGTTACTGCAAAATTGTATGCTTATGTTTCCGGACAGTAAGTAAATCAGTCTGTCAGTTTATTTTCTGGTAAGTATAGATAACGACTTTCCTTTGGTTTTTTACCGCGGTGATGGTTGAATCACCTGAATTTCATATACCGGGTTGTGTGTTCGTAAAACCTCGCCCCGACCGTTTTTTTTTTTTTGTTATTTTACACTCTATTTCTAAGATCTTTCTGGAAATATCTAGTTATTGTATCTGCAAACACTAAATATAAATCTGAACAGACAAATCCGCTTTGAGCAAGCTTGGCAATTAATACTCATGCCTTTTCTATATGAGAAAGAGCCTAGGCCTGAGTTGCAACGACCTATGTATTTTCTATATGTAACTATTATCTCAAAATATGTAATAAAAAATTAAATATGCCTTTTGGTAGGTTCACAACATTATATGTGTCAAAATGAATAATTTCTCAATCTGTTAATCCTATTACTCTAATAGATATCGCACCATAATCTAAAGTTGATACGTTGATACTATTATCTAAATGTATTGACATTAAAATAATGGCACTTTTTGTTGCGTTAGTAACCATTTTACATGTCATGTTTTTTATGTACATAATATTCTACTATATAGTCTTTTTAGTAAACTTTTTTTTTTGTGAGTGGGAAATCATCAAATGAGTGTTCCCGTCCTGGGCGCGGCGGGAGGGCGTGTCAGACTTTTACTGACTAAAACCCACTCATGTTCCTTCGATTGCCCTTTATGTTCCAGGGTCACGGTAACTATTATAAACATACCGCAACTCTAACGTAAACCTTCTTGTATAACAATTTCTAGACAGAAAAAAACACTAATAAAAAATATCAGCATCAATTCATACAAAAAACATTCCCACCCGTCATTGTTTTAATATTTTAAGTATCAACATTAAATGAATATTACAAATAATACAAATAACTGAAAATTCCTCTTTTCATGCTACTTAGTATATTTTTGAACGCTAAAGTATTACCTTTGACAGGAAACGCCATATTAATAGTAGAAATTATTAAAATACTGTTTGTGTAAGCATTTATATTATTTACTTTTAATTTTGTAGCAGATTGCTCTGGCCTTGTTTTAAGGATGAGAAATCATTAAATGACTTCTACCGCCCTTACAGACTTTTATGCCCTTACTAATAATCACTGTGTAAAGTTATGTCATGAATAAAGCCTGTGTAACCATACATTTTTTGACCTATAAATCTGTCATAACTTTATACAGCGATTATTAGTAAGACGCTTACTTACTAAAACCCACCCTAGTTCCTTCGGTTGCCCTTTATGCTCCGGGGCCGCGGTAACTATTAGAACTATTCCGCAACCCAGATTGCTCTGGCTTACACATTATTTTGTTGTTTATACAATATTTAGATCGGCCGTCAACGTTTTCAATATTTGTAAATACGTGAACACTGTATATCTGATTATGATACAACTTTAATTTCTTAGGTGTTTTCTATTAGTAGTGTAGCACATTCGTAGAATTTAGTATTAAAAACTCTTTAACTTTATCTCTATTATTTCCAAAAAAATACAAAACTTCATTATAGAAGTGTAAAACACTCTATTTTTTATGACGGGGCAGATTTCTTTATATTTACTTGAAATTTCAAAGTTTTTTTTATTTTATTGATATAAATAATGTGATATTAAGTTTCAGTCGTACACGAGCATAATCTTAATCCTATCCTGCAATCAATAATCACCTACTACTACGTTTTGTGTTATCTTACACGGACAAAGGAAAAAACGGCAATAACAAAATTCTAAATATTAGCATTATGATATTAAATATTAAATGAAATCAACTTACCGGAGGCAACCCTCTGTCTTGGAGCCACTGGTCAGGTTCCTTCAAGCAGAAAGTGCCGTATAGAAGCACTAGTACGAACATTCCAGTGGTCATTGAGAATATGCCATAATATCCCATCTTCTGTAGTAAAAATCCACTCAAACCGATGCCAATGGGCAAACCAGCTGTCATACAGAAATTGACCAGTCCCACTCTAAATGTCCTGGACTCTTCCGAAGTAATATCACTAATATAACTGAATACACCTAAGAACATAGTCACCCAACCACCAGTTATCGCGGGGAACAAAGTCTCTAAAAACACAGTGATCTGCACAGGGATCTCGTAGAAGAAGTACACGTTGACCAAATTGCTCAGAGATGTCAACACTTCTCCATATATCGGTAACATTATACATATCTTTCTTTTTCCAGTTCTGTCACTCCACGCTCCTAGGAACATTATAATAATACATGGTAGCGCTGTCTGGACTACGCCTTTCCAAATATCTATTGAAGAAATCAAATGCTGTACCTGCTGCTCATACTCCGTATAGTTTTTACTCGTTTTCTTTATAAGCGCATCGCAAACTTCATCACCGAAACCCAAATTAACACGACATGCCTTATCCAAATTGAGATTACCCATGGCAAATCTTGAAATAACACTGGGTATTATCAAACCGGCTAACAAAGGTTCCACTGTGATATTATGTCTAATGTATCCCAACTTTTCTCTAAAAGTTTTGTCCTTATATCTTTGGATGACATCTTTAGTGAGAGGTTTCTCCTCGACGTCCACAGGTTTAACTTTTTCTTCGGCCATTTTCGAAATATTTTTCACTGCACCGTTGAGCTGAACTATATCGCGATCATTGTTTATAAACAGCACTCGAGCACGACCGTCTGTCACTGTTTCAATGTTTGATTTCACATTGTCTGATACATTGATAGACAGAATGTTTGCCTTATTGTTTGTCTTACCGATATACTGTTTAGTATCAATTACTCGTTTATAATGATAAAGTAGAATTCCAATTAGATAAAGTGCTTTGTTGTTGGTGATTAGGGTACCCACTAAATGGGCATGTATTGTTTCAGGTAGAAGAGTGTTGTCCGTTGCTCCTGAAGCATTGTTCCGTAATGCCCGATCAGGTCAGCCGCTGTTTTGCAACTGGCATCTGCGCGAAAAATCAATGTTAATATAAAGGATGTTATGAGATTACGTGGGCATACTCGGTTGAGTTTATCTTTTAATCGCGTGGTTTCGTTAAATTGAAGTAGAGATTTGTATATACTTTGGACTTTAATAGAGTGATTGCAATGAACGTACAATAGCGTGTAATTTCGCACAGGTAGTTACATAGTACAAAAACGGTGTACAAATTAGTGTTTTTTGCCAGTTGACTTCACTGAAAAAATACTAATTTATTCAAGTGGTCAGTTCCATCTCAAAAAAGTACGAAATGATAAATAAAATAAACAAAGTTTAACAACTAATTAGTAGCAATATCATTTGTCTGTTACTATGTGTGCATTTTTATTGGAGACAGAACTTTTTCCTGCCATTGCGATATCATTGTTTTATTAATGGAATAGTCTGTCTAAAAGCAATTATTGACGTAGTCTGAGTGCAATTGTACGATAAATAGTCGACGGCAAACATCATTAGGGCTTCTTCAATTCAAGCGATTGCTGACCAGAATATATTGCACACAGATGGTTGTAGATTTTTAAAAAATATATTTCTGTCGACGCGCGTTGTCATCTAGTTTACGCGCGTCCTTTCCCCACTTTCGACCGCGTCAAATGTAAACAAAATTTGAAAAGAAAAACGTAGGACACATATTTCTAAAGAAAAACCGTATAACATTTTGTCTTCGATTTTTAAATCTACTCGGCCTGAGATAAATATATTTAAACGAACCCGGGTAACTCGGGGAATAACTACACACATCAAAAGTGTCTAGGGATATTTTAATTAAACCTAAATTACTAAAATTCTATTAACTTTTTGTTAAGACACCTACACTTTAAAATAAACCTTGTTTAATTGCCTATCTAATCTGATAATAAACTTTTAGATAAAGTTAAATTAAAAAAAAACATAGAAGAAGAGGAAAAACTCAACAAAATTTCAATTTAACTTTATAAATAAAATAAATAAAATAATAAAATAAAATAAAATTCATTTATTTCAGGTAATTACCCATGTACATTAAGATTAAGTTTAAATTAAATTAAATTATTAAATTAAGTTATCGAATTAAATTAAATTACATTAGTCGATTTTTTAATATTTATAAATTACATAATATATTAAATTTACAGCAGTCATACACAGCCTTAACAATTTCATTTTTTGTGTTTCTTACTCGTTCCATAAACGAGGCAGCCCTTTTCCTCATGACCGCAAAGAAGTCGTCAACCCTATTTTCGGCGAACATGCCAGACGCACTACACCTCCACGGCAGGTTAAGCATGGCTCGAAACGCATTATTGTACTGCACGCGTAGCGCGTGGTACGTTCTCTTTTTGTAGTTGTTCCATAGGTAGCAGGTGTAGAACGACTGACAGTACGCCACGAACAGGGTGACCTTTACAGCTTTACTGCACCGAGAGAATCGACGTGCCAACATGTTGCTTATTGCAGCAATGGATCTCTTTTGCCTTTCCATGTCGCTGTCATCTGTAAGATTATCATTTATTATGTGGCCTAGGTATTTAAAGTTCGAGACAATGTTTAACTGCGAGCCGGCGAGAGTTATTACTGGGTTAAAGCAACTTGTTCTGTCGTGCCTAAAAATCATAACTTCTGTCTTTTTTACATTGTAGGTTAGCCCATGGCTTTCTGCATATTTTTCACAAATCGACAGCAATGTTCTCAACCCATCGACCGAGGGGCTCAGCAGGACCATGTCGTCGGCGTAGCTCAAGTTGTTGGCTGGTTCGTTGCCCATGTGACAGCCGACACCAGACCTGCTGAGCTCCTCGATCAATCCGTTGACGTACAGATTAAACAGTGTCGGTGATGTTAAGCCGCCTTGTCTCACGCCACATTTTAGTGTGTAATCTTTAGAATAGCCGTTACTTCCCCATTTCACCACATTCGTCTGAGATCCGTACCAGTACTTCAACACACCCAGTACATCAAGCGGTATGCCTGCTTTCTCCATCTTTGTCCATAATAGATCATAATTTATAGTATCAAAAGCACGACTTAAATCGAGAAAGCAGGCATATACGGTAGTGTTTCTTGCGTTATAATATTTAACCGTATTTTTTAATGCAAATATGGCCATATCCGTTGAAAGACCGGCACGGAATCCGAACTGTGCGTTACTTAGGTTTATGTACTTAAGAAGTTCGGGGTGCAGCAACCTCTCGAAAATTTTCGATAAGACTGTTGCAAGAGATATAGGCCGATAGTTTTTTAAGTCCGAAGCATTGGCAGACCCGGTTTTAAACAGCGGGACCACTACAGTTTTCATAAAATTATTTGGTAAATAACAGTGTGATAAACATAAGTTATAAAAGTTAGCGAGTATTTCATGCAACAGTTTACCGCCGTAAAGTACGTGCTCCACGCTCAGACCGTCGTGCCCAGGTGATTTACCTCTCTTCATATTTTTTACACACTCAAACACGCTATAAGGAGTTATAGAAACACTTGTGCTAGGCAGTGACTCACGGGCCCGACTGTCCGAGCGCGATGAGTCACACAACAGCTGTGTGGACGACGCGGGCGCTTGTGGGCTGCCACCCGTCGCCGCCGTTTGAAATTGTTGTGCAAACATCTCGGCTATTTCACGAGTGTCCTGGCTATTGTTAACAGTGACAGGTATGGTAGGTTTAAAAGAGAGTTTATTTGTGGCTTTCCAAAATTTTCCAAAGTCATGTTTTGATCTATGCTCTGCAATAATATCCATTTGGATCTGGGTTTCGTTGTTTTGACACCATTTTATTTTGTTTTTGAATATTTTCCTTGTAAGACACATATTATCGTAAACTGCACCCTGCTTTGGCTTACCGTGTTGCAACCATAATTGGAATGCGTCACGCGCTTGTGTATGTTTATCTTTGATATGGTAATTCCAACCTATAATGCGTCTATTTTTATTGGTTTTTCTATCAATACCAGAGTAGGACAAACTTGCTGCTTTACACAGACCGTTCGTAATTTCCGAGTATAATTGATGTATCGAGTTCAGATGTTCTTGGTTACAACACGGTATACCATTACAGTTTATGTTAAAGAAGTCACTATTTATCTTCGAAAAGTAATCATTACAAAAGGCTGTGTATGACGCGATTTGTACAGTGTTTCTTTGCCCCCAAACAACTTATTGTTTACAAATTTATTTTCCAAAACCGTTTTTGGTACAATAACCGATATGTCACAATCTATTTCTAATGGATAATGGTCCGACCACGAAACATCCGTGATAACACGCACATTATTTATAATGTTATAGGCTGCAGACGTCACCACACAGTGGTCAAGCCAGCTACAAGTGCCATGAGCTTCACTCAGGAATGTGAATGTATTGGAAAACTCACCAAGAATGTTGACATCGGCACAAACCCAATCTTGATCTTTACAATAACAAAACAACTCTTTACCAAACATGCTGCCCACATCGGCATTAAAATCACCCAGTAACACCGCATACTCAGTCCCATTGTCCTCAATAATTGAGCTCATCACACCAAGACACTCCGTAAATTCAGGTAGGTTATCCGCACATTCTGTTGGCATATACACAGAGAACACAAGTAAACAACGGTCCAGAAGGCTCATTTTGATCGCGACAACACGTTTCGAGTTCGTTATTATTGGCACGACATTTGTAAACAACGATTTCCTCCAAAGCAGTGCTACACCTCCATACGGTCTTCCTTTTAAAGTACCAGCTGATGTGTCAATCGGAGACACTGCATGGTATTCGAAATCTTGATGTATTTTCCCGAGGAATCCAAGGTCATCAGGTAGTAGCCACAGTTCCTGCAGGGCTATTATATCGTAGTCTTCGCACAGTAGGGTAACATACGGTATTGACCTTTTTATCGATTTGCAGTTAAAACTGACCATTTTTACAGTCTTAATCCTATCCATTGTTATGGTTTTACTGTTTTGTTTTTGGTACGTAGATAATATGTAGAAAATTTGTTTATAAAAGTGGGTAAGTTGTGCTATTTATTAATTTAAACAGTTGCTTGTTCATTTTTACTTTGTTTACAGATTCTAAACACTATTGATTCTGGCCAGAATTCCTCCTTCAGCACAATATCTAGATCCTTTTTTGCCACCAACACTTTGAATGACTTAAAATCCGTGTTCTTTCTTTGATTTAACGTTTCAACTCCATAGATGTTACGCCCGTTCTCAGAAAAATAGTTTTGTATGTCCGCTTCTGTGCATTCTATTGCGAATCTAGATATATAAATTGGTATCTTTTGTTCTGCCGCTTTTAACGTTGATGTTGTGTTTGTGCCGCGTTTGTTTTTAGATTGGTATGTTGGCATTTGGGTTGGAGTGTACGTAACGGGGCACTGAGGAAAAAACACTTAGAAAAATTTTGATGAAATTTTCAAACTTAATAATACTTTCTTTTTATGGTTTTATCGTATGGGGGACATCAAAAGAAACAACTTTTTCCCGGGATTTTTTTTTTGTGAGGTCAATGACCGCTGAGATAGGAGGCAAAATCTAACCCTCATTATTAAGGCGTCTGGGACTTAGAAAAATTTTCTTTTTGACGAAATTTTCAAACTTAATAATACTTTCTTTTTATGGTTTTATCGTATGGGGGACATCAAAAGAAACAACTTTTTCCCGGGATTTTTTTTTGTGAGGTCAATGACCGCTGAGATAGGAGGCAAAATCTAACCCTCATTATTAAGGCGTCTGGGACTTAGAAAAATTTTCTTTTTGACGAAATTTTCAAACTTAATAATACTTTCTTTTTATGGTTTTATCGTATGGGGGACATCAAAAGAGACAACTTTTTCCCGGGATTTTTTTTTGTAAGATCAATGACCGCTGAGGTAGGAGGCAAAATGTAACCCTCATTATTAAGGCGTCTGGGACTTAGAAAAATTTCACCCAAAAACAACGCCTAATCAAGCCTTCGGGATCCGGTGGGATGTGGGAGTACTAGGGTGGGGAAACACCGGGGGGCGACCTTAAGGTTAATGACCTTGACCCTAGGGTCAAGGTCAAGGTCAAATTCATGAAAACGCAGGAAAATTCGTGGTTATTTTTTTTATGACCACTAAGCCCCGCGAAGCGGGGCTCCGACTGTGCCCTTTAAGCAAACTAGTCCAAGAGCGAGCGAAGCGAGCTCGGGACATGGGGCACCCCGACTCGGACAGGTTAGGTTAGAAGGGGATGGCGGGGTCTAGTGAGCGAGCGAAGCGAGCGAATAGACCCCGCCATCCCATTCGTGGTTATTTTTTTTATGACCATTAAGCCCCGCGAAGCGGGGCTCCGACTGTGCCCTTTAAGCAAACTAGTCCAAGAGCGAGCGAAGCGACCTCGGGACATGGGGCACCCCGACTCGGACAGGTTAGGTTAGAAGGGGATGGCGGGGTCTAGTAAGCGAGCGAAGCGAGCGAATAGACCCCGCCATCCCATTCGTGGTTATTTTTTTTATGACCATTAAGCCCCGCGAAGCGAGGCTCCGACTGTGCCCTTTAAGCAAACTAGTCCAAGAGCGAGCCTTTTAAGCAACTTTTAGTGATCAAGGTTATTCATGACGTCAAGGTCACTGACCCCTAACGTTCCCCATCATATCCCTGCGTTTTTAGTATTTGACCTTGAGCTCAAGGTCATTGATCTTGGCGTCAATATCATTGACCTCGAGCGATTCCCATCATTTTCCTGCGTCTTTATAAATTTGACCTTGACCTTGAGTTTAAGGTCATTGACCTTGGCGTTAAGGTCACTGACCCCTAACGCTCCCCGTCATTTTCCTGCGTTTTTAAGTACTTGACCTTGACCTTGTGTTCAAGGTCATTGACCTTGGCGTTAAGGTCACTGACTTCGGGCGTTCCCCGTCATTTTCTTGCGTTTTTATGAATTTTGACCTTGACCTTGAGTTCGATTTCATTGACCTTGGCTTCAAGGTCACTGACTTCAGGTGTTTTCTATCATTTTCCTGCATTTTATGAATTTTGACCTTGACCTTGAGTTCAATGTCATTGACCTTGGCGTTAAGGTCACTGGCTTCAGGTGTTTCCCATTATTTTCCTGCGTTTTTATAAATTTTGACCTTGACCTTGAGTTCAAGGTCATTGACCTTGGCGTCAAGGTCAGTTACTTCGAGCGTTCCCCGTCATTTTCCTGCGTTTTCATAAATTTGACCTTGACCTTAGGGTCAAGGTCATTGACCTTAAGGTCGTCCCCCGGTGTTTCCCCACCCTAGTACTCCCACATCCCACCAGATCCCGAAGGCTTGATTAGGCGTTGTTTTTGGGTGAAATTTTTCTAAGTCTTTTTTTCATAGTGCCCCGTTTCGTATACCATGACCGTCGGCATTTTGTACTTGTATGTCGGGACTTTGTACTTGTATACCGGGAGTTTGTACTTGTAACGGACGCTCCGTCGATGGCCATGATGTTGGGGGTAGATTGGCATAGCGGGCGCGACCGGTAGCACTAGCTGATGTATTTTTCTGTTTTAATTCGGTTATTTCACCTTCCAGCTTGTTAATAACATGTTTCGTTTCATCCTTGAAAGTCTGCATTTCATTTCTTATGGTTGCGAGCGTCTTTAATAAGCTACTTATATCAAGGTGATCGAACGTCACTGGGGGTAGACGGTTCAAATCTCTTGCAACGAATTTCGGTGTATTATCCGTTTCTTTTATTATTTTTAATATATCCGATATATTACTGGCAGCTTTCTTGTCTCCTTTTCGTATAGTTTTGCGGATTCCGGTAATTTCACACAGATATGTTTTTGCGTTTTCAATTTCTTCTTCATTATACCATGAACTACAGATTTGCACTATACTTAGTTCATCCATTACATGGCACTTGTTTTGAATGAAGCATAATAGTTCGTTAATTATAATATTACACTCACACGACATTTTTAACGATTCGATTTACATTTTTATTTTTCGACGTAGACTGAGAAGTCACTGTGTAAAGGTAGGCTAACAATTTTTGGATCGATGTAAGCGCGCGCGTACGTCACCGGTCGCTGACAGAACGAGACTCTTATTTTTGAAATTTCAAAACCTAAACAACAAAACAATTTTTTTTTTATAAAAATTGTTGAAAACTTAAAATTAATAATTCGTGGATCCACCTAAGACTCTCCTGACACATCTGGAGCGGTTCTGCATACTCAAAACAAGGGTGTCAATATCCTGTTGTGGAGTACTGTCCCAAATCCTGCTAAGATGCAAGAAAAGCTGGTTTTGATGCACAATATCAACAGGGAAATTCCTACGATCTCTTCTCTGAAGCATATTCCTGACATGCTCAATAGGATTTAAGTCAGGGGATTGTGCAGGCCGGTCTAAAGCTTGGATAACATGCTGTTGCAACCAACTTGTAACGATACGCGCCGTATGTGGACGGGCATTGTCGTGCATTAGCTGGAAATTTTGTCCCATTTGCTGTCTGTGGGGCAAGATTACAGGCTCTAGCACCTCATCTCGGTATTTTCGAGCAGTCATATTGCCTTGTATCCAAACGAGGTCCGTTCTACCGCCGAGACGAATTCCTGCCCAAACCATAATCGTGCCACCTTAATATGCATGAACTTGTTGTGGGTGCTGCAGTCGATTTCAACGTCCAGGTTTTCTCCAAACGCGTACTCTTCGCGAATCAGGATGAAATCCAAACCTAGATTCATCAGTGAAAAGCACAAGTGACCATTGAGAATGGTTCCAGTTTTCGTGTGCAATAGCCCATTGTAATCTTCTTCCTCGATTACCTCTCCTTAGTGCTGATACCCAAAATGGCCTACGAGCACGTAGATTGACTTCGTGCAGTCGCCTTCTCAAAGTTTGACCGCTTACCAGCAAACCATACTCTCTCTGTAGCCTTTGAACCAATTGCATCGCCGCTGCATTTAGTTGACTTTGTGCAGCATTTACTATGAATCGGTCCTGTACATGTGTTGTAATGCGTTGAGGTCCTCGGTGCCGTTCCACTACTTCCTCCGTGACACGATAACATGACCAAAGCCTGGATATAACGCTCTGACTGGTCTTCATGGCTTCAGAAACGGCAATTATGGGACAGTATTCCACAACAGGATATTGACACCCTTGTTTTGAGTATGCAGAACCGCTGCAGATGTGTCAGGAGAGTCTTAGGTGGATCCACGGAATATTAATTTTAAGTTTTCAAGAATTTTTATAAAAAAAATTGTTGTTTTGTTTGAGTTTTGATGTTTCAAAAATAAAGTTAAGATTGAAATTTTGTTTGAGTTTTTCCTCTTCTTCTAAGTTTTTTTTTAATTTAACTTTATCTAAAAGTTTATTATCAGATTAAATAGTCTATTAAACAAGGTTTATTTTAATGTGTACATGTTTTAACAAAAAATTAATAGAATTTTAGTAATTTAGGTTTAATTGAAATATCCCTAGACACTTTTGATGTGTGTATTAATCGTTGAAGAGTTCCACTGTTCACTTCCTGGCTCCAAGATGCAATTATCGATATTACGAGTTCAAGCTAAAACCACCATTATGCAGAGGGCTTCCCACCGCTTTAGCTCCACCACCAAACATATAAATTGAAAGAACCCTAAAAAACGAATGACACTGATAGCCATCTACAACTATGAGAATATTTGAAAACACTGGAAGTTTTTCAGCATCCTATTCAATTTCGAGAGGTGTCGTCATTCTGTTTAATTAACACTAACTCTAATAACCATAACATGTATCCAGGCCTGCCTAATTCTAATTAGTCATTCTATAGGACTTAATCTCTATGATCACTTTAAACAGGCCTATTCAAATATCTACCTTTTTAAACTTGGACAAATGTTTTCATTATTCCATTATTTCATTATTACTTAAAATAACAAATTAGTTCTTGACCCATTTGAAATGGATTCGATTTCATTTCGGTGCTCAAAGAAAACATCATCATCATCAGTCCGAAAGCGTCCACTGCTGTACATAGGCCTCTTTAAACTTTTTCCGCAGCATGCGGTTCAGTGCTGCCGGTTACCAACAGTTCCCTGAGACCTTAACAAGATTATCCGTCCATCTATCCAAAGAAAACAACAATATTCCTAAACGGTTCCGCACAAGAAAGAGCGAAACCATTTTTGTTTTGCCTTTACAAAGCTCTTACTGCACGCGTTCATTAATGTTTGTTTTGACGATTGCAATCACTTCTACAAAACCTATTTACAATATCATTATTTGCTTCTATATCAGCACGAGTATTACAATAGACATTATCATCTAATATGATCTGTATAACACGTGTGTGTTTGTAATGGGTTTCATTATGTTTGAACTGATGTCTCGGAGACAGTCCTTGTATGATAATTGGACTGCTAAGAGGTATTAGGATTAGAAACGATTATTAGTGAACTGGGGGTATGCTAATACGGTTTGTGCTGCGATATTCGAAGCTGGATGATTAACTCTGTTTAGCTTGTTATCGTCTTCGCTTGCCGATGGTATTTGTTTATTTACCTAACTGCATTTTGCTTAGTCTTTTGTATGTTCAATCTTTTGGTTCTTTAAAGCCTGCTTGAGCCAAGTCAGGCTAGACCTTTAAACTTCAAGTTAGTTGCTTACGCGAGTTCTCTATGTATGGGATTTTGATTTTAAATCTCGCTGAGTTTACATTATAAGAGGGCCTAAAACTGTTTTCGATAAGACTTCTACAGAAATCTTTTTGCGATGCGACACTTTGGTACATTTAATAGAAACAGTATTTGTTAATACTTCGATAGTTAAATTGTCTGTTTTGTAAAGCTATCGCTATCCATTATGGATGCGCAAAGCCGAAGACCGCGTTGAATAGTCCGTTGGAAGAGACCTTTATTTTTCAGTGGACTAATACAGGCTCGAGATCGCCAATCCGCCTTGATAAAGCATGATGATCAATGCTCGTGCCTTCTCTCTACAAGAGACCTTTGCCCTACAGGAGAACAGTTATAGGCTGGTATTATTAATACAGGCTAATAAAAGAACACTGTTTTTGATCGGGTATTTGTATCTAATGACGACACGAAAGCACCTACTCTCCATGGTTATGAACATAGATAACATTAGTCTTTAGTATCACAACATATAAACTTTTCTGAGGTCTCACCTCTCTCATTCGCCCATAATCAGGAACCTAGTATAAATCTCTGAAGCTATAACCGCCATGAAATTCTCAATCACAGTGAAGCCCACGTGAATGGTGCTAAACATATGATTACGGGACATTTATCTCCACGCGACGGTCACAGAGTTGTGAACCGGAAAACTACAGGAAAAGCGTTGCAGGCAAATTATTTAATAGATCGTTAGTACTTTTTGTACATTGTACTTATGGTGACAAAACAATATATACAGTTCCAGTGTATTCTAACCTAGCATTCTGAAGTTTTTCCGTATTATAAGAGGGCAGTTTATTTTGGTTAAGTTCAGCTTGATATGGCGTCGAATGTATGTATCTCTATAGAGTGATTACTTAAAAACTTTGGAGATTGTAATGGCAGTGATTTTTGTCAATTGCAATATAATTTGTATTTGTCAATGTGTCGTAGTTATGAGATAAAATAATGAATGTCATAGAATAATTTACGGGATATTTAGGTGTGTGTGAATTGAAAACACGTGCAATCTGTGCTACAAAATCAATTTATTCTCCTGCGTTATTCAAGTGATTAGTTGGAACATGCCTTGTACAGTACCTACTCATTATAGGCTTCGTGTAATGATACCTTTTGCACCAGAGCAGGCGTAACAAAGTTGCTAGTATAGATCTTCTATTCTTAACAAAAAATACTTTCAAGTACAGAAGATTCTTCATTATTTGACTATAATAGTTAACGATGAATATATGTTTGCGGTTTCGTGTACTTTTCTGTATGTTTTATCTCTGCATCACTCTAAGGTAGACTGGCAGAAAATGCCTAAGGCATTGTGCGGCGTTGTACATTAGGTGAAATAAATATATAATATGACTAAATACATTTTTGTATTTGGCAAATTTATGAAAAACTGCCTTAACATACACTAGAGAAACAGTCTCAGTGTAAAGTTGAACTTCTAATTTGTGGTAACCGCACGACTGTCGCCACGTCTGAACAGACTAAACGGCTGCACCGAATTAGCTGTAATTTGGTACAAAGATATTGATCTAGCATAACACAACGTAAATTAACCGTTTTTGTTGTTACTGTAGGATATTTTAAGACTTTCGACAGAATATGTAATGGAGATACTTAAAAGAAAATAAACAATCTTGTTATGTCTTTACAAAACTTGGGTCAATAACATCCAACCCAAACGTTGCTGGCTTAAAAAATCCTAGAACTCAATCGCAACCCTACTTACCTACTTTTAATTAAATTATAAATCGCGTATACTAATGAATTTAAATCAACCAAGATGCCTCCTTTAAGCACACTATAATGATCATCGATATCGAAACAGCCATGTACGAGTACAGTAACATACAGACACAAAGAAGAACCAGAAACATACGTATAAATCCATACTAATATTATAAATGGGAAAGTGTGTCTGTCTGTCTGTCTGTTTGTCTTTGCTTCACGGCAAAACGGAGCGACGGATTGATTTTTTAAGTGGAGATAGTTGAAGGGATGGAGAGTAACATAGGCTACTTTTTGTCTAATTATATATATGTATAACTCAAAGGTGACTAACTGACTGACTGACATAGTGATCTTTCGACGACAACCCAAAACACTGGACGGATCGGGCTGAAATTTGGCATGCAGGTAGATGTTATGACGTAGGCATCGGCTAAGAAAGATTTTTGGAAATTCCTACCGTAAAGAAATAAAATTGGGGATGGAAGTTTCGAAATACACGCGGGCGAAGCCGCGAGCGAATGCTAGTAATTTATAAGTTATAATAGATATAATCACATGTTTAAATAAAAAAAAGCTTTTTAAACTAACCCTTTTTCCAGCCTTCTTTTCAATCAGGTAATTCACGTGTAACTATAGGACTAAACGGGAAACATATGCACAATGAACTGACCAATGAATGGTAATTCTGTCCGTTCTTTATTCACCAATTACGTTCCTTGTACGTCTGTAGATACGGCTGGACATTCGGGGTCCTTCGGAACTATTCGGCGAAACTCGGCTCATATGGGATGTTTTGGTTAGGAGACCAGTGGTTCGCGCTTGGAAAATGATTTTTTATTTGTCATACTCGGAAAGTAGTGTTGTTTTGATCTGATTTTGGGTGAAGAATGCTGCTTCGCTCCATAGGGAGGGAAAAACTCATACAAATTACTTCCCACCTAAGGGCCGGAATGAACTTTGTTTCTGGTTACTGGTAAACTTTTATTTTTCTCATATTTAAATTGGAAAGTAGAGTGTTTAACACATGAAAGAATCAATTCCTACTCGAACTATAGCTCTAAATACCTCGGGAATTGATTCTTTTGACCCTCAGGTTAACAATCTACTATTTTTTCTATGGTGATTAGTTTAGTGACCAATACTTAGAACCTGTATCACATTCTCCTGATAAGTTCCCATTACAATATCTGGCAGATAAATTCATTCAAAATCTGTTTGGTTGTGAAACAGGCCCTTTTAAACATATAATTTTTACGCAGCGTAAACCATTTTCCAAAAGAAGAAAAATATACGCAGGGTAGCAAACCATTTTCTAAAAGAAAAAAAAATGAGGTAGCTATGTTTTTATTCAATTTACTACGCCTATTTTATTAAACTGTATAAGTATATTATTTTTGGATAACCCCATTAATGATTTAATTAAAAATAATTCATTTACTTTTTTCATAAAACCCTTCAATGTAAATTAAACTAAACGAGGTTCGGAACGTACGTTTTAAAAGCTTTTTATGTTTGTTTGTTTTTATGGGTATAATCATATCTTTACGTATCGGTCACTAATTACTAATCACCTAATTTGAAGGTACCTTTTGGTTTTTAGTTATTTAGATATTTTAAGCCCTCGAGGTTCCGTTTATGTTTGTAAACATGATGCATTTAACTAATGACCATCAGTACCCATGGTTTATGTGTTTAGTAAACATTCGTGCCCCGAGCTATTGATATTATTATGTAACGAACATTTGTTAACGAACACTTTCAATACAATATTTAAATGGCGGTAATCGGTTGAAAGCGGTATGCCGAGGACTGCGATGGTTGACGCCCTTTGATTGGAGGCCTAGGTTTAACCCTGATGATATTAATGTAAATTCCCATAAATATCAATATTACTTACACTTTCATTAAACAGTATTAGTTGTCTGATTACCATAACACAAGCTCTGCTTAGCTTGGGATCAGATGGCCGTGTGTAAGATGTCCCAGGATATTTTAGTACGTAAATACATTCCGCTCGGTCAAGCAGCAAACACTGGCCAAGTTAGCAATATATGAATAGAGGTGCGCCTCATGCGTGTCCCTTCGAAATATTCGGTGACAAGTTACACCGAATATTTCGAAGAAGATAAATATTGTAATAGTACTTGCATTGCAACGTAAAATAGTTCAGAAACACACTTACCTACAAAATGATATCGTGCGTGCGACCATCGTTAGGTAAACAGATTCTTTATTTGTATAGCTTCAATTAACCTATTATTGATAACGTATCTATTTTACCGATCGCTGCTGGGAAAGGTAAATATACGAGTACAGTCGCATTGTTCAGGAAGAGAAATTGGCCACTAGTATTTTTTTTGGGACAATCCCATCACCCTATTCCCAACCACTATACTTCCTGAAAGGCAGAAGAACAGTGGAGTGCCAGAAAGCGCCGATGCGGTCCCGGAAAAAAGATTTAACTGCCTTGGATCCCGCAACGAAATTAATCAGAAAGAACCGCGGAGCAATAAGGTGCCTCCAGATCATGCAAGACATAAAACAGAATTAGGCCAATAGGTACAAAGGGGCGATTGCAACTGGAAGGAGTCGAGATTTTTTTTTTTTTTTTTTTATTGGTGAGTGGGAAATCATCAAATGACTTCTCCCGCCGTAGGGCGGCGGGAGGGCGTGTCAGACTTTTACTGACTAAAACCCACTCATGTTCCTTCGGTTGCCCCTTATGTTCCGGGGTCACGGTAACCATTATATACATTCCGCAACCCCGGCAGGCGTTGGCCCCGTTGGGCCCCTTCCCAGGCTGACTCTCCTTGCGGCGCGCGAACACTAACGCGCCGCCGCAATGGGGCCATTACTGGCACTCCATTGCGGCCTCGGTAGTCGCGGCGGCAGCGGCGGACGCGGCAGCAGCGGGGGCGGTGGGGGCCTCGGCAGCAGCGGGAGCGGGAGCGGCGGCAGCAGCGGGAGCGGCGGCAGAGGGCTTTCCTCCCTTTCCTCTGGTCCTGGCGGGTGGGGCGCAAGCCCTGCCCCCAGCCCGGTGATCGGCCGGCTTGCCAGCTGCCGCACATGCGGAGCAGTGCGGCGCGGCGGTGCACGAGCCGGCCTTGTGACCGGGCTGACCGCAGCGGAAGCAGTCGCCGCTGCGGTCTACCTCCGAGGTGCAACGGACACCGACATGGTGTCCTACCTGGCACCTGAAGCACCTCAAAGGCTTAGGCTCCAGCAGCTTGACCTGCGCCGAGGTCCAGTCTCCCACCAGTAGTTTGTGGCCCTTCCCCGCAATTGCCTTTGCCGCCGGTACGGGGCAACTCACGATGACCGCTCCCAACCCGGAGCGGTCGAAGCGGATGGCGCCCACCCGCACGTCGCTAGCAGGACAGCTCCCCGCCTTGGTGACGGCGGCCACCAGCTCCTCGCTCGTGACGGAGTCGTCCAGGCCCGTGACGCGCATATCAATGCGCATTGTAGGCCTGGACACTCGCACCTCTTCCGCCTGGAGCGACGCCCGCAGCCTCTCGGCCAAGGCATCGGCGACGGGGCCGCTGGCCACCCCTGGGACCTCCAGCATGCGGGCTCCAGTCGCCGTGACCCGCAGCCGCACGCCCTCCGCCGCGCCGATCTCGGCCAGGTTGACCGCCGCTTTCGCCTTGGCCAATACCGCCCCGTAGGTCACCCCCTTCTTCTCCGCGTCCGGCTGCAGGGTGATTACCACCGCTGCAGACTTAGGGGCGCGGAGCCTGGCCGCGAGGCTCTTGGCCTTGCGGCGCTCTTGCCGCCGCTGCCGCTTCTTGGCGGCCCTAGCCGCCTTGGCCGCCTTTTTTTCCTCCCCGGCGACGCGCCAACCGGGTTCGGTTGGAGTCTCGGCATCCGTGGGAGGAGGGGGAGGCGGTGAGGAGCGCTGTGCAGCTGCACACGCTGCGGGTGCCCCCACCACTCTAGGCTTCGCCGCCTTGCCCTTTGCCGGCTCCGGCGCGGCGGCACGCCTCGACGTCCCCGCCACTGGTGCCGCAGCCACAGCGGCAAACGATGCCGCTGGCTCTGCCGCCGACGCCGCCGGAACCGCTCGACTGGCCGCGAGCGGGGGCCGGAGGGCAATGCCTTCCAGCACCGTGAACCGGCGCTGGAGGTCTGCCATGCCCTGCACCAGGGTCTGGATCTGGGCCTGGAGCACCTCCATAGGCTCCTCCGTGCGGGTCCCATCGCCCCGGAGCCCGGCCAAATCCGCGCGCAGCTCGCCATTCTCTCTGCGGAGCGCCTCTATGTCCGCCCGCATTGCGGCCAGCTCCTGAGACGCCGGCAAGCTGGCCTCCTCCAACACTGCCTTCATCGAGGCGGTGGCCTCGACGATGGCCTTGTCTTTCGACCCTTTCTTCCTTTTGTAGGCCACCGACGTCAGCGCCGCTCTCACCACCCTCTCCAGTTCGGTCTGGTACTCCGTGGCGCCCGTCACGGCGGCTGGCTCATCCCGCGGAGCTGGCGCAGAAGCCGCTCCGGGGTGACGCCCCTCCAGGGCGAGCCTTTCGGCTCGCTGCGCAGCCTCCTGCGCGGGGAGCTTACGCCCCCCTCCTCCAATCCGGCCCGCACCCCGCCTGCTGGTGGGGATTTTGGGAGCCGGAGCCATCGCCTCACTGTCGGAGGACGACGACGCGCCCTCCGACATTGTCCGCTTCCTACTGCGGTCTCTCCGCCCACGCCTCGGGCTCTCTGAGCTCGAGCTTTCTGAGCTCGGGCACAGCTTCGCCGACCGCACTACCTTCTTCCTCTCCTTCCTTTCTTTTTTATTTTTCTGCTTATCAGTGTCCATACTTGATCCCACGAGTATGGGGGATTTAAAATGTACACCCAGGGCAACCCCCTGTCCCTGGGCAAGTGTACATTTATAACCCAACCAGAGGGTCCACCGGTTCCCTGGCTGGGGGTGCGCTAAAGACTGATGCGCCATCCATAATAGATGACACTACTCCTCAGCCATTCGTACCTTCGCCACGCACCAGAACTTGGTATTAGAGGTAATTTTTTATAGAGGTTGTCTTCCTCGCGGCCCGGGCGGTTAAGCCAAGGCCCTCGACCCCCGTCGAAAGTCAGAGACATGACCGTAACAGTCTTCGGGGCTACGAGATCAACGGGGGCAGCTAGGGATGACGACCCCCAGCTGCCTGCTCTGCGGCAGGGTGAGTGCACGCAGAGCCCGTTTCCCGACTCCAACACACACTGCCCTCTGCTACTCAGAGGGACAGGTGGTGGAGTCCTCCGCGACAGAATATTGGCAAGTGGGCAACGAGACCCCACAGGCACAACGTACCCAATGACGAGTCGTTGCCCACCTCCCAGGGTGCACCGTCCCTCGGATTGGTCTACGCCCCGGAAGAATCCATAAGCGAACTCCAGCCCTCGGGCACACGAGGAGGTTTTCTGTCCAAGCACCCCAAGGAGTCGAGATTGCACTGATTGAGATTCATTAATCCTTCGAACACACATGATATGAGACACAATAGAAAAACAATAACAGCCCAACTGCCGGCTGTCGGTTGGAGGTTGTAAGGTCTTAACCACTCGTCATACTTATCAGTCTAATATATGTATAACTAGCTTCTGCCCGCGGCTTCGCTCGCGTTAGAAAGAGACAAAAAGTAGCCTATGTTACTCTCCATCCCTTCAACTATCTCCACTTAAAAAATCAAGTCAATCCGTCGCTCCGTTTTGCCGTGAAAGAAAGACAAACAGACAGACAGACAGACAGACACACTTTCCCATTTATAATATTAAGTATGGATGTTCCCACAGCTGTGACCCAGACCGTCTCTGTGAGAATGGGAGCGGGTTCTTATCCATCCACCAGAGAACCCACCAACTTTGTAGGGCAAAGATTTCATCTTAAAGCGAATAAAATTAAAAAAAAAACATTTAAAATCTCCATACAATAATTTGGTAAAAGGACGATGTTAGTTAAAGTTGCCCCAACGACAACTAACACAGCTATTTGGCTATCACAGAAATTCGTTGTCGATTTTTCGGCAAATATCCGAAGGCCGGAGATTTACACCGATAAATAAAACAGCAGCTCTAAAAAACACGAACGGGGTTTTACCCATTAGCTGGATGTTATTTTAACCAAGAATGTATTCAGCATAATATTTATATTTATTATATAAAATATAGTTTTTATTATACTTTTTTTGACAAGAAAATTGGTCGACCTTGAGTAACATTATTATAGTTTTTGAAAAAAATCAATAGGGACCTAAAATTCAATTAAGAAGTAGTTAGGTAACGTAAGTATTCAAAGGTAAGTAACCGTGACAAATTGTGCACTTAAATTTGGGTTTTTAGACCCTAAAAGTTTTAATTTTTTGACTTTCATTTAATATCTAGTGATAGTTTCGAGGGCTTACACATTTATTCACTTTCTTTTCAAATATATTGATCGAGATATAATCGTGTTTCAGATTCGATTTGATCACGTAGTCTTATCTGGTTGTATATATGGTTTGTTTGTTTACAATCAAACCTACTGAACCGAATCTACTGAAGAAATTCCTTAAACGTGCAGTATTTTTTTAAAGAGAAATTATTGTAACATAAACTTAAAGTAATTTTAATAAAAAAACTAAATTTTATTGTTTTTCTTCTTTCGTCGGAACAATTTCATAAACAGTCTCAATGTCTTTAGATCGTGTACGTTTCTTCTCTGCTAATTCTTTTCGATGCTGTGCGAAGAACCATCTGAAACAACAAAGGGGTATTTAAAAAACCATGACCAGACCTTACGTACTGTTAGAACTGACGCAGAAATCAAAACCGTGAAAAAAGAGCCTTCGAGTTTTTTTCTCTACATATTAATTGATCCCATGAAACCGAAATTGATCTCATGGAACCTCTGCAACCATAGAACATCGAAATAAAATCGAATTGAAAGCGAAAAGAAAACATAGATCTTAATTTAATGTCTTGTAAACAAGTTACATATTTGAAATCGTAAAAAATGCTTGCGTATACAACATACATAATAATGCAACGACACTCTATCGAAAAACAGTAGGACGTTTTCCACGTAGTAAAGTTTAAGTGTACCATTTACGGAGCGCTTATAAGCTATCTACGTATTTTTACTTTTATTACACCATTACTTATTTCAGTAACATATATATTCATATCTACTTCATATATTTGCTTACTAATGTCATCATCATCTCCCTAGCCCGACCCCAACATAGTTGGGAAGGGTGCCCTCTATCTGGCAGAAACTTGTTTCTCCGAAACTTATTTGGCATAACTCACTTGGCAGAAACTTTTTTAAACGAACATTGTTAAGGTATAAAAAATATTTAACATAATTGTTTTTTGGCCTAATGTTTTTATGTCCGAATTTTAAATGGGATACTATTAAGATGGCAGAATTGTATTGGGAATAATTACCTTTGTCAGAGTTACAATTTTGCATAATTTCGTTTAGCATAACGTTTATTTATAGCGCCGATTATTTGGCATAATTTGATTTAGCATACTACGAAGATCACAGAATTTCAATAGAAATAATTATTAGTCATATTGAAAAAAAATATAAATTGTTTTAAAAAAATACTATGGTGTGCTACAAAAGTGAGTGACAGAAATGAATCGCTGCAAAACCGACTTCACGTAGTCTTGCCTGCCCTACCCCTAGAGTGTAATTTAAACCCGCGAAGGCGCGAAGGGGCGAGGCGGCCCGCGAGCTGAGGAGCAGGTGGTTTTAAGCCGGCCAGCAAGCCGAAGCTGCGGTGGTGGACGTAAAACCATCTGCGACGATTAGCTCGCGTGGGACCGCCGGAGCCCCGCAGCGCCGGAGCCGTGACAGAAGCCATGCCTGCTGCATGTTGCATGCCTGCTGCATGATGCATGCTTGTTGCATGCTTGCGTGCTTGCTGCATGCTTGCTGCATGCTTGCTGCATGCTTGCTGCATGTTTGCTGCATGCTTGCTGCATGCTAGAGTGTAATTTAAACCCGCGAAGGCGCGAAGGGGCGAGGCGGCCCGCGAGCTGAGGAGCAGGTGGTTTTAAGCCGGCCAGCAAGCCGAAGCTGCGGTGGTGGACGTAAAACCATCTGCGACGATTAGCTCGCGTGGGACCGCCGGAGCCCCGCAGCGCCGGAGCCATGACAGAAGCCATGCCTGCTGCATGTTGCATGCCTGCTGCATGATGCATGATTGTTGCATGCTTGCGTGCTTGCTGCATGCTTGCTGCATGCTTGCTGCATGCTTGCTGCATGCTTGCTGCATGTTTGCTGCATGCTTGCTGCATGCTTGCTGCATGCTTGCTGCATGCCAAGATAATATATGAAATGCATGCCAAAAAATGATTCTGGCTGTGAATTTTCTGCGATATGATGTTTCTACTTTTAATTATTATGGATATAAAATATATGCCAAAAGATGATTCTGGTTTTAAACTTTCTACGATGTGATGGTTATACTTATTGATTATTATGGATATGAAATTTATGCCTAAAGATGATTCTGACTTACAAAATTATGGGTTTTGGGTGTATGGTAAATGAGTGTATGCCAAACGATTTTCTGCGAAAAGAGATTTATGCTATCCGTTGCTATGCAAAATAAAATTATGGCGTTAAAAGTTCTGCTATAAAGGGTGGACCCACCCGTAACGACTGTCAAAGTTCTACGAATGATAACCGGGACCAACGGCTTTACGTGCTTTCCAAGGCACGGGATGTCAGTGATGTCTAAGATAAACTTTAGAAAGTAAGATATTTATTTTGAACATTAATTAATATTGGTGCTGATTCTCTTGTTCACAAACTTAACTAAATTTAAGTTAAACTCATCTTTTTCTTTCCATTTCTTTAAAAAAAGGACAGAAGATTTCAGTTTAATCCTGTCAAATTAGACAGCGCCTGAAGAAAATTGACGTATATTTAGTTGCCATGTTTTTAAATCGCGTCTAAATCATCTATGGAGTGTCTAAACTTGACAGGACTTAACTAATATGTTATCTATTGTCCTTTTCTTAGATAATGAAAAGAGAAAAATGCACATAACTGAAATTTACGTTAGTTTGTAAATAAGAGAATCGGCACCAATATCACTTTTGCACTTCAATATTTAGATTTTCTTATTTTAGGCGAACGATGAAGCCAGTGTTTCTTAGCTGACTACTTTGAGAAGAAACATCCGAAACCAACTCAGAGGTACAAATAAACGGGCCACCAACCACGGCCACTGGTGGCCAGCGCCAACCATTTAACATACTTTTTCATATACTTAGTATAGACGCGCCGAACACGTGTAACGGGTAGCAGCCACTCGCTACAGTAGTGTTCGCGTAGCGAGGCAGCGCGTGACAGCCACAGGTGGCTGTGGTCGGTGGTCCGTTTGCGCGAAGCATAAGGATGACTTACATGAGTATACTAATCGCAGGCAGCGTCATGATGGTGCTGAACACAAACACAGCTCCACTGAACACAGTAATGGTGTTGGAGTACAACTTCGAATACGTCGGGTCGAACATCAGAGCAGCCAATGTCTCCACCAGACTAAACAGCGAATTCATCTTTCCTGGAAATGTAAAACGTAGATTTTTAAGGTTCCGTACCGAAAGGGTAAAACGGAACCCTATTACTAAGATTTGGCTATCTTTCGGTCTGTCTGTTATCAGGCTGTATCTCATGTATGAATTTTTCACAGATAATGTATTTCTGATGCCGCTATAACAACAGATCCTAAAAATCAGAAAACAATATACATTAAGGGGGTTCCCATACAATAAACGTGTTTTTTTGCCGTTTTTTCTCCGATAATAATACGGAGTCCGAGTCACCCTTGGCCGGTTTTAATTAATAGATAATTCGAAGAACACGTAGAAAAAAGTTTGAGATTTTGAACTGTTTTTGCGCAAGTCACCTTCAAAACTGTTAAGTGGCTATTAAGACTTGAAAAAGCAAAACATGCTTTAAACATATATAAGAAAAAAGTAACTGAATACATACCCATTTCTTCGCTAGGTACCAGCTTAGATGCCATCGATCTTAGAGATGTGAATGTGGTTGCGTTTAGGATCTCGATCAATGGAACTGGAAAAAAAAATACATTCATTGATTAACAAACGTGATAATAATAATCTTATTATGCATTACGCAGAAAATACTAGGCCCACAATTGTATTAACAATCACTCTTATGAATAAAATTCGTGGAACAACATAACCAGAAAGAAATCAGTCGCAGATAAAGTTTGGGGAGGCTATAGAGGAATTGATAATGGGAAAACCCCTTTACCCTTTACCTAACCAAGGACCCCAAGCTAAGCACTTGTGCTAGCGTACACGAAACCCACCAGACCAGAGTCGATGGTTAGGACGACATAATGACGTAGGACTTAGGAGGCATAAAAATCTTAAGGGAAAATTGGCAATGACACTAAAGCCAAGATAAATAATTTATCTTGGCTCTTGGTAAAACTTACTCAGCAAATGGCTAAACACTATACCTGTCACTGTTACACAACTTCCAGACGTCAAGTGCACGACAGAGGCTGAACATGGCTAGGCCAAAGTATGTGCTTAGTAGCGTCTATTTATCTCGACATAAGTTTTGTCAAAAGATCGGCATAATTTTATTGGATCATGACAAATCCCATTTTTAACGGAGTAATTCCAATAATTCGGGCGGTCCCGGTAGGGTACAATAATTACTTACCCATGAACATGTGGAAGTCTGTCTGCACGAAGGTTATGAGGATAGAACCAGCTAACTTGCTGATGATGGAGATGAGGCACAGCACCGAGTCGTGGAAGCCCCATCGTTTGCTAAACACGCTGATTGAGAATAGTGCACCTGGAGATAACAAATATGTATTCGAATACATTCACTTCAGATTAAATTACAGAAATTGGCTCAAAGGTTTCAGATAGAAGTAAAAAGTTAGTGTAGGGCCTGAGTGCCCGCTTAAATGGGTGTGCGGCGTGCGGTTGTCTATTGTTTGCCCGAAGATTATATGCCATAATCATCATTTTCCCGAATTTCATTTACCCGAATTTCATTTGCCCGAATGTTTTATTTGCCTTAAAAGACATATGACATACTTTTAATTGCCCGAATTTTAGATACCATAAGATACGAATGCCATAAGTATTGTTTCCCATATTTTTATGTGCCATAATAATTATTAGACATAATATTTAAATGGCATAATATTTAAATGGCATAACAAGTATTAGACAAATATTTAAGCCTCGTAATGGTTTTTTTTTCTGTGCATGGTTGATGGTGGGCTAGGTCGACGGAGCCCCGCGAAGCGGGGCTCCTACTTCTGTGTGGTTTATAAAAAAATAACCACGAAGGGGATGGCGGGGTCTATTCGCTCGCTTCGCTCGCTCACACGACCCCGCCATCCCCTTCTAACCTAACCTGTCCGAGTCGGGGTGCCCTAAAGTCCCAATTACATCCAATTTCTCTTGATATAAACAACCGTTATACACCCGATGTCGATGGCAAATTATGTTATGGCATATCATAATTATGGCATGTGATAATTAGGACATGTGATAATTATGGCTTACAATGATTATGGCAAATGATGTTATGGTAAGTGACTTTATGGGAAACAATGATTCTGGCACGTGACTAATATGGCAAATGAGAGTAGGGCAAATGAGTATTGTGTCGTATGATATTATGGCTGTTGACTATTATGGCAAATGAAATTAGGGCAAATAAAATTCGGGTAAACGGCGGTATACCGCGGCGTCCATATCAAACAGACACATTAAAACGTAGTGTCCTGTGTGGCGACCGAGCGGCGCGAGAACAACTTGCACGCAACGCTGCACGCTCCGCTCAACGCTCAGCTGAACGCCCCTTCACTCAGTTTGTACACTTAGAGAAAGTTAAAAAATAGATCTGATCTGAAGCGAAAGTTTTATAAGGAATTATTCACAAATTCACTCAGCGAATTAAAGCTAATAATAACTACTTGATAAAAGCTGAAAATCGACAGTATATAGATAGGAGACGTCAACTAAGAAAAGTTGGGCCAACGGCCAAATCAACGATCGAGCAACATGATTCGTTGACATACCTACATAGTCGCGATTATAAAATAAAATCTTGGGCCTACAGTTTCGCTTTCGCTTTCCTCCACCGTTTGTCCACCACGGCCGTCACCGTCAAGACACCGAGTTTCGTAAGAGGTGACGTGACGTGCGATGGACACGCGGCTATAGTAAATGTCATCTCGTTGTCGTTGACGTGGCAGTGACGGCGGCGGTGGACAATCGGCCTAATATTGCTTTTGACTTAACGCATGCAAAGTCGGGATCTACTAGGTTTAAATGCACTTTTAACGACACATCTGACAGTAGTAAGAATTGGCTGCCGAACATCAAGTTCGAAAATTAATTTAGTGGTGTACCTAATCTACCTTTAGATACCTAGCTTCTTAATATCTTATCCATCCTAAGGTTGTCTGTAAGACACCGCCATTAGCGATAACGATGCATATTGAACAACGTACTATTACGCCTCTATTGATATAAACAAATTATTGATCTCTCGTGTATGTAACGTAAGAAAACGTAGGTACGTTAGTGATTAAATTATTGTTTGTAATAATGTTATAATTATCTAGATATATAATTATATAGAAGTACAAGTAAGTAACTTCAGCCCGCGTTTATGTTTGTCTAAACTTCTGAATTAAAGCAAAGTCCTAAATAGTTGCCGGAATCTCGAAAACTATCTATGTAGATCACTGTGTCTAAATGTGAAAACATTTGCATGTAAATTTTTATGATTCTGCTATGCTCTTTGATAATGAACAAATAAATTACTTAATTAACAAATATACATCGAACCATTAACACAAACGACGCGTAAGGCTGAGGCTACAGTAGGCAGCGATTTGCGATGCGACTGGAAGAGCGAAACGAGATAAACATGGAATGGCTACATTATAACCGAAAATCTGGCGTTTATTCGATTCAATTTCGCTGATACGTCGATGTAGCCGGTGCCGCGATTACAGTAATGTAGTTCCTGTCGCAGAAATAATCAAAGATCGCTAGTAATATTTGATGAACGGTGTAGCCATTTAGTGAGAATCCATGTATTTGTTTCAATCGCTCGTGCGTCGCAGTTCTCGTCGCAGCCTAGTTGTAGCCTCAGCCTAAGAGAAGAACGATAAAATATAGAAATGTAATAATCCTGGTTGTGTTAACGGTAAACTAACTACAGACATGAAGTTAGGAGGGTATGTTCTTGTAAAGAGTAAGTCTCTACTAAAAAAAGACATTCTCGTGGGCAAAGCCGCGGGCGAGAACTTGTTACATAATATATTTCGATTTTATCCTGTTGCATATCGCTTACGTGAAAAACAAACCTTCTAGTTTGTTCTCGTACAAATTGAATGAGGTTAAACAAAAATGTTTTACATGACCGATAACAGCAGTCGTCATTAGATAGATGTTTTGTGTATTACAGTAAATGCAGTTGATTTATATCGCTTTATAAAATGATTATATATAGTTTTTTACTGTAAGCTATTTCTGTTCTAACACTTATTTATTCTTATTTGAATATAATTTGAGTGTTCCTAAGTTTATTTTATCATATAGGAACCCTTGGCAACTAAAGTTGCCGAGAGAGTAGTTGTTTGATATTTTCTAGGCGTAAACTATGACGTCATAACAAGCATAAGTTGTCAATGGATCTGAGCTATAAGCTTTTTTTCAATTCTCCTGTAAAAGTAAATTTTCTCAAACGCTAATAAGCACATACATAGCATAAACATGTTTTGTTTGATTGACAAAGATTATTTATTTATATAATGTGATTTATTGTAGATTACTCGTTTCTTAGAAGCACTGACTTGTTTGTCTTACAGAGAATGTAAATACGTTCATACCGTGAATTACTGATTTAATGTTTGTAGAATAAAATTGAAGGTTAAAAGATGAATAGTGAGTTTTTATGTCAATCCTAAGGCCGTATACAGAAAGAAAGCTGGAAACTTATAAGCGCTTACCGGCGCTTGTCAGCGCTGGTCCGTTCTACACAAAGGAAGCAGTGAAGCAGACTAAGCAAAATGTCGGAATGATTTGCTTGCAGTTGTTATGGCAACGCCCAGCGCTTACAAGCGCGTGTTATAGCTTGTCGGCACCGTTCAGTGCTTATCAGCGCGTGTTCATATATTTTCCTGCGCGGATTACCAGCGCTGACAAGCGCCGGCAAGCGCTTATAAGTTTCCAGCTTTCTTTCTGTATACGGCCTTAGTTATTATGTTGTTACTTGTACCTAACAAATATACATATCTAATACCGATTGAAATTTAATTATGATCAAAGATCATGTGTGACTTACAAATTGAATTTTCCTGCTGTAAAATGAAAAAAATGAGTATTTTCTTATACCTTGCCAATTCATATTTTTAACACTAATAATTTATTTGGTGTAAATTTTAGCGCACACAAAGTAGTCCTTAATAACTTTTAACAGTATTTTTTGCATAAAATAGCCACATTGACGAAAATTTAAGTTTGTCAGTTAGATCGTTAAGCTATAATACGAAGATTTTTACGCAAACACATAATAACTTACTGTTATAAGCTTACCTATTGAATGCGTGATTATACTGTAAGTCGAATACAAGCTGTATTTGAGCGCGTCCCATTGCAATTTGTACCTTAAGTACATATACATAATTAAGTGTTCACCTGAAAGAAAAAAACTTATTTTTAAAACATCATCATTATATATTACTTCCGCAAAGCAATAAAACTTCAGTATTCAAATAAATAATAAACCACTTGTTATGACATGGTGATAATATGATTTTTGGATGTGATAAGACCTCTCCTACAGCTAGATCATTGCATTGAAGAAGATGGATGAAAAAAGATTGCGTGTAAATGAAAATGTTGAGATGGATGTGTAGAGTGACCAGAATGGATAGAAAGAAAGAAAATAAAGAAAAACATTTATTTTGGTCACACACAGGAAAAGAAAAATAACACAACAAAAAAAAACATGAAACTATATAACAAAAAAAGATACCTGTTCGAGGCCAAAAACGGTCCCTATCTCAGCATGATGCTGCGATTTTTTCCATAAAAAATACCGCAGCGCTGGTATTCTGATAGGGCCGAAAAATAGGGTAAGGAAGGGGCCGATAAGGATAGAATGACTACTTTAGACTTTCGAACACACGTGTTTCGAGACACAATAGGAAGACAATAGCAGTGCGACAGCCGGCGGTCGCTTAGTCACCGAAAGGTTAAAGGAGATCTGAAAGTATCACCTGTTGCAGAAAATAAGGAAATCATTTTTATACTTCACTTCATCTTTATACTCAAGCAAGCAGGCTGTCTGCTTGTGACCATGGCAGGTGTAAACCTGCCGAAACGTCAAGCAAAAAACAAATAAAAAAGGTACGTGCGCGTTAAATCCCGAGTAACAGTGAAGTATAAATATGCAACGCGAAAGTTTAAAGTATAATAAAGGAAATCATCTTGGTATGGGCATGTGAAGAGAAGGAAACCGCTATAGGTAAGAGGGAGAAGACCGCAGAAAAGATGGATGGATTGTGTGAAAAACTATTTGAAGGAGTGAATGGTAGCGTGACAGTCAGCAGGACGACACAGAAGAACAAAACGTGTAGCACCGACCCAGTGAGAAATGGGATTAGGGCAGAAAAAAGAAGATATGACATGGTTTTTGACTATTTAATAAGTGCTAACACACATTCTTTTGCGTTGCAATGCGACGGTATGTGTCAGCCTTATGTATGTAACATATTTTGTTGACATACAGAATGACCCATGATAAGGAAAACATTCTTATCTTTATTTGAACACAGGCTTTTTCATTGTCTTGTTTAAAAGCGGTCAGTTTGTCACAAAACTAGGCTTTTTGAAAATATTTATTTAGTGATATCAGTATAATATTGTAATTAACAGATAACAAACAGGTCAGTCCACGCAAAACTCAAAAAAATTTAAATGTGACGAGAAAACTCGAGATTTTGAGAATGTGGCAGACATACTGTCATGACGTCATTGTACAACTCTTCAGAAGTTGAATTTCTTCCATTTAAAAATAAGTGTTTGGGTTTTGTTCATTTATTTATTTATTTAAACTTCATGCACAAGCGTACAAGAGCGGACTTAATGCCTTAGGCGTTCTCTACCAGTCAACCCAGAGTAGAGGTGATAAAACATGGCAGGTGCATAATTAAAGAACAAGAAAATAACACAACTTACAGAAACACATACTTACAAACAAAAAAAATAGAACACATAATTAAATAGGTAGTCTTAAAACTAACATAATATAAGCATATTACATATACACAGATAAATACAAATTTATCGAAGATATACATATATACACACATACTTTATAATATATAAATATACAGGGAAGAAAATGGTGAAACAACTCTGCTCATTTGTTCTAAAAAAATAGATCATTAGCTTCCGCTTAAATGCATATCGACTAGTGGCCGTCCTGATATCAAGAGGTAAGGCGTTCCAGAGAAGAATGGACTGAACGGTCATTCTCCGAGTCGGCGTTATTTGCCTAATTACCGTAACCATTTTTATTTTTCACTGATTTAACTTAAACTCATTAAAATATGAAACTAATAAAAAATACGAATTCAATAATTAATGAGGCGTGTTTTAATTACTGGTAGTTTTCTAGTTATTGAGACTTAAAAAAATTATGAGTACGGTAATTAGAAAAGTTTAAAATCTAATGCCACGGTAATTAGAAAACACTGTCAATTTTAAGTAAAATGTGATATAATATAATAAAAATAACAATTTGTATACATCTATTTATATAAAATGAATCTCTATTTCCCTTTGTCATCTTTGGACCGATCTCATTAATTCTTTGTTGTGTTTGTTATTGTTTGAAGAAGGTTGTTATGGAAAAAAAAAATGAAAATTAGGGTACTTTAGGGTAGTGTAGGTTGGAGTAGGATAGAGTAGGGTAGAGTGGGATATCCCACTCCCTGTACACCCTAGTGGGATATCCCTAACATATAGTAGGGTAGGCTAGAGTGGGATATAGTAGGGTAGGCTAGAGTAGGGTATAGTAGGAGTGAAGCCGCTGGTTCGTTTTCGCGCTATTTTCATACACATTATTTACATCCATACTAATATTATAAATGGGAAAGTGTGTCTGTCTGTCTGTCTGTTTGTCTTTCTTTCACGGCAAAACGGAGCGATGAATTGACGTGATTTTTGAGTGGAGATAGTTGAAGGGATGGAGAGTAACATAGGCTACTTTTTGTCTCTTTCTAACGCGAGCGAAGCCGCGGGTAAAAGCTAGTTTTACTATATTGATATAAAAAAAAACAAAAACATATAAGAATATAAAAAACAGTAGCCCAAACGGCATCGGGAACAGGGTCCCAGCTACCGGTGATCAGGGCTCCAGAGAGAGGAACTTCCTAACGATGCGAGCCGTGTCCAAAAGCTTCTGAATAAAGCCCTTGATCCAGCCATCTAACGAGAGCCTCCTTAGGTGTTAGTCGAGACTCTTGGCTATTAAACCATTGGCAGAATCAACTATCAGCTCATCTCAATCTCTAAACTATCAACAATCTCGCGAACTTGGCTCGCGAGATTGTAGACATATTTTTTTTATCTTTCTCGGTCTTCATAACGTTTCCGTCACGCAGGACTTTTACGTCAACGGGCATTGCGCGCCGCTCCAATTGAGCCACCACCACTATATCAGGCTTGTTTGCTACAACAGTCCTGTCAGTGATGATGTGTCGACCCCAGTACAATGTGACATTGCCATCTTCAGATTCTACGAGGCCGTATCTCAAAGCAAGTTGCTGATTGATAATCCTGGCTACTAGGTTGTGACCATTCAAGTACTTACTCTTTGTTAGCAAGACGAGAACAACCAGGGATAATGTGTCGAATCGTTCTCCCAGCAGGTGACACGCCCGACATATGTCAACCGTACCAACTTTCACAATAAATCTGCGATGATAATTCTTCGTCATGATAACCTCATCCATAATAACACAGACAAAACCTTCGGTTTCCCCAAATAGGTCACCAAATTGTAGCCACTAAACGGACGCTAAAAAGTCTACATTGGGCCCATGCAGGGCCCGGAAAAACCGTCCGTGTAACTCCTTACTCTGCCATACTTCCTCACGATCCTTCGTCTCAAGCACTACAGGTTTGCGCCAGTTCTCTTTAGCTAAAGAGAGCGGAGTGAGGTCGTTGTCCACAGTGACCACATCTCGGTGCATCCCCACGTCAGCTTTAAGGAAATATTCGCGGAAGTTGTATGTCTCGCGGTTGTGGAGAGACTTAACATTAAGAAAGCCTCCTCCTCCACATTTCCGCGGGATATATACAGCCTCATCAACTCATTACCGATGATCGCGGGTGATGCTCGAGCGCGCTTTATATGCAGATTGACTTCTGTACCCATCTATTTTGAGGATACAATTAGTAAATAACAATTAATTTTTCATGCAACCGTAATTATAAACATATGGTAATTAGTATACGGTAATTAGAAAACGATAGATTTTCTTAAAAATTTCGGAAACCAATAAAATATGCAAATACTAACTTATTACAACGTACGGAGGCCAAAGTACTGTCTCGATTTACTTGATCAACTTGGGTCTAACTTAAAAAATAAAATATATATTTATGTAAAACGGTAATTAGAAAAGTTTTTAACCAAGGTTACGGTAATTATATACTAGCGTGCTTCATTGGCGGTACACTAACGTTAGAGTCGTGCAACTGCTGTTTTGCTGCGGTACACATTGAGGAGACGAGACGCGCGCGGTAGTTGTGTGCCAAATACTGTTTTTTAGGGGTGTGCACTCGAGACCAAAATATGTCACGGTAATTATAACTTTCGATCGGACATCCGATAATTTAATGATAATTATTTATAGACTGGTTCTAGTGAGTCGATATTTTACTATGCGATAGACGTTGTTTAACACTATTTAAAATGTTAAATGGATCAAAGTAAATCTGTAAGTCATAAAAATTACAAGTAAGTTTTAACATTAAGTCAGTGTGCGGACACGTTACGGTAATTAGAGAACAGAGGTTTTTGAACTTAGGTTAAATTAATTTAGTCTTGACTTCTTAAAGCAGACGCTTGT
Organism: Athetis lepigone; assembly: GCA_033675125.1. Taxonomy (NCBI): domain Eukaryota; kingdom Metazoa; phylum Arthropoda; class Insecta; order Lepidoptera; family Noctuidae; genus Athetis; species Athetis lepigone. The sequence goes on along the minus strand of CM066229.1, from coordinate 18,479,731 downwards.
GTTTTTGTTTATGGCTAGATAGGGATTCTATCTAACATATAAAAAATATTGGATGATTGAATATGATAAAAGTACGGATTATTCAAGCCCGGACACGTAAAGTTTGCTTATCGGAGAATGGCCGTGAATATTCAAGGAAGAATGTACTATATCAGAGGTATGAGAAAGGCAAAGTAAAAGAAGATTGTTATTTGAGCGCAGATTTTTGGCATGAGAAGAACACAGATATTGAAAATGGGACATAAGGTAAGAAGGAGGGCTGGGAGAATTGAGTAAATAGAAAAGCGTTGTCAGAGCACGCAAACTTCTTCTCTGGGGAATGGGCAACCAATTTAGCTCGGACCTGTACTTTGATACGTGATCATATTTCCTTAGATTGAAAATGAACCTAATGCTATTGTTGAGGACTCGGTCCAACTTATCCAGCAAAATCGCGGTAAGGTCAAAGTAGCACACGTCACCATAATCGATTAAAAGGAAAATTAAAGTCTGCACAAGCATGGTCTTCGTCTTAGTGGGAAGAAAGTTCTTCAGACGATAAAAGGAACGCAAAACACAATTAGCTCTCTGACTGACACTGGAAACCTGCTTTTGTCAGTGTCGAGTCAAGATACAAACTGAGATCTTTCACATTTTGGCTAAACGGAATGACAGTCTTATTAAACAAAATTGTATTATCTTACTCCTAAAGTTATAGTTTGAAATCAAAGGTATACACAATACCGTCTTTACCATAAGGGCACACGGGGCCCGTGCCCAGGGCCCCCATTCTCAGGGGGGCCCCGAAGGTCCTACAATTTCTTACAAAATATAATATACTATCTAACATTCATCAGTTTCAAATAAACATATTAAGTACTACTTACGCATAAAAATAGAATAACTTTGTACATCGCTTTTTAAACTCTCATAAAACTTGTGTCTTTGTTTTATTAAATACTAGCTTTTGTCTGCGACTTCAACCGCTTGAACTTAAAGTTTCCGTTCCCCAGGGATTTCTGGGATGAAAACTAGCATATGTCCTTTCTTGGCTCCCCGAGTATATCCATACTAAATTTCATTCAAATAAGTTCAATGGTTTAGGGATGAGACAGACAGAGTTAATGAGATCCAGAACCAGTATATCCTACAGTGACCCGCCCCACATCTCTAGCTGCACCGTCTTAACAAGGCCTAACAAAATTGTTGACATAAAAATGCCAAATTATTTTTCGAGATACTCTCAACAATACCTTTCATACAATCAATCAACTACACCTTGCTTTCGTTGATTACCCCAAGGCCTTTGATAGCATCACACAATCGGCCATTTTTGACGCCTTAGACAATCAAGACGTTGATTCCACCTACATCAATTTACTCCGCTTAATGTACTAAAACAGCACAGCTGCCATTAAACTAAAAAACACACGTCCAAAATTCAAAATAGAGAGAGGAGTCAAACAGAGCGACCCGCTATCTTCAAAGCTGTGCACCAGTACCCTTGAAGAAATCTTCAGGAATTTGGCGACCGAATGGAGGGAAAGAGGCATTGTACTTGAGAGACGAGAATGACAAAACTCCGTTTCGCGGACATTGTCCTCTTTTCTTCATCAGCCACCGAGCTTGAAAAAATGCTCCAAGACCTAAGCAGGTTGAACTGAAGATGAATATTTCGGAGACCAAAATTATATCCAACGTACCCCCACAAAGTATAGAGTAGCCGGGGAGGTAATGCAACATGTCCAAGAATACCTTTACTTGGGCCACGTAGTCTCTTTCCAGGCGAGGCAAGACAAAGAAGTCTAGAAGAACTGATAACGCCTGGAAGAGCTACTGGTCTATGAAGGAACTATTCAAATGCGGTTTGCCCTTGGTTCTGAAGCGGAAGTTCATGGACATGTGCATCCTCCCTGTCTTAACCTATGGCGCACAGACTTGGTCACTAACAAACGCACAGAAGTCCAAACTCAAGGTTTGCCAATGAGCAATGGAGCGCAGTATATTAGGTGTTAAATTAACAGATCGAGTTCGAAACACTATACTGCGTGCGCTTTAAAACAGGAATAGCTGATGTGGCTCAAAAGGCTTTCCAACTAAAATGGGACTGGGTGGGCAGGCCATGTCTGCCGCATACAACAGACAAACTGTGGGCTCAAATAGCACAAAGCTGGTGTGGTGCCCTGAGACGGGAAGACGAGGTCGCGGCAGGCCACGAAGGAGATGGCGGGACGAACTGGACAGATTCCTACGGGATTGGGAAAAGGAAGCGAGATCTTGCGATACATGGAACAAGTGGAGGAAGGCCTTTGCCCAAGAGCGGGACAGAATAGGCTAATAAAAAAAATTCATTCTCATTTTAAAAACGTTTGTATAATTCGCGTTTTTTACTTCCTAAAAGGGCCCCCAATTCTTATGTGCCCAAGGGCCCCAGCTTAGTTAAAGACGGCCCTGGGTATACATACGTCTTTGTATACCTTCGTAGATACTGGTAGACGTTAGGGTAAACTAAAGACAATATAATGGAGTGTTTAGCAATGATAGGGATTACAAAAGAGTGAATGATAAAATAAATGCATTTACAAGTATTGGGTAATATTACCATGACACGAACCAATAATGTGTGAGTGATAAAATGAATGGATTATATAAGGATTAAAAGTTATGAAAACAAAGTGAATGTTGAAATGTGTAAAGAAATGTGGACAAACCGGTAGTGAATAATAAAAATAATGAATTGTGTGAGAAATATCGGGAATTGGCTGGCGACAAAGAACGAGCTATAGTTCATCATTAAAAACAGTGCTATTGCGTAAATTATTGTAGGACTCGCATTAAATAAAATTCATCTACTTACCATGATTGGGACCATACACTATTGCAACGACAAGAAGAGTCAAGATTATCTTCGCCCTGAAGTTTGTCTCCCTCTTCTTAAATGCTACTTGACCAGTTTCTTTTACCAATGTTACCAAGTCACAGCAACTTACTGGTTCTACCTAGAATCGGTTATTTTAAAAATAAGTTATAGCAAGTAAAGTATAAGTCGTTATTTAGATTAGCTTTGAACTCGATGTGGTAACAGGAACCACGTATATTAAAATACTTGAAACAAACACACAAAATGCCAATAAAAAATCATTTACCTTCTCATTCTTATCAGTCCGTGGCTTTGTATTACTCTCCAAGTAAAATAATCCGTAAGAAAACGTTATCATGTAGATGAATCCAGAAATGATAAAGATTCCATAATATCCCAGTACCTTCAAGAGGATTCCACTCAAGGCTGTTCCAATAGGAATTCCAGCAGTCATACACAGATTTACAAGGCCTACTCTAAAGGTTCTAGATTCTTCGTCAGTGATATCACTAATGTAGCTGAATACGCCGAGGTATACCATAACCCATCCGCCTGTGACAGCTGGGAACAGTGCTTCGAAGAACATCGTCACTTCAACACCAATTTCATTGAAGAAGAAGGTGCTAAGCAAATTGCTTATGCACACCATGAACTCGCCAAAGATTGGCATAAGTATACACACTTTTCTGTTCCCAGTTCTGTCGCTCCAAGCCCCCATGAATATCACGAGCAGCGTTGGTATTGAGGTTTGTATCACACTTTTCCATGATTCTATGTTGGATATTACTTTTTGGACATCAGCCTCGAAGTCTGTCAAGTTACCTTTTCTGTCGATGAGTGCGTCACAAATAGAATCATTGTAGTTCAGTTTGACGCGGCAAGTTTTATCCAAGTTTAGATTTTGGATCGCTAGTCTAGCTAACATAGAAGGTATTATGAGTCCTGCTAATATAGGCTCTACCGTTATGTTTGATTTTATTCGACATAGTTTCCTTATAAAACTTTCCTTTTCAGCTGATTTATATTTGATATTTTTCTCGTTGATAGTCTCGTCTTCAATCGATTCTTGTTTTTTTTCTGTATCTGACATGTTGTGTTCACTCAACGAAAGTATTTGTCAAACTAACAGTAGAAAATAATGTTATTATAATAAAAGTTTATTCACACGATATTATCTAAAATACTTACTATTTACTCTGAGTAAGATGTATATTATGTACGGCCTGATCCAAAAAAATCCTGTAAAAACGTATTTATAATGGGTGTTGTTAAATTTTAATATTACATAGAAATGGAACACGCATAAGAAAAGAGGCTTTATATTTTTTATATTGACAGATTATATTTGATAATTTTTATTTTGTCTGTAATAAAAAGTAAATAATTACGAGTGGGCTCTTATAATTTTATATTTCCAATACGAATTTAGGGATTGCAGAGAGAGTCTCAGTCCGCCCCCATCAGAACGATATCCGAACCGCCCTGCGTCGAAGGGTGCCTAACGATCTCCGGCTGCCGTAAGGCTGAGGGCGGCGAATCTGATGATAGTTACTTAAAACATCATTGGGTGATAGCATATGATAGCGACTCTTTAGCACAATGTGTGGACGTAGGGCAGGTCACACATTGTGAATTTCCCGTCGAATATTTGAGCATGTGAGGCAAACATTGTGTATCTATTGAAAATCGTACCCCCGACGCGTGGTAGTAGAAGGAACCATCAGAAGAGGGATTTTCTCCTCATAACTTAAGGGATTTTCTCCTCATAACTTAAAACCGGTGTACATTACATTGTATACATTGTGTTTAAGTACGAACGCACATCTACATGCACCTATTACAACTTTAATAAGTTTCTCTATAATTTTAGAATTTTCCTTGATTTACAATAATTTTCCACGCAAATAGTTATCTTTGTTGAGAACCCAACATCCTGTAGAAAATCCAACTTATTACAGTTAAATAATTGTATATTAGCTAACGAATATTTACGTAGAGTATTTATTCAGCCCCTGCACGGTGATATGCTGATAAGAATACAAACAATGTAATCAATTGTCTCGTATTTGCTCTAAGATATTACTTGCGCCAGCGACGGGTTTGAAACATTAGTTTTAATTAACACCCATAATAATCATCATGACTAAAATAGTTGCATTTTCTTATCTTAAATAAACTGATGATAATCAAAATAATAGTGTGTCATGTTATGGCTATATTTGCTACTGAAAGAGTTTCTAGAACGGTATGATTATCTATTTGTCAATGGTTAGAAAAGTTTATCATATCAATGCGCAACCAGTGTTCAATACACAGGTTGAGCACTTTTGTTTGTGGGACAATCCCGCCACTCTGTTCCCAACCATTGCAACTCATGAAAGTCAGAATCAACAGTGGAGTCTACCAGAAAAGCGCCGAGCAATGAAGCTCGACCTGTCTTGGTTGAGCACTTAATGAAATAGATGTATTCATTTCATGATGATAGGTTAGAACATTCATAATATTATCAACTAGGTATAAGATCTAGCCACCACAAATCTAATAAACCATATTTCCTTTATACTCAAGTCAACAAATTGAAAAACGTGAAAAATAAAGACAAAACTCCCAAAAATATTAAAAACAAAACTATAAAAAACAATGACAAATAAATGATTCTGTTAATTATGAAGTAAACGTGATTGTATATACGTACATGTACAATAAAAAAAAAGAATTGGGTAGTTTACATTTACACCATTAACCAATAAATGTTAGACACAATTTCTATAAAACCTCTTTTAATTTCAGCCCAATAAATTCGGTTCATTTTCAATTTGCTATAAAATTTGATTTTTAGTTGCTTTGAAATCCATAAATAGATAGTCAATTGAGTTGTTATTTTAGTGACGTCATAAGTTGCCACTGCCGTACAAAATCTTTTGAGATATTGCGCAGAAACTTGAAAATCACAGAAAACTTAACATCTATTTCAACTGTCACTGTCACTAAATATAAATCAAAGAAAAAAACTTGCATTATTATTCTCGAAAACCGCACAAAGCTCGCGCGGTGGATATATCACCAATGATATTTTAAGTAATTTACTTAAAATATCATTGTATATCACGCTTATTGTAACAGAGAGCATTATAAGTTCATTATGTTGAAGTTATAATGCAAATAATATAAACTAATATTGATGCTAATTGTTGAAGAGAAAATACATTTGTTTGTTTGTAACCTCTTACGTCTAAACCGCTGAACGGATTTCGATAAAGATTGGACTTTTGGGAAGGAGCTTCTTTGGGAAGGACCGTCATTTGCATCAATTATCTATCAATACAATTCTTTTATTTTTATTATAACAGAATACTGTATACTGAAAACTACAAAAATAATAGTATTGTGTCGAGTCAAAGTGTTTGTTTTATATAAATTCACATAGCATACAATGTGAGCACGGTGAGCACTATGTTCTTTACATTTCTTCTGTCTGTCATTGACTGAATATACTCTGGCAGCTGGGAGTTTGTCATGCTCACTCAAATGTCTCACTGACGGTGGCGTGTGTGTTGGATCATTTAGTTCCCTTCAAAATGGTTGAGCTATTTGGTGCCGATCCACACGTCATGTTCGTGAACGGGCGCTGTCTGCTGAGACTGGTCATCTCTTAGCTGCCACAGTTATTTTAAATTTTGTTTTGATTCCTTAAATTTACAATATCTCTTCTTACATTATGACTTGTTACGTTGTTCTCACATAGTACTTTAAATTCTACAATGAATGATGTAACCAAATTTTTGTAATCTATTGATTTTAAAAGAGTGTCCATGGAGTTTCTTGCTCGCTCTTCTCCATGAGACCTACTCCTTGGAACGAGCAACTAGCTTCATTTTTCTGACAGACTGACACCTTGACGATTCAAAAGTACCTGTAAATGGTTTATTTGAATAAAATAGTTTTGAGTTTGAGTTTGAGTTTGAACCTATACGTTTCATAAAGTTCAAAAGTAAGCTTTCGGAGATAGATAATCTAACTACTCAATAACGATGAGTTTTCTTTTATAAAAAAACTCTATAATCGACATTCACGCAGGCGGAGTCGCGGGCAGAAGAAATAGAAATACTAATAAGCTAAAAAGTTTGTTTGAACGCGTTAATGTTATAAATTACTGATTAGATTTAAAAACACATTTGGCATTTTAGAGACAGATTATTATCGATAATAGCTAATATGTTATAGAAATAAATAACACCACGCTATTCATGATGAACGTGCTAAATAAAATAAACTAGCTCTTTAATAGCGAGTCAGCATTGGCGGCTTATAAAGTTATCCTGACCATCAATGGTTGCCGGGGTTGCGGAATGTTTATAATAGTTACCGTGACCCCGTAACATAAAGGGCAACCGAAGGAACATGAGTGGGTTTTAGTCAGTAAAAGTCTGACACGTCCTCCCGCCGCACCCAGGACGGGAGCAGTCATTACCATTGCTGCGACTTTCTGGCGCAGCTTCATGCTGAGGCAGGAGTCTTTTCCTGGCCCCGCACAGGCTATATATATTGTACGCTTTGTTCGTCGATGGTTATTGTTTTTAATCGTGTGTCTGTGTGTGTCCAGAATAAATGTGTTTTCTTTCTTTCATTTGATCATTTCCCACTCCCAAAAAAAAACCATCAATGGTTAGCGGGCGCGTATACCTCAAAAGGCTTGTCCAAAACATATTCTGCGTCGTTCATTACACAAAAAATATAATTTATGTCTAAACTTTAAAAGAGTTCATAATCCCTAAGTTTGTTCTGGCATTTCTTCTCAGAGGTAGTCAGACAGGAAGTGCCGACTCCATCTAGTTTTAAAAATATGACGTGTGAAAGTGATTTTAAAATCCGACTTGTATAATAAATAATTTCATTTCACTTCATTTCCTCGTCATCGGAAACTAGAGTTAGAGTAAAATTAAATTAGAGATAGAGTAAACAACCATCAGGTCGGCCAATCACCGATTTTCAATAAAGAAGGAGTAACTCTTCACCATGTTCCTCATACCCATAAAAGCACCACTGGATAGTTATAGCTAAGCGTTAAGCATAATGTATATTTCGGTTTTAACTTAGATAATTAATTCTGGTTTTATTTTATGATTGGAAACCAAACACAATACTACAAATTTCTCCTTTTTAATCTCATTTAAGTTTGCCGATTCGCTGCTATGGTGTATGGAGTTTTTTTTTTGTAATGTACACACAAAAAGTAACCATTATATAATAAGCAATAGCAGACTGTAAAAGGTCCTTCGAAAAAATACTAAAGAATTAGAATAGAAGTTTCCTTTAAAGAAAGGCGGTATAATCTTTAACATTATTTATTCTTATAACAAACCACATAACAAAACATCACGCCTGTACTACCCTATGGGTCAAGCAATAAAATGTGGTGTATATCTAATACTTAACATTAGGTATACGCTAATTTATTCAATGATTTCATGTTCGAGATCAATGCTGTTAATAAGCGAGTTCTTCTTGTTCTTCACTGGTAATTCAGCTGGAGACATACTTTCACTATCTCTAATTTTAGCCCTAGCAGCGTCTTTCCTGTGCTGTACGAAGAACCAACTAAAAAAAAAGGAAACAAGAATGTTTTATTAAAATCTAATGTGATGAGGAACCAGACGATCGGTGAAAAAGTTTACTTTTGGGTTGAAATAAAATGTACTATACTTAAGAAAATCGTTATAGAATAGACCATTGATTCCCAAAATAGTCAGAATCAATTAGGTAAAACCTAGGGGTCGATAATGACCAGCAAGTTAACAAAGTAGGGTAGTGATGATAGTGGAACGGACTTTATTATTAATCTAATATGTATATATAAATTTTCGTCAACTACATGATTTAGGGCCGATTTTTCAATCGCCAGATAACTTTTATCTGAAGAGTAAGTTTGACGTTTTGACAGCTTTTGTATAGAAAATATGTCAAACCGTCATACTTATTCCTCAGATAGAAGTTAATTAATGATTGAAAAATCAGCCCTTAACGATTAAAATTTCGTCCCAATTCACCCCATAGGGTACATCCATATACCAAACCTTTTTGCTGATACCTTTATGTTCAAAGAATGATAGCGCGCCTTTTAGAAACGACACATGTGCGAAATTTTCTACAAGTAACAAATAGCTCTTAATCTCAGTTAGGCGTTACAAGTTTTTCGCTAAAAACTATGAACATAAATTGTAAAAGTCTTCAAGTTGGATAATTTATTTTTGTAATTACATTAAACTCTAAGGACTTAGAACAATATTTGTTAATCTCTCTCTGATTTAAGTTCTAGTCTTTTGAGCACGTCGTATGTCTAGTGATTAAGATTATGTTAAAACATAATCTTTATTGTAGGTACTTTTAAAGCCTTTTAGAAGACATCTTGAATGAATTCGAGTGTTGACTCTTTAACATAATTATGTGTATACATGCAAATGTTCTTTCTAAAGCTTATCATGCACATCAAAGACATCGGTAAATAATTTTATAAACACAGGGGCTAAAAAGGACACAATTAACAAATTTTATTATGATGAAAATGATATTGCAAATATGTAATAGAAAAAGTTCAATATAATTCATATTATGAACTGCAAAAGGTATTTTTAGTCCCAAGTATGTTCAAAAAATTCATGCATTGCATTCATTTTGCACTACTTCCTATACCAGTAAAAAAGGTTCAATATAATTCATATTATGAACTGCAAAAGGCATTTTTAGTCCAAAGTCTGTTAATAAAATTCATGCAATCCATTCTATTTTGCACTAATTCCTATATTATTATACCAGTAATAATCTCACCTCAATACAAGGTTACCATCTAATAACTATCAGGAACTCACTTATAAATTAGGTCTATCAACAATTAGCCCATATTATACTTTAAACTTTCGCGTTGCATATTAATACTTTACAGTTTCACGGGATTTAACGCGCACGTACCTTTTTTATTTGTTTTATGCTTGACGTTTCGGAAGGGTTACACCTGCCATGGTCACAAGCAGACTCCATCTCTCTTGCTCTGGTCTGCTTGTGACCATGGCAGGTGTAACCCTGCCGAAACGTCAAGCATAAAACAAATAAAAAAGGTACGTGCGCGTTAAATCCCGTGAAACAGTAAAGTATTAATTAGCCCATAGTTAGTAAAGTACATACGCAAAGAACAGCAGCGGTGGGATCGTAAGCGCAGTGCTAACGTAATACACGATCCCAGCATCTATCTCCAGAGTGGTCATATATATCCAGGAGTAGGTCGGGCCGAATATCATGGAAGTCACCACCTCCATCAGGTTGAAGAATGACGTCATTTTGCCTGAAATCACGTACGAATTGGTTACAGATAACAGTCAATTTTGTTGCGACACGCTTTTTTGTGAGATAAAATGTTGAGGGCTGCTTTGTTTATTGGTGACTTGTTTATAGTGAGCTGAAGGGTTTATAAAGTACTAGCTTTTGCCCGCGGCTTTGCTCGCGTTAGAAAGAGACAAAAAGTAGCCTATGTTACTCTCCATCCCTTCAACTATCTGCACTCAAAAAATCACGTCAATTCATCGCTCCGTTTTGCCGTGAAAGAAAGACAAACAGACAGACAGACGGACAGACAGACACACTTTCCCATTTATAATATTAAGTATGGACTATGTCTTGCATATTGTATTCTTTCGGTTTTAACCTCATTTTATTCAGTTAAAATATAAGTTTCATTACAGTTTGTTATATGCGTCGGCCACTAATTATTACAATTACCACTAGTACGTTGTATAAACCAGTAATTTGGAAAACATATTACCCATCTTCTCAGAGTTATTATATTTATTTATCACTTACCAAGTTCGTCACTTGTCACCAATTTCGACGAGATCGATCTCATTGCAGTAAATGATGTTGCGTTGAACATTTCTACAGCAACCGCTGAAAAATAAACGATAGGTAAGTTGTTGTATACAACATCCCTTGCGGTTTTACCCGCATCTTTGTTGTTTCTAATGGTCGTAGCGGGATGTTATATAGCTTTTCCAACATTAAAATATTAGCACGTTTAACGAAAGAAACAAATTCTTTAGCTTTATAATATTAGTATACTTAATCAGTTCCAAATTTCAGTCCCAAATTTCAACTCCAAATTACCATGCTACCGTAAAATACAGTATCAACACATTTAAAAACATATAATATATAAAGTTGATTAGTCTGAAGAAGCCAGGCAAACTCAACATAGAACTCCCGTCCAACTAAACAAAAACTAATAACCATTTATTCAATTAAACCATATTTTAAAGTACTCTTGATTTGTCAAGAAGTAACTCTGCCAAAAAGTTGAAGCGCGTTCCAACACAGAAGTGCCTATTGGAAAGAACGAGCAAGAATCGCTGTTTCAACTTTAATAATTTTTATTACCTAGATACATGTCCAAAGTGTTTCTGGCGAAGCCTGTGTAGAGAGCACCAACGATTTTGCTGCCGTTGGAGATCAGGCCCAGCATTGAATCGTCCCATTTCAAGCGGTGACTGAAGAGGCTTATTGAAATCAGGGCCCCTGGAAAATGTTGTTGAAAGACTTTAGTATTCCTATCAACCTTTTTTTTGGGGAGTGGGAAATCATCAAATGACTGCTCCCGTCCTGGGTGCGGCGGGAGCTATTAATAGAACATTTTATATTTCGTTATAATAAGTAGTTTTACTGTAACCTTAAATTTTATTGTAATAATGTTAACTGGACGTAAAGTGATAGCCTGGAACACAGGTTGATTAAAATCAAATATTAGTTAAGTCCTGTCTTTAGACACTCCATAGATAATTTAGACGCGATTTAAAAACATGGCGTCTAAATATACGTCAATTTTCGTCAGGCGCTGTCTAATTTGACAGGATTAAACTAAAATGTATCTTCTGACCTTTTCTTTAAGAAATGGAAAGAGAGAGATGCACTTAACTTAAATTTAGAGAAGTTTGTGTACAAGAGAATTAGCGCCAATGGCCAATTTCAAAGTCAAATCATTGATTAAACCTTCGAACTCACGTGATTCGAGACACAATAGAAAGACAATAGCAGCGCGACAGCCGGCTGTCGCTAGGTCATCGAAAGGTTAAAAGATATAATATATTAAAAGACTTTTGAAATCCATTTACAAGAGAGAAATAACTCCATACCACTCCAACAAAATAGTTTTTCAATTTTGCCTGTACATGGCACATAAGAGATTTTGATCACGATGCAATTTAAATAAAAATCAATGCTATTTAACGAGCAAATCGTACATTCAGCACTGGCTCATGACTTTTACTTGGTCGTCAGTCCGTCTTGGGGGCACTAAGAACAATTTTAGATATTAATCTTATCTGATAAGGAAAAAAAATAAACAAGCTATTTAGTAGATAGGTAGTTAAAAAATTTACAATTGCCTGGTGAGCCCAATTGCTACTACTAAAACTTCAAACTATAATGTTTCCTATTTCAGCCTACTTATTCGTTTTTCTTGTCAATTTGAAGTTTATTTTAGATATTACTAATATCGATAAAAAAAAAAACTTATGAGAAAACATAAGTACGCACTTATTTGCCAGTCCGAAGGCGCCAACCCGCCTTAAGCAAGCGTGACGAACAATACTCTTGCCTTCTCTGCCTCAGAAGCGGTCTTTGACCAGCAGTGTGAAATTAATAGGCTGGGCTAGTATTACATTTATCATAAAATAAATGTATTTACGAAATATAACTAAAAGTATAATAAAATAAATGTAATAATGCATATGTTTATATTTTTTGGCAAGGAATAAAAGGCTTTCTATTATTTTATTCGCTTTTCAATTATTTCAATCGGTCTGGATCACTAAACTCGATTCCCGGACCAAGGTAAGCTCATTAAATATCCAATTTGGGAATTCTCAGTAACAGCCCAGATTATACTTGGGGAAAAGGAGTCCTCTAAACTCTACGAAAGGTTGTCACAACCTTGTTACGTTCTATTTTTAGGGTCATATTTATTTCGTTTAGCTTAATATCCATAGGCTATCAAAATTTTTAGCGCACCAAGGGTTCAACAGGTGAAAAAATATTTTGTGATTTTTCTCTTTCACTGTTGACCTTGCTTCTTGCCTAATTTCATGATTCTGTGTCAACGTGAAGTACCCTAAAAGTTTTGATTTCCTCGCGAGAAAAATATGAAGCTTTTTTTTACATCATCAAGGGATTGTTGGCTTGAATATTTGCTGTTAATTCAGCTTGATTCTTCTACGCGATTATCTCATCAAGATCGCCAGGTCCGGTTGGATGCGGGTGGCGCAGGACCGATGCATGTGCAGATCTTTGGGGATGGCCTTTGTCCAGCAGTGGACGTCTTTCGGCTGACCTCTACGCGTCCTTGTTAATAACGGTTTGACAAACCCTGGGCTGATTGGGAAGAAAGTGATCCTATAAACGTTCCTTTTTTCCTTTTGAAATACGCAACTCTAAAGAAGGGTTGAACTTGAGGAAACCTGTCTAAATCTGTCAGTACTCCACATTGACTTACCAAGAGAGTGAGCGCAGATAAAGAAGGTGCTGTAGAAGCTGTACATCAGGGCATCCCAGTTGAAACGGTACCGAGTGAAGAGGTAGCGTACTGTGTTTTCACCTGAAAGACACATGGTGAGATAAATAGACGTCAATTAGCACGAACTTTGGCTTAGCTATGTTCCGTCTCTATCGTGCACTTGACGTTTGACGGAAGTGTAACAGTGACAGGTATAGTGCTTAGCCAAAGTACGTATCCCCCGAATACTCAAACGTCACTTTACTTTAAGACGTTCTCAAATCTGTTGCTGTCTAGTAACGTCTATTATACAAGGTGTATTTTTGGTCTTGCTCAACTCTCTCATAAAAACAAACAACTTTTATTATGGAACCAACACAGAAATCACAAAAAAAATTCACCTGTTTCATACATTATGGTCGGGAGGGCATTGAACTTTTCATAGAAACAGCTGATATTTTTTTCGCGATTTCAGAGTTGGTTCCATAATGAAAGTTGTTTGTTTTCATTGGTGGAATCATCTCCTAGCAGGTTGAGCAAGACCAGAAATACACCTTGTATATCTCCTCCTACCTGTCACTGTTAAACAGCTGTCAAACGACAAGTGAACTATAGTAATGGAACATAGCTAAACCCAATGAATGAGTAAAGTTACTTATAATATCATTGGTTAAGCCAAACAACGTGCTTAATTATGTCTATTTATCTCGCTACAGTAACAGTTATATCAATATACGCTTTGAAATAGTTTAAACTAAAAAGCATATAAAATGAGTGTAAATCTTAATATGTCATTTAAATAATTTAATTAATATCTGGTGGCAGATAGATTATTTATTACATTTGGGAAAACAAACAGTAGTTATTTGGTAGTTGAAATATTCTCTGATATGCGCTAATCTATAGCGCCTAGTATTCTATTATATTATCAGAGATTAATATAGCATTATGAATTTTAAATTATTAGAGGAATAATAAACTATTATGGGAATTTTCCCGAGTATTATTCTCCAGCCATTCTTAAAAGAAAAATCTCTCTAGCCAATATGTCTAAATAGAAGTAGTTACTTTTCAAACTAAATAATTCCATAGATGCCCAATGATAATTTGGATTTATGTCCAGAATTCAGTACTACAGCTGAATAAAATATAAGACTAAAAACAAGTACGTACCGTGAGCCGGGCCATATATAAAGGCGATTGATGCCAACACCAAAATAGACTTTGTTCTTCGGTAGTTAGGTCCTTTTTTGAATGCGACTGTGCAAGTGTCTTTTACGTGTTTTATGTCGAAAAAGGATTTTAGGAAGCCCCATACGGTGGACGTTTCGTTCTGCAATTATAAATCTCATTATTATACCTGTTCTACATGAACGGCTTCTTTGGACGAAGATGGACATCAATGAGCAATGGCAAGATGTAATTGATGTTTATATAGATAGATATATAGATCCTGAAGAACTGTTTCTGTGTAGTACCTAGAGGTCAAAAATTGCCCAATGCAAGTTTACGATACAGAAAATTTCAGTCGCTGAGACACTTCTTCAATAATAATTATTATATTTACTAGCGGTCGCCCGCGGCTCCGCCCGCGTGGATGTTGAAATTTTTCCTGAATTTTCTTTGCTATAAACCTCACGGAGCCCGAGACCTTTCCAACGAATGCAAAACCGTGGAAATCGGTTGTTGAGTTCTGGAGTTATAGCGTCAGGAAGGAAAACCCGACTTATTTTTATATAGTAGATGTTATTATCTCCACTGATAGTATAAAAAGGTAAAGTTTGTATTTTCCTTTTTTTTGTTTGTAGGAAATTTGGTATTTTTGGAATTTTGTGAGAAAGTCCTGGTCCGATTTCAGAAATGATTCTACAAAAGAATGCTGCTTTGACATATGGCTATGGTAATATGACGCTACAACTGATAGGAGTGGAGTAAATCTAAGATACGGGTAAAACCGCGGGAGACAGCTAGTTTTTTATAATCTTACTAGCTTTTGCCCGCGACTTCATCCGCGTGGACTTATATCTCCCGTTCCCGGGGGATTTCCGGGATTAAAACTATCCTATGTCCTTTCTCGGGTCCCAGACTACATCTGTACCAAATTTCATTCAAATCGGTTCAGTGGTTTAGGCGTGAAGAAGAGACAGACAGACAGACAGAGTTACTTGTGCATTTATAATATTAGTACGGAGTATTTGTAAGCTTTTTGGCTTACTTGCTTCTCGAGTAGAAAAGACCACAAGTAAGCATAAGGGTCCATGGACACTGTCGCAAGTCTCTAGTACTCAAACATTGCAATGTTATGTTAAATGGCAGATAGCCGACGGCATATCTATTTAAAGATTTCTATTTTTGTTTGTAACGAATAAACTCAAAAACTACTGGACCGATTTCAAAAATTCTTTTTCATTAGAAAGCTACATTATCCCTGAGTAACATAGGCTATATAATATCACACTATGTCCCACGGGAGCAAAGCAGTAACCAAAAACCTAGCGTAACGCGGTTGAAACCGCGAGGAACAGCTTGTCTATATACTGATATTAAAAAGAAGAAAGATTTGTATGTATAATGTATTTATGTTTGTTACTCTTTCAAACAAAAACTACTGAACGGATTTTGTTGAAACTTAACAGTTTTATAGCTTACTAGCTTTTGCCCGCGGCTTCGCTCGCGTTAGAAAGAGACAAAAAGTAGCCTATGTTACTCTCCATCCCTTCAACTATCTCCACTTAAAAAATCACGTCAACTCGTCGCTCCGTTTTGCCGTGAAAGAAAAACAAACAGACAGACACTTTCCCATTTATAATATCAGTATGGATCATTTGTAAGCTTTTTGGCTTACTTGCTTCTCGGGTAGAAAAGACCACAACTAAGCATAACAATCAATCAATGGACACTGTCGCAAGTCTCTAGTACTCAAACATTGCAATGTTATGTTGAATGGCAGATAGCCGACGGCATATTTATTTAAAGACTAGCTTTTGCCCGCGACTTCGTCTGCGTAGATAGTTCCCGTTCCCGGAGGTTTTCCGGGATAAAAACTATCCTATGTCCTTTCTCGGGTAGCAGACTATGTCTGTACCAAATTTCATTTAAATCGGCGTTATAGTTTAGGCGTAAAGAAGAAACAGACAGTCAGAGTTACTTTCGCATTTATAATATTAGTAGTTTGTTACTCTTTCACGCAAAAACTAGGTACTGAACGGATTTTGATGAAACTTAACAGTTTTATAGCTTATACGTCAGAATAAGACATAGGCTACATTAAATCACGCTGCACGGAGCAGTGAATAAAACTTAACATAAGTGGGTGAAACTGCTAGTCTATATCTATACTTAGTAAGTTGGTAAGTTTGTAGGTTTGTTTGTTTGTATGTAGGGGGATATCTCTGGAACTACTGGTCAGATTTGAAAAATTCTTTCTGTGTTAGATAGCCCAATTATCCAGGAATGCTATAGGCTCTATACCATTACGCTACGACCCGCGGGAGCGGAGCAGTAACGAAAAATGCGGGTGAAGTCACAGGGGACAGCTAGTATAACATATTTTAAAGCTGGCCCCAAAACAAAAATGTGTCTGTTATAACAACGCATGATTATATTATTAAAGGCAAAACGATCTGGTGAAATCTAATCCTTTAAACCGGTTAGGATATTTAACAGTAGCATAAAGTCATTCAATTCTTATCAAAAAGAAAACGAGTTGACAAATATTATGCTAGACTTCTATACGCAATAACGAACAATAAGATTTTATCTTCCAAATAAAATATAACCTAGATGCATTGCATGCACAATCAAACCTAAAACAAGCAAGTAGTCTTTGCAAGCAAGTCATATTTGTACATATGTACATATTATAAAATCTTCGCCACACTAGGGTTAACCCGCAGCGTTAATATTAAACTATTCTTTGTATTTTTATACAGCTAGGTGTCTTTCGCGTCTTTGCGATTTATTTCCTCCTACCGGCGTCGGTCGCGTACGTCGGTCGAGCACAGCAGCATCTTCTTCTCCCATCTTCTTCTTCGTTATGGACCTCACATTGGGAGGCTTGGTTTCCGCAATTGGTCCTCGAGATCGGACCATCATTCATGATCCGTCCCACAGAACACACTACACAGTGTATATTCGTACGCTGGACCGACACGACGAACGTACGCGACCGACATTACCGTAGGAGAAAATCAAGCCTTAGTTACTGCTCCGCTCCCGTGGATTATATACCCAAAAATATTCTGATAGAAAATAAACGTACAAAAATAAACGTAGAATCATTCTAGCCCACGTCTTTGATCACGTGATGGACTTTTCTCAATATATTCATTTTCCAATTTACCTATTTACGAATACGAATAGATTAGAATATTAATTTACGAAGGTAGAAACTCCGCTGGCCGCTTATGTGTGGTGAAACCTAAATCTCTGTTTAACATCATGGAAATATTATAAACTAGCTTTTGCCCGCGGCTTCGCTCGCGTTAGAAAGAGACAAAAAGTAGCCTATGTTACTCTCCATCCCTTCAACTATCTCCACTTAAAAAATCACGTCAATTCGTCGCTCCGTTTTGCCGTGAAAGAAAGACAAACATACAGACAGACAGACAGACAGACACACTTTCCCATTTATAATATTAGTGTGGATTGGAGAGATTGCGCACAAAATGCCCTAATAACTTAATTCAAAGCCTCACAGCATTTAATGAAAAAAGCACCTGCCAAGTGTTACTCACTATTACTATTGGCAAAAAAAGATTTTTCATTATTGTTTCTTTTTAGAAATTTTCTAAGTTTTGTATATTCTACACACCTCAAAATGTGCATAAAGTAAATAACATAAATATGTGTCATAAGTGCCTCCTACATGTGGGGGAAATGAATCTTATCTTGCATATTCGCTGATCCTCAAACTATTGTACTAACCTTTTTTGGTTTCTCTGTGATGGGCCTCTCCGGATCTTTAATGTAGACAAATCCATATACAATACTGAAGAGGTTCAGCAAAGCGCTGGCAGTGAACACGCCATAGTATCCTGTCAGCTTCAGGAGAATACCACTAAGGACGGATCCTATGGGACCTCCGGCTGTCAAGCACAGGTTAGCTACCCCCACTCTAAACGTCCGAGACTCTTCACTGGAAATATCACTGATATACGCAAATACACCCATGTATGTGGTGATCCAACCACCTGTGATCGCCGGGAAGAAACCATCAAAAAACATGGTCACTTGCACTGGCAGCTCATAGAAGTAATACGCATTAAGTATATTGCTCAAACACATGAGCAAATCTCCTATGATTGGAAGGAGAATACATATCTTTCGCTTTCCAGTTCTATCGCTCCAAGCACCCAAGAAGATTATCAAGAAACTTGGCAGCGCGGTTAGAAGGACGCTCTTCCACATCTCCATTCCTGCTATAAGCTCTTGGACGGCCAATTCTTGTTTTATGTATTCCGTTCCTTCTTTTGCAATGAGGGCGTCGCAAACTTGGTCGCCAAACTGCATATTCACTCTGCATGCTTTGTCCAGATTAAGATTCTGGTTCGCTAGTCTTGAGAGTACTCCTGGGATCACATAGCAGGCCAAAACAGGTTCTACGGTAATATTTTCCTTTATCACTGCAATCTTCTCTTTAAAGGTTTTCTTTTTCGGTTGTTCTTTCTCTTTCAGGGGCTGTTCTTCAGGGATGCCCATCTTTTCCGACGATGCCATGACGACTAAATCTTATAGGACATGAAAGGTTCGCCGTGACACGTTGATTACCTATCAAATATTAGTTAATTGTGGTAGACTTAACTATTGTTATATTAATAGATGTTTTATCAAGTTTTCAAAGACGCAACTGAGGAGACAAACACAGTTTTGTTTGTTTGGTATGTTTATGAAGGAGCATGTTATTTATTCTGATGTAATTATAACATATGATGCGATGATGAAATGTCTATGCTAATAAAATATGATCTTTAAACACACCTTGAAAGTTTTCTGTTCATTCCGGTTCCACAAGCTGGACTTGCACACATAGAGTACATAGCAGCCATAGTAATGCATATTCTGTATCATTGTCATCATTATGGTTAAAAACATAATCTCTCGCAAGGATTGACGAACAGACAAGCAGCCGAGCAGAGCACAGGCGATCTTAGTGACGAAGAACCAATTGGCATATTGGCAATTGGTGGTTTTGACGGACCGTTACGACTTAGGGAAATTCAAGGAAAGAGCCTACACATAATTAAATGACAGACAACTCAACCACTACTCCTCTGGTGTTGCAGGTGTAAGTGAAGGCTATTCTTCTCTATGCCAACTGCAAACGAGAAAGCTCATTTAAAAATAACAAACAAAGTCATTCTAAGCCCTGCAGCTCATGTAACAGCATTTCCTAATCAATTGCCTCACTCCACTAGCAAACCTTCCACAAAAGCCTTTAAAACATACTTTTATTCTCTACCGCATCCAATTTGTCCACTATATAAAAAATAAAGCAAGCAATCTGGATAGCGGCCATCTTAATTTGCGGTTCAACAAAGCCAGATGGGGATTTTCATTAAAAATCTTATTTTTAGATCCTGTATGTGATGTTGGAAAGAATGGGTGGGAAATAATATTAGTGGTTTTAGAGCAGCTTTTCTGTAGGTATGGAGATTTTTTCAATGCTGGTATCCAGCTGAATCCGATTAGGCTGAAAGCCGACCCCAACATAGTTGGGAAAAAGGCTAGGGAGATGATGATGATGGAGATTTTTTCAATAATATGTTTGGGTGAAATTGTGTGGGTTTTAACGGAAACACGGCGCACGCGCAGTTGGCATAGTGGTTTACTACTACGCTACTGATTATAATTTCCACGATCGTGTTTCGTGATCGATTCCCGCCTTGGGAGTTATTTCTGTGTGGAAGTGCTAGGATCGTGATTTCTTTTTGCATGTTAGTTTCCTCAATTTCTGAGTGAAATGAGTCAAATGAGTACATTTTAAATGGCTGTGTAAAATTTTATGAAAATCGGAATAATAAAAGTAATTAGAAAAGCAACAATTGATACAAAGAAATCCATACTAATATTAATGCGAAAGTAACTCTGCCTGTCTGTCTGTCTGTCTGTATGTTGGTCTGTATGTTTGTCTGTCTGTCTGTCTGTCTGTTACGCTTGCCCGCTTAAACTACTGAACCGATTTAAATGAAATTTGGTACAGATATAGTCTGGGATCCGAGAAAGTTTTCATCTCGGAAATCCCGCGGGAACGGGAACTATTCCACGCGGTCGAAGTCGCGGGCAGAAGCTAGTAGTCTATAAATGTAATCTGTCGTAAATAAAGAAAAAATATATCTTGAAAAAAAAATAGTTACAGGTATTTGTTACGAGTTTGGTTGCTAAGGTATGTGACTTTATCCATACTAATATTATAAATGGGAAAGTGTGTCTGTCTGTTTGTCTTTCTTTCACGGCAAAACGGAGCGACGGATTGACGTGATTTTTTAAGTGGAGATAGTTGAAGGGATGGAGAGTAACATAGGCTACTTTTTGTCTCTTTCTAACGCGAGCGAAGCCGCGGGCAGAAGCTAGTGTGTATATAAACGGACACAAGGAATTCCTAGTTTAAGTGCTCGTTGACACTCCGTCGTAAAGAAAGGATTTCATTCAGCCACCGCACAGCCAAGTATCTATTCATCTCAGAGCTTGTTTTATAGCACATCTGAAGCCAGATGTGCATTTAAATTAAAAGACACGTTATTTTTATATATCTGTGAGCAGCAAGAAGAATGTGCCGCGGTAATGCTGTTCACAGAATACGCGCTCTTGAGTCAATGCACTTTTATTTAGATGTAGGGGCTCCACGATTTTAGCGTACTATGGACCAATAATAAGTCTACTGGATTTCTACCCGTGGTTTATTTTATGGCAATAACGTAAAGGAGACAATTTTTTTTGTTCGGGGTATAGGCCCACCACAAATTGTGGCATATATTAATGAAATGCACGTTCGTTTATTCCTTATAATCTCTAGATTACAGTGGTAATATTAGCAAAACTCTATCTAACCGGAATACTGTGAAATACGACAATCAAAATATGAATCTCATAATGACCAAAAATCTTACAAGAGCGATTGTTTAATGAGTGAATAGGTTTCCTAGGTATTTAATGTTAGAATAGTGCACTCAGGGCCGTCTTTAACTAAGCTGGGGCCCTTGGGCACATAAGAATTGGGGGCCCTTTTAGGAAGTAAAAAACGCGAATTATACAAACGTTTTTAAAATGAGTTTAAACATTTTTTTTATTAGCCTATTCCGTCCCGCTCTTGGGCAAAGGCCTTCCTCCACTTGTTCCATGTATCGCGAGATCTCGCTTCCTTTTCCCAATCCCGTAGGAATCTGTCCAGTTCGTCCCGCCATCTCCTGCCGCGACCCCATCTTCCCGTCTCACCAGCTTTGTGCTATTTGAGCCCACAGTTTGTCTGTTGTATGCGGCAGACATGGCCTGCCCACCCAGCCCCATTTTAGTTGGGAAGCCTTTTGAGCCACATCAGCTATTCTTGTTTTGGGGCGCAGTATAGTGTTTCGAACTCGATCTGTTAATTTAACACCTAATATACTGCGCTCTATTGCTCGTTGGCAAACCTTGAATTTGGACTTCTGTGCGTTTGTTAGTGACCAAGTCTGTGCGCCATAGGTTAAGACAAAGAGGATGCACATGTCCATGAACTTCCGCTTCAGAACCATGGGCAAACCGCATTTGAATAGTTCCTTCATAGACCAGTAGCTCTTCCAGGCGTTATCAGTTCTTCTAGACTTCTTTGTCTTGCCTCGCATGGAAAGAGACTACTTGGCCCAAGTAAAGGTATTCTTGGACATGTTGCATTACCTCCCCGGCTACTCAATGCTTTGAGGGGGTACGTTGGATATAATTTTGGTCTCCGACATATTCATCTTCAGTCCAACCTGCTAAGGTCTTGGAGCATGCTTTCGAGCTCGGTGGCTGATGAAGAAAAGAGGACAATGTCCGCGAAACGGAGTTTTGTCATTCTCGTCTCTCCAAGTACAATGCCTCATTCCCTCCATTCGGTTGCCAAATTCCTGAAGATTTAAGAACAGCTTCGGAGATAGCGGGTCGCCCTGTTTGACTCCTCTCTCTATTTTGAATTTTGGACGTGTGTTTTTTAGTTTAATGGCAGCTGTACTGTTTTAGTACATTAAGCGGAGTAAATTGATGTAGGTTGAATCAACGTCTTGATTGTCTAAGCCTTAGACTCTAAGGCGTCAAAAATGACCGATTGTGTAATGCTATCAAAGGCCTTGGAGTAATCGACGAAAGCAAGGTGTAATGGGATTTTGTATTTTTGATGCTTTTCTATTAGTTGATTGATTGTATGAAAGGTATTGTTGAGAGTAACTCAAAAAATAATTTTACATTTTTATGTCAACAATTTTGTTAGGCCTTGTTGAGACGGTGCAGTAGCTAGAGATGTGAGGTGGGTCACTGTAGGATATACTGGTAAATTTAGGGTAAAATACCAGTCAAAAACTGATAGTTGGCAGTTCGTTTAATTGCGAATTCGCATTATTGTGGTTTAATTTCATTAACATCTCATTAACTCTGTCTGTCTCATCCCTAAACCATTGAACTCATTTGAATGATTTGGTATGGATATACTCGGGGAGCCAAGAAAGGACATATGCTAGTTTTCATCCCGGAAATCTCTCGGGAACGGAAACTATAAGTTCAAGCGGTTGAAGTCGCGGACAAAAGCTAGTATTTAATAAAACAAAGACACAAGTTTGATGAGAGTTTAAAAAGCGATGTAGTGATATGTTTATTTGAAACTGATGAATGTTAAATAGTATATTTTGTAAGAAATTGTAGGTCCTTCGGGGCCCCCCTGAGAATGGGGGCCCTGGGCACGGGCCCCGTGTGCCCTTATGGTAAAGACGGTATTGAGTGCACTGTTCAATAATAATATAGTATAAATCTAAACCATGTTTGTACTACGTAATAGGATTTGATGTGATTTACACGATTAATTTACTTACTGTTGTCGTCAATGATATCATAAGTAAAGTGGTCGCACATTTCGTTGAAATTGTGCTGCACAATTATTACAACAGCTTTGTAGATCATGCACTGTATCTACAGATGCCATTTTCATAAATTCTATTAAATAAAAATACGAAAAGAACAGGAGAAGCACTCATCTTAGAAAACTATCGGAAACAATAAGGCTAAGCTTACATTACGCGCCACAACCGCGCGTCGCCGCGCGGTTGGGGCGTTCTCTTGTCGGCATATGTACGTGCAGCTCGGGTGTCAACGTTGCGTGACAACAGACAAGGAGGAGGCAATTTGTTTATGGATTTTATACCAAAGGCTGAGTCGTCGCAGAAAAAGACAAAGACAATATTGGGTGCATTCTATTTCAAGTGAAAAACTTTCGTTAAGCATGTTTGTCAAATTAAAAATAATTCTTATTTTTTTTTTATGTGAATTAAGATTCCTTATGGCATCTCTTTTTAAACTTTGTCCACTTTTTTATTTATGCGTCTACCCGTCTCAACTCGCGGCAATCGAATGAACATATACCTACGTAAAACGAATGTAGAACGCGCGGTAATGCCAACGATAATCACTGCTTACTTTGGTCTTGTACCGCGCGGTTTCGCGCGGTTGTATGAGCTTAGCCTAAAAATGTAGTCGTCAGTGTCAAACTCATTGAAACTGTACCACAGAGCATCTACAACGGGATGTTATTTAGGTACGTTTCGTTTTACATAATATATTTATTTTCACGTTGAAATAAATGTAAAAACGCTCCTAAACAAGCATTTTTCCGTAACAGTTTTTTACTATTATTTCATTATTCCCGTTAGATATCTATATAATATTTGTTGTTTTAATTATAATAAGGTGATCACTTGTTTCATGTGTAAAATGATTAATATACGTTACCGTTTAATAGTGGGACCAAAAAAAATTGTCTCCTTTCTGCAAGTGAAAATTTTAGGTTTTTCGTACCACGTAAGAGAAAACGGAACATCTTATAGTTATAGGATCATTGACACTGATGGCGAGATAATTAGACGTTACTAAGCACGCACTTTGGCTTAGCTATGTTCCGTCTCTATCGTGCACTTGACGTCAGACAGTAGTGTAAAAGTGACCGGTATAGTGCTTAGCCAAAGTAGGCGCTAAGGCACGT
Organism: Athetis lepigone; assembly: GCA_033675125.1. NCBI lineage: Eukaryota > Metazoa > Arthropoda > Insecta > Lepidoptera > Noctuidae > Athetis > Athetis lepigone. Next base: position 18,455,161 of record CM066229.1, on the reverse strand, counting down.
CTATTTATTTCGCCCTGACTGTCTAATGTTTCCCCTCTCAATCTCTAAAACCTCTGAGTCTACAATATTTAAAACGAATAGTTCTTTAAATATAAGTAGCGATAGCGTTCCAATAAGCAAATAAAGGAGCACATTATTAAAATTAAATTAATAGCAAACATAGAACGATAGAACTAAACGAATTATTTAGTTGCTAAATAACTCGTGCGATACTGGGTACTAGCAAAAGTATTTCGATTACTGAACCTAATCGAAATACTTGGAGCGATGGAACAAACTTGTCGAAGTTAGCTAAACACCCTTTAAAATTCCTTGCATAGTATCTTCTTCATACGGCTTCAATGCAAACTCTGACTATACTGAGACAGTAACATGTTTTAGAAGTTATTTGTTGTAGACACGAATCCCAATACCCACATTATCAATTTTTTTTATTTCAATGCGACATCGGAAATTCTCATGTTATTTCATTACAGTTAGAATAGATAGATTTATTTGAAAAAAGGATAGGTTACATAAGTTTAGATTACCTATTAGAAATCAGGCGTAGACAAAAATGCAGCCAAGGTCAGATGAAGTTGAACGGGTCACATCAGCATAATTTTACACAATGTTCGCCGACCACCGACCGGAAAGAATCACTACGAAGTAAATGCCTAAAGATAGACGGCGTCGACACTTACCACGAGGGCTGGTACGAGCAATCATGTGAATAATTTCGCATAGCAGTTAGCCAAAAAAAAAACACTTTTATGGCTTGTCAATAAATCATTGAACGAACTATTTCTCTCTATCAACTCCAGAGACAGTGAACCACAAACAATCTCTTATATATTTATAGAAAAAACTACAGATTTCGTTCAGTACCAGTTCACAACAACAGCCCAAACTATCCGTTGAGTAAATCTTGGTCACCGTACTTTGTTGAAAAATGTTAGGGAACGCTCGTGGCGCGTCGCCATTGTTTTCTAACACTAATTTACTGGCGACATATTTTTCTGCACACTACGAAGAATAGTTGGCCGTTTCTTTGCACCTACATTCTTAGTATTAAAGGTGTATATTGTTTGAGATTGTGAGCTTACAACGATAGTTTAGGATTTGTGTTATCTTTGCTACTTGAGTATAGACGTATCGTGTGTTTGCTGCCACCGCTAGCCTAGTACAGCTTACTAAATAATCTTCTTATATGCTTTGAAGAATCAATGTGTGATTTTAGTTTATACTTCAATGAAAAGCGTAACCACACACATGCATATTTACGATCGAAACAGGAGCACACACAGCATGTCTGCAATTATTCTAAGAAGAGCTCTCTGAGCTTAGCCAATTACGGCACAGTAGTATTGCCTAGACTTATGTGTTTTGCATGATAATATGATCTACCGGACATGAAAAATTTAGCTTTTTGACGTAGTTAATTTTAAACACTTTGAGTGTTATTAAAATTAATTCAAGAATGTAAAAGAAGCAGTTCTGCTTGTACAACTAAGAGCACTGGGAGCAGCCACAAACAATAATAAAATAAAATAATGTTTTTTTTATCAGAAAAATAAAGAAGAAGAGAAATCAAAGCGTCAGCAAGATTCAATAAAGGCCCCGCCATCCCCACGCCTGCCGCCCTCGTCTCGCATCGCTTCCGCTCTTGGTTTGACGCGTTTAAATAATAGATTCATGTATTGGAAAGTAAACACATTAATGTGTGCATTTCCGAGATAATTTTAGATTGTTTATCAGTTGTTTTATTAATAACAAAAAGTCATTAAAACGTCTTCTTTATCCTTGTTCTTATCACTCATTCATTGAAAAGGTGATGGAAGTCGCCGTTACGTCATTTCATTGATAATAATAGTCTATGAATGGTGGTATTGCTCAAACTTAGAGGAACTCTTCTTTTTGCAACAGACGGGGCTGTTTTTCGAGGCTCTTAACTTAAAGTAAAATAGCCAATTATTTATCTTAATAGCCCAAGCTAAGAGGAACTTCTCTTTTCGTATGACTACCAAGGCTCTTAACTTAGTAGTACTAGAACTCAACTTAGTATAATTAGCCTCGTCAGTCATAGCCCCATCTGCTTCAGCAGCTTGGGCCCTGATTCTGATCACGCACAGTTTGGGGAATACAATATAATTCATCTTAAATCCTATCATTTTGTTTACTTTATTGTGACGTCGTGTTATGTGTTGACCCTAAAAAAACATTGTGTGGACATAGGATGTCTTAAAAATGCCACCACGCAATATGCATGAGTTTGCACCGTGGTTTTTTTCCTTTTACCTATTTGCTAACTACGATAAAATGCCTCCAATTACTTATGTATTTATTTTTGAATGCATTCTTTAATTTGAGATAGTTGCGTTTTAACAATTCTTCTACACACACAATAAAAATCATAGCGAGTGCGAGTCGCACTCGAAGGGTTCAACACCATATTAAAAACGTGTCGAAAAAATACTTATTATTTTATCCTGTTCCATATTTTGGTTAGAAATAGAACTGGAAAAGCTTATTATTTGGCCTGGCGTTGTATGAAAAGTTCCAACACAAGTTGATAAATTCTAGTCAGGCTCAGAATATTTCTGTAGAAATTTGCTGCTTAAAAGTGGAATAAGTAAAAGTCTTGCAGTTATTTTTTGAGAAGGCTGCCTGACTCACAACACATGAAAAGCTTTCAGGATGCGATGACATCTATGGCACCTTAAGCGAACTATATAACTTACATATTCCATAACAGATAGTCAAAGTCAAAGTTCCGCCACAAAGCCTCTTCGCACTGATACAGCACACTGTACTTCAGCCAGTCAGCAAGCAGATATGTACATTTATCCTGGTGTGATGTCACCAATCACCACGCAACATTCCACCAACTCACTGGAGCATATGTATTATGTAACATCCCGACTTGCAGCGGTGTATATCCACCAAAGACATTTAACTTATATAAGATCCCCACCGACCGTTCCGACGTGGTTCCGAATTAGACGATGGAGCACCCTGTTCCAACTTTCATTGGCCTGATAAGGATAACAAGATCTATAGACAATTCTTCCTGCAGGCTATCAACAGGCTATAATATAATAATTATATCGCACTTTAACTAACAAAACAACATCACGCTACCAAAGTCCTCCACTATATTGGCACATACAGATCCTACCTAACCCCAGCAATCGTCACCGCGTCGGGCAGTAGCCTAGCAGATACAACTCTCTTCTGCTTGGAAGATTCTCTGTTTTCAATTGAGGATGAGCCTGTTTCTCATATCTTTAAAACCTTTGACACACAGTTACAAGAAGCCAGTGTTACCGCGGGCAAAATATCTTTCCTTATTATAAAGAGATGGACATCTAAATGCCGATTCTAGCGTATTTTGTTAGATTAGTCACTTAAAACCGCGACTGGCGAAGAATTGAGTTAAGACATAAAACGTTATTTGGCCTTTTATTCTATTTCGGCTTACCGTTTTCGCCAAAACCTCCCAAAACATCCTGGAAATGTTTCATATTATTACACAATCGTTCAGAGTTCAACGGCAGTTACCCTTGTTACAAGAAGCTGATAGGACTTTAAAACTCTATTAGTTTCAAAATCATATCAGCATCCCTCCTTCATTTCCAATCACATTTTTTATTCCCAGGGGAAGTTCTAACCTATTACCAACCGTACACAAATCCAGACTAAGAGTGCTACTTAGGACCAATAAGTTAGTCGTAAATCTGAGGTCGTAGAGAGCGAAGAGGCAGGCATAAATAGTGCTTATAAAGTTAATCTAGAATAACAGTTCAAAGAAACATAAAGCTCGCACATATATTCCACACATATTTTCTTCTAAAACAAGATATATATAGCAGTAACAATGAACTTAAGAAGATTCTATTAACCTTTTGTAACGTTAAGAAAATACCACCTTTACGTGGATAGCTTGTATTGCAAATAAAACAGTCTAGCCCAGTTAATATGTGGACGGTAAAACTATTATAAGGTTACGACCCGACTGCGATGTGTAGGTTGTAAAGCGAAAGAAAGTAATATAAACACGGGGGCCAATTGGTGTTCTAGTAATTCAAGGAAAACATATTGTTTCTTTTAAATATTTTTGATATTTGCCGTAGGTTTTCGAAAATCTTCAAACACCTTTTGCCTACTTAAATTTTTAAACAGGCAAAAGATGTTTGAAGATTGCGGGCAAGTATAATTAGTGTTGTATTTAAAGAGTTTTGGTCTAATTTGTAGCATCCTTGTATTTATCAATATCTGCCACGAGATAATAGTAACGAAATATTATAAACAATAAATAACATTATAAATTGGGAAATTGGTGAGGCCATGCATCCCTTTGTCATTGTACTAAAACGAGCAGAGTTTTTAGATTCTATAACTTCAAAATATTTGGGATTATTTGTTTTTGTTTGAAAATACAAATTAATTTTGTCTAGGTGAAATATAATAAATAATTAAAAAATATTTTACTAGCTTTTGCCCGCGACTTCCGTTACCGTTCCCGGGGAATTTCCGGGATGAAAGCTACCCTATGTCCTTTCTCGTGTCCCAGACTATATGTATACCAAAATTCATTTAAATCGGTTCAGTAGTTTAAGCGTGAAGAAGAGACAGACAGACAGACAGAGTTACTTCCGTATTTATAATATTAGTATGGATTATAATTTAAAAGGCTACGAGTTAGAGGACAAAAAATAAAATGTATAAGTTTTTATGCGGTTGAAAACCACTTTGCTGATTAAAATTTATTGATCAAAAATACATAGCCTGTGTCGTCGTTAAATTCACAATCACTTATTCTAAGAGGAGCAGTCTCATGAGTAGGACACGGTGTCGACACGGTGTTATAATTTACAATAGTTTAAATATTGCCGACCACCGGTGTTTAGCATAGGAAGTTCAGAACTGTGAGCAATGTTCAGCACAATGCATAAAACGATAACACAAAATGTGCAGGCGTTTTATAAATTGATAGCTAGAACACGTTACCACAGAACTGATGGAGAAAACAGCTTTATACAAATGAATATACATAATGATGGCAGAACCTTTATCCAGTGAGCAGCGTCAGGTCGTTAAGTTGTTATCAGAGGTAGAATGTCTTTAGGCAGCAGGCTTCTCAGACTTCTCTTCCGCGACGACGGTGGCGCCAGTCGCGACAGAGGCGCTCTCATCAGGAGAAACCGTGCAAGCAAGAGCTGGGAACTTCTTGTACAGAACAGCGCGGTATCTAGGATGGCTGATACCATATACAATAGGGTTGTACACGGCATTAGCCTTAGCGAACAGTGAGCCCCAGATTGTAGCCAGGGGACTGATGGGCGCGCTCTCGAAAATACCCGTGTAGTTGATCACGAGGTATGGGGTCCACGCCATGAACCACAGAGAGATGGTCATTAGAGCCACCTTAGCCAATTTGCATTCAGCGCTAGTATTAGCTGCCTCGGATGACCTGAGAGATGCAACGTTCATTTTCTTAGCTTGGTCCCTCATCGCCTTTTCGTGAGCAGTTACAGCCTGGACGATGAAGTAGTAGGAGTAGATGATGAGCAGTAGAGGCATGAAGTACACGAAGACGGAATAGACCAGGATGTAGCTTCGGCTGAACATATCCTTGGACAAGTAGTCAGTTCCGCAGGCAGTCATGTTTCCTTCAGGTACATACCTATTCCAGCCGAAGAATGGCGCAAGTGTCCACGCAAGTGAAAAGAGCCAGATTCCAAGAATGCGTTGAAGAGCTCCAGTTTTGGTCATTGGCTTGGCGGCGATACCCTTCACGATGACGTTGTAGCGATCGAAGGCGATCATAGTCATGGTCCAAATAGATGCACATCCAAATAGTGAGCCAGCGCAACCGTAGAGTTCACAGGCAAACGGACCAAATACCCATGTTTCATTGTAACAATTAACAACCATTGCCGGAGCCATAGCGCACATCATAAGGAAATCAGAGAAAGCAAGGTTCACTACCAGCAGGTTAGATGGTGTCTTCAGGCTCTTGGTAGTTGAGAAAATATAGATGACCATGCCGTTGCCAGCAATAGAAATGAATCCCAGAACGCCGATGGTGAATCCCAAGAGTGCGTGCCAGAGAGGGTTCATCGGAGGAAATTGGTACCAGTGAGGGTCGACCATGTGGAGCATGTCGGCGGGAACCTTGTCCACGACGGTCTGGTTCACCGCGCCATGCACCGCAGCCTGGCCTCCCCAAGCTTGCAGAGCCGCCATCCCGGGTCCGTGATCTGCCATCGCCATGTCGGTTGTAGTTTTTTTTTTTCAATTTGAAGTCAGGAGAATTCTCGGCCGGAGATGGTTGTTACAAGATACTGGAGAAAATCGTTAGACGAACTACTCCAGTCTGTAAGGTAAGCCCGTAATGTGGGGACCTGCCGAGGCTGTGGAGACTACTCGTTTTTTGCTGTTCCTCCAACGTCTTTTATACTCAAACCTTAAGGATTAAACATGACGTCGTCAAGAAAATCGATATTCATAATTAGATATACGAATCTAAGAAGGTAAGCCCAAGACTTAGTAAAATTTGAGTAGCAGGGGCAGGCATGTGTTGCTATGTAGGTTCCGTAATAGTTACAAACTAATTATAGTTACAAACAACAAAAACAAAACTCCTATGATAATTTTAATGTTACCCTCGGTGCATTAGTCTGTAGATCCTATCGACGGTAAAAAGGCAAAAGGGGTCAAGCGCCACATTTTGCGATCTTAACTTTTTTATTGACCCCAACTCCACTATTTTTTCTCTTTCGAATGGTCATAGTATCGTTTTCCTAGCAAGAAAAAAAGTCACTTGCACCAAAGAATTATTTGTACTGAATTGCCAAATCGATACTTACCAAAAGTGCTCAAGCGACACCGACTTTACCTTGCTTGGTTGAAGGACCATTTTGCATATTACGTTTTTGTATCGCCTTGTCATTTGGCATAATTTTAAAAACAATATTAGAAATAAATATGTCGTTTGTATCCATATTCCTTTTAGTTGTTTAGTAATAATTTTTCACTTAACACTATAGATAAGAAAATGAAATACTAAAACGTCGCTTACACCAATAGAAAAGATTGTCAACTAAACATAATTGGCGCTTGGCCCCTTTCTTAAATAAGTTTATTTTCATTACGTTGCATTTGATTCACTCAGAACGGGCGCCAGCGCCGTTGCAAGTGGGTATATGTTTTGTGTGCGTGAAAGCAAGTTAACGCGTGTTTGAAACGCGATCGCAGTTTTTAACACAGATTAACATTTTATATAAAACATGTCGACGGGTAAAAGGGGTCAAGCACCACAGATCATATTGTTCAGGAGAATAAAAAGAAAGTTTAAAAAAAATATCTTTTTATTGCTTTATTGAATCACATCACAATCTTCAGAAAAGATTACTAAAATACAATGTTCTTTAATAATTTTACATCAAAATAAGCCTGAGATCAATAGTTTCAAAGATAGATGTCGTTTGACCCCAGGTTTTTACCATGTTTATCGCATTTGCGAGGGGTCAAGTAACAATATTTAATGTTGGAATTTTTTTTTTTTTTGGTGAGTGGGAAATCATCCAATGACTGCTCCCGTCCTGGGTGCGGCGGGAGGGCGTGTCAGACTCTTACTGACTAAAACCCACTCATGTTCCTTCGATTGCCCTTTATGTTCCAGGGTCACGGTAACATTATAAACATTCTGCAACCCCGGCAGGCGTTGGCCCTGTTGGGCCCCTTCCTGTGCTGACTCCTTCTCTTTGAGGCGCGCGTGGAACAAAACGCGCCGTCGACGCGGTCCTGGTCCTAGCCGGGCGGCGAGCTACCCATCGCTTGCCTTCCGCAGAACCGCGCTTACGGTGGCCGGTAGTCGTCTTGCGACTCTCGACGTCTTCGCCTGGGTCTTAGTCCGGGGCGAGAGGCTCGTCGTTGCCTCTCGCGTGCCGCCGCTTCCTTCACTAGCATAACTGCTTCGCAGAAGGAGGCGACGGCATCCCATTCCGTCTCGCCCCGAAGCATGGCCTGAACCAGCGCCGGGCGCGAGAGGTCACCGCCGCCGATCGCCTCTACGAGGACACGTCGATGCTCCGCCCATGCGCGGCACACCTCCACTGTGTGCTCGACCGTGTCCTCCAGGCGACCGTTACTGCAGTGGTGACACCTAGGCGTCGCTTCCGCCCGAACCCGACACAGGAACCTCCCGAACTGACCATGTACGGTGAGGACCTGTGTCAAGCGAAACGTGAGAGCGCCGTGGCGCCTCTCCAGCCACTCCTCAGAAAGGGGTCTTACCGCCGCTATTACGGCGTGCCTAGCACTTGGTAGCTGGTTGCGACAGTCGTTGTCTCCACTCCGCCATGAGATCTCGCCGGAGCTCCGTTAGCCGTGCCGCGATAACCCGCGGCCGCGGGACTTCACCCCGGCGTTGCACTTCCACGCGCCACTGGTACGTGTGTGCAAGGACTGTTGCCTCCAGATCCCACGGCGGGTCGCCGGCAAGGAGGCATGCCGCCTCACAGGAGACCGTGCGGTATCCCCGCACCATGCGAATGGCCATGACCCTCTGGGACGCCCTCAGAAGCCGGGCCGGAGCCGCGGCTAGATTGGGCGCCCACACCGGAGCCCCGTAGAGGGCCATGGACCGCACGATCCCCGTGTAGAGCCTCCGGCAGGAGGCGTTTGGGCCACCGAGATTGGGCAGGAGCCGCTTGAGGGCAGCTTCGGCCTTCGCCAGTTTGAATGTTGGAATATTTAGATTTTGGCCTAAGCTTCATGTTAATAAAGTAATATTTTATTTTATTTGGCACAACAGATCATAGAACTAATTCAGATTTTGGCTTAAGCTACCATAATCTTAATAAGTATTATTTTATATTTGTATATAAAATAATACTTATTAAGATAATCTATGTATATCTTTTTATTGCTTATGAAATGTGGGTGTGTGTTACGCCTCTGGCCCTCTGCCTACCCTTTCAGGAAAAAAGTCTTGATGCTATGTGTGTATGTTAATTAGCTTGACCTGCACATTCTATTTTAACTTTCACTAACTCGATAGATCTAATTTCGCTGTGCTGAGTTTATGCTTTTTCGGGCTAATCTCAGAAACTACTGTCTTGATTTTCATACGGTTTAACGAATAGAAAGAGGAATTTTCTAGAGGCGTTCTAAGCTGAAATTTATATTCAGATACTATTTCCAAAGTCGGTCATAAAACATTTGCGTTAAAAAAATAGTTGGCACTACAGAAGCTTGCTTTTAAATGGTACTTTTTAAATTATACTGGTTATAGGGTCAATGTTCTACAATTTTGTTTGTTACGCTATGATAATGGATTTATTTGGCTTGCAGGATAAAGAACAAAATTACGAAGCGAGTCAGAATGATTAACTACTCAAATAATGTGATAACATGCTGTTGTATGTACTAACTGTTAGGTAACTGCTGATTTTTGGATCTCAGTTTTGTTCCTTGTATTGTTTTAGTTTAATACATAATTCATAGTTCTATTACTTACCTGCTGTGCCAAATATAAAATAATACTTATTAAGATTATGGTAGCTTAAGCCAAAATCGGAATTAGTTCTATGATCTGTTGTGCCAAATAAAATAAAATATTACTTTATTAACATGAAGCTTAGGCCAAAATCGAAATATTCCAACATTAAATATTGTTACTTGACCCCTCGCAAATGCGATAAACACGGCAAAAACCTGGGGTCAAACGACATCTATCTTTGAAACTATTGATCTCAGGCTTATTTTGATGTAAAATTATTAAAGAACATTGTATTTTAGTAATCTTTTCTGAAGATTGTGATGTGATTCAATAAAGCAATAAAAAGATATATATTTTTTAAACTTTCTTTTTATTCTCCTGAACAATATGATCTGTGGTGCTTGACCCCTTTTGCCTTTTAACCGTCGCTATATTTATAACAGCTTGGTAGTTTACTGTACTAAATAAAACACAGTCAGTAGAGATCAGTTTAGATGACTGCTAAATGCTGCAAAAATTAGTAAGCATTTAGCAGTCATCTTTAAAGCAGATACAGCAGGTTACACAAGAAAATGCACATTAATAGACCCGGCACCAACTCCGCACCGACTCGCCTCCTGCGGCTAGTATTCTTTATATGGATTTGTATGGGCATGCGCTCACTATGTCAACTCCGTAGCGTCACCGGATCGCCTCGGTTATAAGCCCTTCGCGCGCGGTCGGCGGGTGGGCCACTCGGTGACAACTTGCTGCTCGAATTTCTGCCTTGCGTTGACAACGCGTGGACCACGAGTGGCCCGCGCGCTGCCCGCGATTGATTTTATTAACAAACTACTTGAAAATTCGTGAGCCAAGCGGCATCAACTACACTCGCGAGCAACCAAATCGACTCAAGCTTTTATTGAGCACACATGCACCAATTTTACAAAAACTACACGCGATATATATGACTGCAATATGTCATTTGAAAGCTTAAAATGTCAGCTTTCAAATGCGCATCATTACCCTTAACAAAAAAAAAACCCTATTCACTTACGCAATTTAATTGAGCGATACAGTAAGTTTGTTCAATAGCCTGCCCACGACTTGCGCTAATTACCCTGCTATAAAAGCCCCCCGCAACCCGCTACCCTCATCAGGACCGCCAGTGAACCGTCGCGAACACTAGTCCGCCATCAGAGTGCTGACGTCGACTCTGGTGCATCGCAGTCCGCACGAACCGCGTACAGTGCCTCCGGGCGCGCAAGCGCCCTTGCGGTTGCGGGGGTTCGCACAACCCCTAAGTGAATTCCAAACATTAATGTGAGTGAATTAAAGACAGTGACTTTTTCGTGAGTACCCACATATTATTTATTTTTATGGGTACCCACTAGGGACCATTTGTGTGACTATTGAGTGCACCAGCAGCACCCAACATGTCGCCAATCCGGCCTCCGGACCCGCCCAAGCAGCTCCGGAACGTCCGTTCCCGCTGGCCGGCGGAAGATCTGACATCGTCGATGCCGAACATCGGCCCGGTGATGTCAGATCCCCAGCCGATTAGCCGCGAGGACGCGGACGAGAGACGGGCTGCCGGACTGCCTCCTGCCGCCGCCCCGCCGCCGACGCAGGCGCCTGCGTAGTGGAGAAGTTGCCGCAGTGGCCCCAACATTTCCGGGCCATTGCCGGGAAACTCGGCCGCCCTCCTAACGCCCGCCCCTACGGTGCCGGCGTTAGATTCACACCGCAGTGCGAGGAGGAGTACAGGTTGGTTCAGTCGTACCTAACCAACCTGGAAAAGGAGGCCGGGGTTTCCTGGTTTGCCTACTCGCTACCAGCGGAACGCTCGCTTAAGGTAGCGATACGGGGGCTGCCCCCGGACACCAACCCGGACGAAATCGAAGAGGAACTGACGACCCTCGGCTTCACGGTGGAGTACGTGCGCCACATAAACGCACGTCAGGGACGTCCTGGCTGCATATTTTACGCAGTCATTAAGAAGACGCCTGACGTGCGGCGCATCTATGACATCTCCATGTTGCTCTACATGGGAGGTGTCAAAATTGAGGCGTGGCGCGGAAAGCGTGGGCCCGCCCAGTGCCACCGCTGTCAAAAGTTTAGACACAGCTCGCACCATTGCCATCGCCCGCTCGCCTGCGTTCGCTGCGGAGAGGGGCATGCAGCACGTGACTGCCCGCGCCCGCGGGAAGAGCCGGCCACCTGCGTCAACTGCGCAGGACAGCACCCTGCCAATAACGTGAGGTGCCCGGTCTTCCAGCGGGAGTCTCAGCACAGACGAGTGGGGACGGTGGCGTCCATACCAGCTCGTCGTCGCCAAGGCCCCGACTCTGGGGCCACCACAGAAGAAGCGACCCAAGGTGCGAGCCTGATGGCGGCAGCCAATGGGCCCACGAGCCGAGGGTCGGCCAAGAAGAAGCGGAGGAGGAAGAAGAAACGGGGGAAGAAGTCCGCCCCCCCCGCAACTACCGAAGACGCCCCCCTTGCCCCTACGGTGGCGCAAGGCGGTGACACCGTGAGCGACGCAGCGCGTGCTGGCGCTGTCGCCCCCACACAGCGGGCCCCAGAACGCGGGGCCCAGAAGAAAAAGACGCCCACTCTGCGCCAGCAGCCTGCCGCCGAGAAGAAACACATCACCGCCCGCGCCATCCAACTCCTGATGGACTTGATAAAGGCCATCAGAGAGGGGCAAGACGTGGAGGTTGTGGTCCTAGACGGCCTGGCGGCCTTGTTATCTCTCTACAATGGCTGACAGGCCGCCGCGGACCACCAGAAGACGCCACCAACGGTCCCCTTCCCTCCTCCGCCAACATTTTATGTTCACAGAGGAGCTTTGTCCGGCAGACCGACGTCAGGAGCAAGGCGGGCCGCGCCCCGCCCCGCCCGGCGCCCGTGTCCCGCCCCCGCCATGTGTCAGGCTGAGCGCGTGCCCTTTACACACGCGCTCGCCACCGACGCATCCCGACATCGCCTGCTCTCAGGGCGGACCTCCCGCAGCCTCCTCCCCGCGCGCCCACTGCGCGGGGACACTATCAACACGGACCCGGGCGCTGGCGTCCCGCATACCCGTCCGACACTTTTACATGCCGGACGGAGACACTCAGCCGCGCGACCCGCTGCCGGACACAAGCTCCCCCCCCCCCCCCGGATATGACCACACGAATAGGCCGCTTACACCTACACGCGGCCTATTCACACAATAATACTCCACACCTCACTCTCACCCGGCGTGCATTGTGTGCTAGGTTAATATAGGCATGACGCACACCAACAAACATACATGCGCTGACTCCACTACACGGACGTCACGCGATGCAGACGCGGCGCGGCTGCGCCCTGCACTCGTAAACACTGGGCGGTGTCACACAATACAATACCGCCCTTACACACACTTCGGCTTCCCCGCCTGAACGTGCCCGGCTAGATCTGGAATCGGGAATGGCGGGGGGCCGCTTCACGCCTCTGTAGGCGCGCCACCAAAGTCGGCACCTCTGTCGCTGGTCGTTCTCCGCTGGACTTCCCCCAGGCAACTGGGGGTTCCATCCGGCGGGTTCTGACCGCCAGGGTGTCGTGAAACAGACGGCGCTGTGTGGACACAGCGTCGCCGGCGCTCCTACAGACACACTATGCAGTCACACATTAACTGAGAACACGTTGCAGCCGATAAACAATACAGAAAAGGAGCCTTTGCCTATAAAGGCACCCCAAGGACTGGCCCGTAGTGACGGGCCACGGTATAGCACCCTCGGGCAGGAGGCCTCGCCTCGATCCCGACTGCCGTGTCCCCGTGAGGGGGCGCTGCGAATACCCAGTTCTACCCTCATCAGTCGCTTATCACAAGTTGACAGGTACACATCTCCGTAAATTTCATTCATTGTTTGTACAAGAACATGGATACCACACCTGAAGAAGCCGCTCAAGCTGTTGCCCTGTTGCAACATGGGCTTAGTCAGCGAGCAGTGGCTACCCAACTACACTTGAGCCAGTCTGCTGTATCCAGGATATACAGACGATATCAAGAGACAGGTGCCTTTACTCGGAGACCAAGGACCAGCCGCCACCGATCCACTTCCGAAAGAGACGACCGTTTCATAGTGTCAACCTCGTTGCGCAATCGCCATTTAACGGGTGTTGATGTGCAACAAAAACTGAGACGTGTACGAGGGGTGGCTGTTAGCGAGTGGACAGTAAGAAGACGCTTGAAGGAAGCCAATTTAACTCCAAAAAGGCCTGCGACAGGCCCCAAATTGACTGCTGGTCACCGACAAGCGCGGCTGCAGTTTGCTTGAGAACATGTCGATTGGGACATAGCGTAATGGCGGTCAGTCTTGTTCACTGACGAGTGCAGAATGTGTCTGCATGGAAGTGACAGAAGAGGCCCGCGGGGTTATTACCTATGGAACAGCAATGAGCAATATTCGCGCAGTGATCGCGCGATCACCGCGCGATCGTCAAAAAAAATCGTATTATGTATGAACCGATTGCTAATCGCTCGCTGATTGTTCTAATGCACTTATTGCTACGATGACGATAAAGGAGCAATCGCTGGAACTAATTAAATATCACCTTTAACAAAAAAAACTTAACTTTGCTCTTAAAAACCATACTAAATACGAAACCACCAAACGAAAAATGCATATTTTAGTTAACTGATTGCTCCACAGAGGCAGCACTATCGCTAGTTTGCTATTTGACGTGATGTATTTTGAATTGACGTTTGAGCAGCAAAATTTTGCTAAATTATCGCGATCGCTCGGCTATTGCAAGATACGTAATCCCAGTGCGGGTCTACAGACGTCCGGGTGAACGATTTGCACAATGTTGTTTCGCTGAAACAGTTGCATACGGAGGAGGTTCTTGCATGATGTGGGTAGGGATCTCCATAGAAGGAAAAACCGAGCTTGTTTTTGTGCCTGGGGGAGGCCGTGGGGGCGGGCTAACGGCTGATCGGTATATCACCGACATATTGCAGGACCATGTTATTCCCTACGCAGGGTTTATTGGCGAAGACTTCGTTTTATTGCACGACAACGCCCGTTGTCACACGTCGCGGATCACTCGACAGTTTCTGGAAGAAGTCAAAATACGCACAATGGACTGGCCTGCGCTAAGTCCAGACATGAATCCCATTGAGCACTTATGGGAAGAGCTCAAACGAAGAGTACGGGCTAGAAATCCAGTACCTTCAAGCGTGGAAGAACTTAAAACAGCGTTATTAGAGGAGTGGCACGGCATTCCTCAAGAGACTGTCAAAAAATTAATAAGGTCGATGCAAAACAGGCTGCAGGCTGTAATTAGAGCTAGGGGAGGCAATACCAAATATTGATTAAATAACTTTTTTTATGTTTTTCCAACATTTTTTGTTTTATTTGTAAAACACCAGACCCCAACCCTTTGTCCTAAATTTCCCTTTTTGCCTACACTTACATTAAGACATTATTAATTTTAAAAATTATGGATGGATGTCAATAATAATAACACCAAATTAAAGCTGACATTTTAGGCATTCAAATGGCATATTGCTGTCATGAATACTACGTGTTGATTTTGTAAAATTGATTCATGTGTGCGCAATGAAAGCTTGAGTCGATTTGGTTGCTCGCGAGTGTAGTTGACGCCTAGGCGTTCAGTCGTTGACCGCGAGTGGCCCACTGGTTGACCGCGGGTGGTCCACCCATCGACAACGAGTTGACGCCGTGCGTCGAGGCGGTGTGGGGTGGCTGTCGGGTGGCTCTAATGAGCTATGCAGTGGCGGATTAACCCTAAGGCAAAAGAGGCACGTGCCTAGGGCGCCAGGATTCAGGGGGCGTGCGCCCGAAAATAAAAATGCCTTAAATAAAATGAACTTTTTCAGAAGTATGCATCTACCTACACAATTTAAATGATTGTTTAGTAAATTTGCGATTCTAAAACTATTTACTATCACTATTCTAAAACTATTTATTTATTTATAGAGGTGTTCAGGTGCAATTTAATTCTTGACTATTCCTGCATTTCAGACAGAAGCCAGTGGTGCCAGGGCCAAGGGAATCCGGTAACAGAACACCTGAAAGTGCTTGGGAGGTGCCTTTGCCTAGCAGTGGGGCAGTAAAGACTAACAAAAAAAATGGGCTCCAGAGGGGCGCCGATGAGGTTTTTGCCTCGGGCGCCCTCGACCTTTAATCCGCCTCTAGAGCTATGACCTTAAAATGGTTAAAAAAGCCTGGATAGGCTTTCAAAAACATTAAAACAGTAAGAAATGAGACAGTGCTTAATGTATATTTTTTAGATATTGGATGAAGACAAATATTTAAGATTATAATGTTACATGATGCAAACGTCCTAAAAAAAGTATCAAATGGATGAAGACATAAGTATTTTTATATTTTCTCTAGTAATTGAGGCAATAGGGCGACCTCTGCTCCGGGTAACATGATCTCCCGAGCAATGATGTAATGTGAATCCATTAGTACTAATTTTTTGAGGTGTAAGTACATTCCTTTAAATAGGTAACTTATAAGGTTAATAAATTACAATGAATATACATAAAGTTTGTATTTAAATGGGGTCCAATATTTTGGACTACGAAATTCTGATAACAGCGAAATTTTTATAATTTCGCTTGCATACGCTGAGCAGTAAAAGAGCCAGATACGAATCATCAGTGTTCTATTCCTGTATTATTTTTTACATGAACGGCAGCAACTCAGTCTCTGAGCCAAAAAAATGACAACAGAAATTCATATCTAGATAATAATAATAGTAAGCCCTAATTTTGACCCAGTTGCCAATAATTATAATATACTTCCTGACTTAGGGACGCGTTGCTGTAGTTTTTATCGAAATATAATATGGCCTATCTTTCAAGTTCGATCAAACAGTCAAACTACACAAGGTGTGCAAAGATTAAAATTGCTACTTAAGCAATTTTAATCAAATTTGTTTAGGGCTCCACCGGGGACAAACAACGTGACACGTAATTTATACTGCTATGGTATATTATTAAGATTCGTTTCTAATATAGTTCGGAGTTTGAGGTGCAAGCTCGACAGCTTTGAAATTGCATTGCGATGCATTTACAGATTTTCGCAGTCGCTACGCCGTGACTTGCTCAGTGGTCTGGTTGTTGCCAACAGTTTTTTACCATTGGCGCCAATCAGTTTGTTGAGTCTTTCTTTAGTGTTAAACTTTTAAACACGCGGCCCTCAAACAAATAATGTTATTAGATTCTTGCACGACGCACCGAGCAGATAAAACGGAACGGTTTTGTCAAAATTGACGCTAACAAATGATGCAATACGAAACGTCAAATAAATAAATTGACAAATGACAACTGACAGGACGTAGTATAGTAAACCAGAATCGCTCAGTCAGTTCAGTAGTGTAACGTTTCGCTAATATTGTATTAAATTCGCTTTTTATTCAATGGTGTGTGATTAAACAGTCAAACACAGTTATCCACGGACTATCTACTTATTAAACCAAGGAGACTCACATCGGATCTGACCTCGAAATAGGTTAGTATTGACGATGTGTTGAACATCAACTTTTCGTAGATTATTGGTATGAAGTTGAGTTATATCCGCGATTTTTTACGTAAAATGAGTTCATCAGCTTCCGTGCCCTTGGCACCCATCGGCGTGCGTGGTATGAAAGTGCTAGATCGAGATAAATTCTTGCGCAACATAAAAGTGCCAGTTCTAAAGGTCAAAGAAGAAAATTTGCCTAAAATCATCAACATTTGTAAGTCATACTTCCTTAAACTAGAAGCTTTTAAGCCAATAAGGAATATAGAAGAAGCAGAAAATGAAACATTCAAGAAATGCATTTATTTCAATCCAGAAAAAGTGAGTCAGTGGGATGACATCAGGGAAAGTGACCGTACAGCTCTAGAACAGTTTGATGTCTCAGAAAATAATTTTGACAGCAATGAAATTGAACTGTCATACGAAAATTGGCGTTTTGAAACAATATTCAAGGCAGTTCTGCCTGAGGACGAAGAAGGTGTCAGTGGTTTCTCCCAAATTGGACACATTATACATCTTAACTTGAGGGATCATCTCCTGGAATATCGGCCCCTGATTGGACAAGTGCTTGTGGATAAAATAAAGACATGTAGAACAGTTGTCAATAAGAGCACCAGTATAGATAATACATATAGAAATTTTAGTATGGAATTGATTGGTGGGGATAACGATTTCTTCGTAACAGTGAAAGAAAACCAGTGTATATTCCAGTTTGATTTCTCCAAAGTGTACTGGAACCCACGGTTAGGAAAGGAGCATGAGAGGATACTAAGCTATCTTAAACCTGGTGATGTTCTATTTGACGTGTTCTGTGGAGTTGGACCATTCGCAGTTCCTGCAGCCAAACGCAAAACCAAAGTTTTTGCCAATGATTTGAACCCTGATTCTTTCAAATGGCTTAATCATAATGCTAAAAATAACAAAGTCAACATGTCATTTTTCAAGTCCTATAATCAAGATGGAAACGATTTTATATGTAATGTTTTTAAGCAATACATCATTGCCTTATGTAATGGAGAAGAAAAATTAGAAGGAAAAATTCACTTGACTATGAATCTTCCAGCAATTGCTGTTGAATTCTTGAAACATTTTAACGGGTTAATTAAAGATGATTATCTTGTTAAGAAATTTAATCAAGAAATAATTGTTTACGTTTACTGCTTTGCATTAGGAGACGATCATGTTGAAATAGCTAAGAAAATGGTGAATGAAAACATTGGATGTGACATAACTTCGCTTATTACGGATGTGTTTGATGTGAGAAACGTTTCTCCGAATAAGGAGATGATGAGAGTGACTTTTAAATTGACTAAAGATATTTTGTTTGGTAACAGTGATGTTTTAAGTGAACCTCCTTTAAAAAAGTTGTGTGTATAAATAAATAGTTTTTGGCATTTATGTGTAATGCAAAATTACATAATAAAATATTTATGAGACTGTCCTTGTTTTTCTTTTAATTTTTTTAAAAAAGCTGAATAAAACTGTCTTAGTCATTCACCTTTTTTTTAAAAAATCACTGATTCATTCTTACATGAGTAAATTATGTTATCGTATCAAAGTTAGTAATCTTTTAAATTGGCATTATACACAGCTGATAAGTTCAGAAATAATGTAAGAAGTAAAAAATAAAGATAATTTTATGTAACTGATATTATCTGCTGATGCAATATAGATCTTTATCTCAGACAATAACATCATGCTAAATGGATAGGCTGTATTATGTGAGCCACATAATACAGCCTGTCCAGTCCTGCCCAGTCACATGGTCAAAGTTCAGTCAAATACGGACCACAATACGTTATTCGTCTTACCATAGCCTGGGGGGTTTATGATCACCATTGAACATTAAACTCTCTCTCGGGATCTATCTATACATCCCCTCGGAGATTTTGTCTGAACCGACGGTTGGATTATTTTGGTAGATTGACACAATGACAAAAACCGTTGTATATTTTTAGTACAATATTTCTGGACTGAGGCAATAGCCCTTCTTAAATCTTCGAACACACGTGATTCGAGACACAATAGGAAGACAATTTCAGCGCGACAGCCCGCTGTCGCAGTGCCGCTTGTTTGTTAAAAGGTCAAATTAAATGTGATTCAAAGTTCTTATTAAACTCTATATATATTAAATAGCCCTTCTTAAATTAAACTAGCTTCTGCCCGCGGCTTCGCTCGCGTTAGAAAGAGACAAAATGTTCCACTTAAAAATCACGTCAATTCGTCGCTCCGTTTTGCCGTGAAAAAAAGACAAACATACAGACAGACAGACACACTTTCCCATTTATAATATTAGTATAGATGTTATTCAAAATTAACTACTAGCTGTTCAGAACAGCTAGTAGTTAATTTTGAATAACATCGGGCGAAGAACAGGGGGCCAATTCTCGGTTTTAGAGATGAAGTCGAATTCGACAAAAAAAACGAATGACGTCATTTTTTCGTCATATTTTAAAAGTTGCTATTCTGGGGATGTCTAATTCGACATTTGTCGAAGACTAACGTTAGAGTTCATGTCGAGTGCTTCTGAGCAGTAGAGATGTCATGTCGATTGTAGAGATACGTCATTTCTGAGTGAATTCGTTGAGTTTTGCATTGTACACTGTGTTTTATTTCCTTATTTTTTTAATAAAATACGGCTTGGCATCTCATACCTACTGGAAATTCGATTTATACTTTTTGATTTGTGAATTGTGTTTTCTTGAAACGACGAACACGATTAGACTTGATACCACTGAAAGATGGACGAGTTTATTTGTTTATTAGAATTTCTATCTTGCACACCCTAAAATACCTAAATTACGTATTTGTTGAGTGCACAATTATTGTAACCGATTTTATTATAATTAATTTTTTGTATGACTTAGCTATTTTTATTTTAAAATAAAGAACTTTATCATTTACTTCCTACCTAACACTTGGATTCTGTCACTGACAGACAGTCAACTGTCAAACTGATTATTTTTACGCTAAACGTTTCGTTTTATACTTAAATATTAGTATATTCAGCATTTTAAAATAAAATCATTCATTCACTTATGCTACTTTTACTTAGCTGCCAAAAACGGAACGCGCGATTCTTCATAATGGTAACATTATCTTCACTCGACTCGACATTTTCGCGACATTCATTTCTATTTTGACCGAGAATACGGAATTCTGCTCAATTCGACATTTTTTGGTAGAGATAGAGATATTTTTGATAGACATAGAGATAGACTTTCAATCTCGAACTCGAGATAAATGGCGAAAATCGAGAATTGGCCTCTAGCCTGTTCTTCACGGTTTCACCCGCGTTACGTTAGATTTTAGGTTTCTGCTTCGCTGCCGTGGGATAAAGCGTGATATTATACAGTGTGTCCGGGCATGGACTAGCGATATTCTAAACACTTAAATATAAGCTATATTATAGTACAATTACACTCTAAGCGTGGGTCCAAATCACATCCCTGCTACGGGGCAGCCATTTTGTTTTTTTTGTTGAACTATTCCATATGAAAATACAAATAAAATCATATCTCTCTAAGTTTTTGTGATACTGAGATAAAAATAGGCTTATTTGAAAGGCAACCATATTATCTACCGTTAACATTACAAACCAATGTGTTCCCAATTCCATAACTTTTGAAAAAAAATGTGAAAGTCGAAAAAATAAATAAAAAAATATGCAATTCAAACAATAATGGTTAATTACTACAAAAACACCCCCGACAATTTTTATTGTTTTTTTGCTAGATCGACAGATTTTGAGATAAGCTACAATACAAAACAAAATTTACAACTGTATGTCAATTACTTTAAGAGTTATTGTTGTTTGAACATAGCGTATGCGCAATTAGAAAAGGTCTTTGTTAAACGCTACAGTAACATTTATGGCGTTTATTGTTTTCCATCTGGGAACAGGCCAGAAATACTGTTCGTTACTACCGTTAGTGAGCGAGATGGAACATAATTAGTCAACTACCTGGAACAAAATCACAGTTTTAGGGACAAATTATTAGTTGGGTTAGTTGTCCCTCGCCCTGCGTTGTGATCGCTACTTTCACTTACCGTACTGTTTACGTGCTGTGTTAAAGTTCATCTTTAAGTGTGATAAAAATAGCTAACCGTCAATATTCAACGCAACATAACATACGTCGATAAAAGTTTGGCTACTCGGTGTAGGCCTATTAAGGTACCTTCGTCGATATTCTTGTACAGCCGGATTTGCACTTCCATTGCAAAAGCCATACACGAAGTGTATGTCAGCAATATGTTGCGTTGAATATTGATGGTTAACCATTTTTATCACAGTTAAAGATGAACTTTAACACAGCATGTAAACAGTACGGTAAGTGAAAGTAGCGATCACAACGCAGGGCGAGGGACAACTAACCCAACTAATAATTTGTCCCTAAAACTGTGATTTTGTTTCAGGTAGTTGACTAATAATGTTCCATCTCGCTCACTAACGGTAGTAACGAACAGTATTTCTGGCCTGTTCCCAGATGGAAAACAATAAACGCCATAAATGTTACTGTAGCGTTTAACAAAGGCCTTTTCTAATTGCGCATACGCTATGTTCAAACAACAATAACTCTTAAAGTAATTGACATACAGTTGTAAATTTTGTTTTGTATTGTAGCTTATCTCAAAATCTGTCGATCTAGCAAAAAAACAATAAAAGTTGTCGGGGGTGTTTTTGTAGTAATTAACCATTATTGTTTGAATTGCATAATTTTTTATTTTTTCGACTTTCACATTTTTTTTTCAAAAGTTATGGAATTGGGAACACATTGTTTTGTAATGTTAACGGTAGATAATATGGTTGCCTTTCAAATAAGCCTGTTTTTATCTCAGTATCACAAAAACTTGGAGAGATATGATTTTATTTGTATTTTCATATGGAATAGTTCAACAAAAAAAACAAAATGGCTGCCCCGTAGCAGGGAAGTGATTTGGACCCACGTTTAGAGTGTAATTGTACTTTAATATAGCTTATATTTAAGTGTTTAGAATATCGCTAGTCCATGCCCGGACACACTGTATAGCCCATGTTACTCAGGGATAATGTAGCTTTCTAATGAAAAATGATTTTCTTGATCGGTCCAGTAGTTTTTGAGTTTATTCGTTACATACGAAAATACAAATATTTCCTCTTTATAATATTAGTATAGATATACATCAGTTTTTACCCACCTTATGTTTTTTTAGAACTCTAGCATTTAACTACCTTGCTATTTAAGTATTATCTCTTGGTAACGCAAGTACGTCAAATTAATAACCTTGGTTTAGTTGGGTTTAATGGCATAATAAAAGAGGTACTGCCTTCAGGTAAAGTAAACGAATAAGTATATTTTCGATTTCCGTTATCAGGTGTTTAAACATGATATTGATGTTGCTGAATATTAATTGCTTTCGAACAAGCCAATCAACTAGCACCCCGTAGACGAACAGATGCTAATAAACTCACAAAATAATCTTAATTAAAAAATGCTGTAATTAAGTTAGAACGCCGCGGTTTAGGGCGTTTGTTAGTTATTGGTGTTTCCCTTGTTCTGGACTAAACTGATACGTATCTTCTGTCCTTTTCTTAATGAAATGGAAAGAGAAAGATGCATTTAACTTAAATTTGGTTTAGTTTGTGAACAAGAGAATCAGCACCATTAACTGATTTGGATTATATTGTGACTAAAAGTACACGTTAAAATTCAACGAACTGATAATTTGGGGCAAGTGCATAATAATTTGAAAACACTAATGGGATGTCGCTTCAAATTACTTATGTGTTCATTGAAAAAGATAGTGGTGCCGATTCTCTTATTCACAAACTAACGTAAATTTAAGTTAAGTGCATCTTTCTCTTTCCATTTAATTAAGAAAAGGACAGAAGATAAAATATTATTATCTTTCTCTTTGCATTTAATTAAGAAAAGGACAGAAGATAAAATATTAGTTAAGTCCTGTCAAATTTAGACACTCCATAGATAATTTAGACGCATTTTAAAAACATGGCGTCTAAATATACGTCCATTTTCTTCCGGCGCTGTCTAATTTTTGAGGATTAAACTAAATTGTACCTATCTTCTGTCCTTTTCTTTAAGAAATGGAAAGAGAAAGATGCATTTAACTTAAATTTAGTGTAGTTTGTGACCAAGGGAATCGGCACCAATAATAAGCTAAATTAAATAGGTACACATTTACTCATGGAAAGATTTATCATTGTAAGAAAAGCCACGTGTCTCATAATCTGGTCTTGTCACTTTTCTATCGATACATTGTCTATCTATAAGTTGTAAAGACAACCGTCGTCTGATAAAGTTTAACCTTTGGTCTTCGCAACATACAAGAGATTCCACGGGGCTGGTCCTAACAAAATACCAAAATAATTTTTCATCCCACCTATTCGAAAAAGACGACTTTGTTCCCCTCTGCGTACGCCCAAAGTTGGTGTTTTCTATAAGAAACTTTCAGCGGGCAATAATGACGCTCCAAATTCAAAAAGTGCGCCTAAAAGTAACTTTTAATCGCACTTTTTAAATTTAGAGCGTCTTTGCATGTTTTACGCCCTGTTATAAGTGCACCTAAAAACTCTTTGAATTTGGAACGTCTTAATGCTCAGCGTCAAAAATCGAACGCAAATATTGAATGGCAGGACTGGGACGACGGCCAAAATACCATAGTCACGCCACCGTGGCTGAATAAAAAAAATTTAAGTAGAAATAAAACGCGTAAACTACAGCCCAAGTTCTCGTAAAAATTTTCACGGATTGTTTTGCAGCAGGTACTCAGATAACTTGATAATTATAGCAGCTACAATAATAATTTTACAATAAAGTATGAGGTGCCTTTTATTTTCTCATTGGGGGTGATGAAAAGTAGAGTGTATCACTCGAGCGCAAAATATATTTTTGGCTCGGGCGACGTACTTTAAACCCCTTGCTACGTTCGGGATTCTATTTAAGAATCCCTCGCAAAGCTCAGGATTCTACTCTAAAATCCCTCACTTCGCTCTGGATTCAAAAAACGCCCTCGCCGTAAAAATATTACTTTGCGCCCTTGTAATACAATCTACTATTGTACCTTAGGTAGGTTTACTAAATTTTTAAATTTACTAAATTTTTCGACGCTTTATCAAACAAACCTTGACCTTGACTTTATCATTCAATCAAACCTTGACCCAACGTGATATGTAAAGAAAACATTACTCTTCTTTAAGACTTTGCCTCAGTCGGTGTATAAGTCATGCGATGCGACGCGAATTACGACTCGCTTATAGCATTGCAAATTTTTTTTAAGAAGGGGCAAGTAAATTCGTCGCAAACTGCCACGATCGTATCGTCTGCAGTGCCCTCAGATGTCGCTAAACCTTATAATCCTAAAACTAGAGTAATGTACACACAATACCCACGTTGAATAAATGACGTTTCAAATCGTCACCAGCAATCAAAAGGTTAAGCAAAATACACGACAAAAAAAACCATTTAACGTTAATAATATAAACAAATTGTGAACTCATTATAATTTCATCTTAATCGTTATCACAATGAACGTCCTTGGTCAAGTCGTAACATACAGACAATGTAAAAACATTACGTAGTATAAGGTTCATTAACCAATATAAAGCTATATATGCTGCGCCCGTGCTCTTTAGCCGACTTTATTTCAAATAAACAAAATCTAAAATAAAATTTCCTCTTTAAAAAAAAACAACAAAAAAACAGTGCCATTGTGAGGCTTTATTTATAACTAATTTTAGCAGCAAGTCACACATTAAAATTATATTTTATTCTGTTTTGTTATAACATTTTAACACATCAGTATTGTATAGTCGGAAGGTCAAAGTCTCTTTTGAAATTCATACAATTGCATTGGCCAAATAATGCTAAAAGTATGAAGCTGATCTCTCTATTTTATTAAGTGTAACAATGAGGGCGTAGCTAGGTAGTCGGGAGCCCCGATGCAATACATCCCTGCTCTCACAATTTTCCCAAAAAAAACGTTAAATCGTCATCATTGATTCCTTGATACGGTTGATACGAAGGGAACTACGCCCCTCCGAAACTATCTACAGCACCGCGAAGCATAGCTTGACGTTGCTTCTCAAGCCTAAACCCTAACTCCACACTTAATTGTCAATAAATAATGAGTGTGTTCACATTTTCAGTTCAGAATCAAGCATGCTGCCAAACAGTACGGTTTCCAACATGGATCTACCTGACGTCAAAGATATCTTGAAGGAAACAGAACAGGTACGAGCCTTTGTTATTTACAAATATTACTCGGTGGATTTACCCGTTATTATTGTTTAATTAACAATGTAACAGACATAAAGTTGATTAATGATGTGTTAGACTTACTTTGAAAGTAAGTTCAACTACAACAGTTGTAGTTGACTGTTATAAGAATCAAAATAAACAAGCTTAGTTTTGGTGTTCCTGAATGAAATGTTAATAAAAACCATAAGTATAGGACCCATGTCGTAGAAGTTGTGTATTCAAATTATTTTCCTTAACTATTATAACGACGAAAAACATTTTCATGGTCGAAAAGGCACCATATAACACAACCATTGAAAAATAAATTAGGTTTTTTATAAACAACTAGCTGACCCGACAGACGTTGTCCTGTCAACTATGAATATTGAATTCGAATTGACATACTACCTACCTACTACCTACCTACTACCTACCTACTACCTACCTACTACCACCTACTACCTACCTACTACCTACCTACTACCTACCTACTACCTACCTACTACCTACCTACTACCTACCTACTACCTACCTACTACCTACCTACTACCTACCTACTACCTACCTACTACCTACCTACTACCTACCTACTACCTACCTACTACCTACCTACTACCTACCTACTACCTACCTACTACCTACCTACTACCTACCTACTACCTACCTACTACCTACCTACTACCTACCTACTACCTACCTACTACCTACCTACTACCTACCTACTACCTACCTACTACCTACCTACTACCTACCTACTACCTACCTACTACCTACCTACCTACTACCTATCTACTACCTACCTACTACCTACCTACTACCTACCTATCTATATATATAAAACAAAGTCGGGTTTGTTACAACACTTATAACTCGAGATCGGCTAGACCAATTTTCATGGTTTTTGGTTCGTTGGATTTGTGCTAGTTTCAAATAAGATTAAGTTTAATAAAATGCCTCTAGGCTCTAGGCATTAAGTCAGTCTTCAAAATAATTAATCGATTCGTCGATCGATCGTTTTCTATTTACCACTTCACGTTACTGCGCGCCTAGTACTTTGGATTGATTAAGGTGATCTTGTGAGAAAATTAAGAATACAGTGAATTTTAAATTTTCGTACATGACTACTTCACGTTACTGCGCGCCTAGTACTTTGGATTGATTAAGGTGATCTTGTGAGAAAATTAAGAATACTTACAGTGAATTTTAAATTTTCGTACATGACTACTTCACGTTACTGCGCGCCTAGTACTTTGGATTGATTAAGGTGATCTTGTGAGAAAATTAAGAATACAGTGAATTTTAAATTTTCGTACATGACTACTTCACGTTACTGCGCGCCTAGTACTTTTGTTATCTTAAGTTTTCATTCATTAATACCCGATTTTTTTAAAAATGATTCATCTTTTATAATTATGTTCTCGTCGATTTTTCATTATTTTTAAGATGTATTCTGCTATTCGGGGCGGGGACAAATCCAACGAACCAAAAACCATGAAAATTGGTCCAGCCGATCTCGAGTTATAATAAGTGTTGATACAAACCCGACTTTGTTTTATATATATAGATGTTTAAAAGTTAATTTGAATTGACTAATTTAAATAAAATTGGTATAGACAGGTTTTTAAGTTTTATTACCGACTTCACAAAAAGGAGGAGGTACTATGTTCGGCTGTTTGTATGTTTTTTTTTTTTGTATGTTTGTTCATCGATTACTCCGTCAATTGTCAACGGATTTTGATGGTTCTTTTTTTGTTTGATAAGTCATGATTCAGGGGTGGTCCCATATAAATTTTGTGGCGATCGGTTCAGTGCTTCTCGAAAAATTCACCAAGAACAAAAATAAATTGACGAAATTTTCATAGACGATGTGTGCTTTGTCTTCAAGTTTCTATTTTCGTTTTATAAGATTGTTAGTAGTTTTATTTTGAAAATAAATTACTTTGAAAGATACTATACACAGTCAAACATTGGGAGTCGACACTAAAAAGTAATAAATAAAAAACTTTTTTCAAAAAAAAAATAACCGCCTTCAAAAACTAAAAACCCAATAATAACTAAAATTTCGGAAGTCGGTGGTTTCTCTTCTGCCATTTAATTTGTGTTGCCACCGACTTCCGAAATTTTAGTTATTATTGGGTTTTTAGTTTTTGAAGGCGGTTATTTTTTTTTTGAAAAAAGTTTTTTATTTTAATGATGAAATTATTCTGAATTCCCCTATAACTGCTATATAAGTTTAGACTCATGCGTCATATTATTGATTCATCCGTTAAAGCTTTCTAAAGAATAACTGCTGATAGTGTTGTTTTTCAGATTAGCTCATAACTCATAAGGGTTTCATGAAATTGTACAGTTTATTTATTTGGTGTAACAGAAATTGTTTACACTGAAATAAATGTGTTTAAACCCTGTAGGTACTTGGAAAAGATCACATGAACGAACTTGCAAAATGCCAATGGTTTTCCTAATTGAATATTAACAAGAAAACTAGTAAAAGTATATTCATTACTAGCTGTCACCCGCGGGTTCAGTCAGCTTTTTGGTTACTGCTTCGATCTCGTTGGTCATATCATAATGTTATTTAGCGTGTTTTTACTGATGCATAATCTATATTACTGTTTGATCAAAATTCGTTCAGTATTTTTTGCGACAAAGATTAACAAACATCCACACACACACACATATACATACAAACTTTCTCATTTATTATATTAGCAGGATAATACAATATTAACAGGATGTTTCCCCTACTGACTCAGATAGCAAACAAGCTGATGGTCCACCTGATGATAAGTGGTCACCGCCACCGCTTTAACACACACATCTACAGTTCCAATCGATTCGAAGATGCATTGATGTCCCAGAGGGAAAGTTCAAATGTCTCTTTTGCCTATAATTTCCACCTATACACTTCTGAACTGAGACACAACAACGCTGCTGTTCCGCAAAGGCTTGGTGGTAGTACTTCCCTAGACAAACTCCGTCACAGTCCCGCAAACTACGGTCCTATCGATGACGTTAATCAATCAAGAAACCAGCCTAGTAACTAGGAATAATAAGCCATATTATAGTGCACAAGTGTGTTCGCAAACACAAGTGCACTCAAATGCAAAGTGCCTGAAGCACGTTAAGACTTTACGACAAATCTGACAAACATGAAACATACACATATTTGTACTGATTTTATTTATTCTTTTCAGGTACTTAGACAATGCTTCACAGAATACAGCATAGACGAAGTATTCCTCTCATTCAACGGTGGAAAAGACTGCACAGTACTTTTAGACATAACTTTAAATGTATTGCGGGATATGTACAAACGTGATGACATCGCCAGTGAACTTAAAGTTGTGTATATCCGCACTAACGGACCCTTCAGAGAAATTGAGGACTTCGTAGAAGAAGTTAAAGATCATTATGGCGTGACGCTGTTGGTGACGGAAGGTGAACTGAAGAATACTCTGCAAAGGCTGTTAGACCAGGATAGTAGGCTGAAAGCTGGTCTTATGGGGACGCGACGGACGGATCCTTATAGCGAGAATTTACAGTTCATGCAGGTACCTATTTATTTATCGATAAGTAGTTCATTTCTTAAGACACTTCATAACAATTGCTCATCGATATCCTAAGTGCATGTTGTTCAGATAAACATCTAGTTTATTAGTAATTGAATGATAATCTGAGTGGATAAATGAGTATTGCAAGTACCAAATCACTAATACTGAGAAATAGAAAATTATTTCATTTATGTTGTGTGGCAATACTAAGGCTTTGTCTTATTATTAAGCTAGCCATCTAGTCAGTGCCGAAAATAAGCAAAGAACCGCCTTCTCAACTTTTATTCAAATATATATGTATATTTTTTTTTTTACCAGAAAACAGACCCAAGCTGGCCACAGATCGTGCGAGTATCTCCACTCCTTAACTGGAGCTACCACCAGATATGGAGCTATATCCTGCAACAAAGAGTACCTTACTGCAGTCTATATGATAGGGGGTGAGTGCACTTCTCTTACAATTTTATTCAAACCTTCGAACACACGTGATTCGAGACACAAAAGAAAGAAAATAGCAGCCCGACAGCCGGCTGTCGATTGGTCGTTGAAAGATTAATTGGTAACAGTAATACTTGCTTTTGTTATACATAAGTATACAAAACAAAACCAACAAATACAGCTGTGAATTAAATGCTTACCTATTTATAGAGGTACAGACGGTACAGTGTTGATGATTACAATTTGCAACGTTATTAATCATTCATTTTCATAATAAATACTAATGTCAAGAAAGTGGTTATTACTTTTGAATATAAGATAAAGACGGGCCATAGACGTACAATAATATTGAGCAAAACTTTGTATTAATAATAACATTGCCAAATGATGTTTGGTGTAATATGATTGACCGTCTAGAACCCACTTATAATTTGTCCGAATGTCTGCCTTAACCTTTCGACGACCAAGCGACAGCTATCACGCTGCTATTGCCTTTCTATTGTGTGATTGTGTCTCGAATCATATGTGTTCGAAGGTTTAAAAGTACCTCTCTAGAAACAAGAACAGCGCCGCCTGACCGATCTGCTAATAATATGTATAGTTGGCTAAATATGGCAGAAGCCGTTTCCACCACGGAACTAAAAGCGCCGCCGCAGTGAAATATGGCCTTATTAGTTGATCTCTCATTGCTATGTTAACTGTCATGGCAAATAATAAAACTTATCCATTTTAATCGGTTTTTATTAATAAGTGGTCTCACTTTCACTCATTACTTACTTCTTAACTATATCTGTTTTCATTCCCACTTCCATTTCCAGGTACACATCAATAGGCAGTGTACAAAACACACGGCCGAACCCCGCACTAGAAAACAGAAACATTTTCGGCTGTATCACGTACTTACCCGCATGGCGGCTGTCCGATGCGTCCTTAGAACGGGCAGGCCGCGGCCCCGTGCCTAAGACAGCCGTCAATGGAACCTACACCGCTATAAACGGTCACATCAGAAACGGCATTGAAAACAATCATATTAGCAACAGTGATTCTATACATCCGTCTTGTGTGTAATTGTGGTTGAAAGGTAAATAGTCACTGATTGTAGTATGTGGGAAAATTGCAATACTTGACATATCTACAATAGGGATGACGACAGCATTACAAAAATGACATTCTGTTTAGTCCGTCTGATAGATCGGCCGAAAATACGGGACACGTATTTTTTGTTTGATCAAATTATTAAAAAAATACAAAGATAAAGAGCAACAAAGTTCCGGAGTGGGGGCTTTTGACGTCATCGTCCTGCAAATATTGTAACAGATCGTGACGTCATGCGCAACTTCAACGCACTGTGTCGTCGTCATTCTTCGTTTACGAAAAAAAAGAAAAAATACGTGTCCCAAATTTTTTGATAATCTATCTGACGGACTTGTCGTCTCGCCTATTTGGTCGGACATACTGTCCACAATTGTGATCTACTTACCCTTGAATTGGCGCAGTGGTTGCGTGTATGGCCTACTGGTATTTGTTCCGAATCTGGATGTTAGTGTATGTGAGTTTTTGTTTATAAACGCATCCAAATAATAAATAAATTCCTTGTGGCAACGTTTAAAAAATACATATTTCTCCTCAGCGCCTTACAGTACTGTACAGTGGGCAAAGCAAAAAGTATCCAGGGCCGTCATATACAATTGAGATTTTCTTGAATACCAATGAATGTATTTAAATAAAATTTAACCTAATTGAAGAACTAGTCATTTTCTACTATAGTTTAAATTTTTATTAGAAAATATCCGTGGGTTTTTGAGAAAACTTAAACTGTATCTGACGGCCCTGGATACTTATCTGCTTTGCCCACCGCACCTTGATGAGCATTATTATAATATAAGTTCACGACATAAACAATTTTTTTTTTCGTACAAAGAAGAGTTTATTACAATCAGTGGCTAATTACTCTGCTCAATGGTAAACGTCTAAGAGTCGGCACAGATAGAGAACCAATATTCTCCGGTTTCCATTGATCTTTCCTCCGTTTGCGCTGACCCTTAGTCGTTATTAGTCCGAATTAAATCTCTAGTAATATTTTATTATAATATATAATAATAAATAAATTTTATCAGGTCACAAAAGACCCGATAACTGACAATTACATAATTGCTTTAAAAATAATGTTTTAAACTTGTTACCTTATCAGAACATTTAATGTGCCTAATTACGAGATATAAGTAATATCTTCCGATATATTTTTGCAGTATTGTATTGTTACAGTAATCTCTATGCATATAGTTTGATGTTAGTTTTCGTTTATACTAATTATTGTGTTGTCTGAATATTGTTTTATGTTTAAAATAAGGCGAGCGTGGTAGAAAACTGTAGCGAAGTTAAAAAAGCTTTTATAAAATTTTCATTACAACTAATTTACATTACAATTGAAAAAAAAACACTAACTGTATTGGAATTGTAATTATGACTTGCCAAAAAATTTGTAGATCAATTAGCCTGTATATGGCAACGCTACCGTGAGCGTAGATATACAGTGTGTATGGATATCGAATAACTTGAAAACTGCATTATAAATTTAAAAAAAAGTAAATTATAATTGAAAATGTACTTAAAAAAAGATAAAGTTTTATCCCCTGGTGTCTTCTAACAAAATTCAACCTAAGAATTTTATTATGTGATTGAGTTGAATTACCAAACAGGCTTGAGGTGAAAATAATTATTATATGATGGTGACGTTTTTAGTACTCTATATTTTGTTGAAATCTTAAATTACGTGTGAAAAATTTTTTCGTTTCGATATAATTTAGTTTCCGCTTCTAATTTAAGAAATCTGGGTTTAATTTGCCACATATGTCATTTTTTTAAAAACTCTATTTTTATATAACATAAAATATTATAAGTTTTATACATAATATGTATATTGAATTCAAATAACTGTGATGTTAGATAGTATAATTACGTTTGTTCCATAAATGCAAATTAAAGAAGTACTTAAAAAATACTTTCTATCCGGGCAAGTTTTTACTTTCATGCTATGTTTAAATTATCAAGTTTTTTTCGTACGGTTGCACTTAATATAAATTGACAAAAAACACATTTGGGTTTAGTTTTATTGTTTAGAATTAGTTACTTTTAGGCCCACTTGCACAACAAAAACTAAACAGATTTAGATTATCACTCTATCCCTGTCAAATTGTTTGAAGTAAAAAGAGACAGAACGATGTTTGACCTACGTTTTGCAATAAACGTGTGGGGTTTGTGGTGCCAGTGGGCCTTCAAATAAAAATGTTGAGTACGTATTTAGGTTAAATGACACGTGCAAATCCACTCTTGGCCGTAGCCAAGAATGGCAGGAATTAAAACCGTCCATGATCAATATTTTAACCAGGGCTTGAAATACCGTTAAAAATATGGTATCGTTACAGCCCTTTGATGCAGATATCGTTATCTATTAAATAACGCTACCAAATTTAACGTTATATCTGGCACATTTTACCGTTAAACATACGTAACGTTATAATGTACGATAACGTTAATTTTATCGGTATGAGTCAGTTTTGTTACCGGCGCGGCGCGGCGCCGCCACTACCCGCCAAGCCGCGCCCGCGCGGCCTTGGAAAAAAGGGCAACGTCGCATAAAATAA
This sequence comes from Athetis lepigone, assembly GCA_033675125.1. Classification (NCBI taxonomy): domain Eukaryota; kingdom Metazoa; phylum Arthropoda; class Insecta; order Lepidoptera; family Noctuidae; genus Athetis; species Athetis lepigone. The sequence continues at coordinate 18,422,299 of CM066229.1, read as the reverse complement.
CCAAAATATACCGTTAACTTGTTACCGCTATTTTCACAATAACATTAAAAATACCGGTAATTTTTAACGCTATTTTTAACGTTCTTTTAATGTTATGTTACTAAATAACGCTACCAAATCATACCGATATGCAAGTATCTCTATGGAAATAACGTTACTTAACGTTATTTTTAATGTGAATTGGTAACGTTTTCAAGCCCTGATTTTAACTCTCCCAATTGACGACAGATGAGCTTTACAATTTCGGTGGTAGGGTTCAGACCCACCCTCAAACCACTCCCTGGCTACTCATGACCATAACTTATATTTAAAATAATGTTTTATTCAATGCATTCATTTCAAGCCGCACCAGCATGCAGTTTGAAGCCCACACTTGACCGACTTCAAGGTGTAGACTAACTCTTATAAAATGGGCTGAAAAATTAAATGTCACTTTGTAACGCAGTGTGGAGTCCGAATTACATTTGTCAGTTTTTCGGCTGTATACTCCTATTTTAGAGGCAAGATCCGCGACTGACCCCCCTGGGTGAATTTTATCAATTGCTAACACAATAAGAAGACTTTGTGAAGCTCATCATAAGCGCACTTCGCCCAAAGTTACCTAAATTGTAATAGAATTGCTCTGCTCTACGCAAAGAATAACCCTGGTAACCTAGATCCGCGTAGTACAGACAATTTATGCGATATGCACGGCCCTTGTGCTGTATTGTTACAAATCAGAATGCAAAATGTAATGCCATCTCACTATTTGATGCACCAGTTTAGTTTAATTATTTATTAAATTGTATCGTCTTATTTATTACTAGCTGTCCCCTGCGGTTTCACCCGCATTTTTTGTTACTGCTCCGCTCCCGTGGGTTGTAGCGTGATGGTATATAGCCTATAGCATTCCTCGATAAATGGGCTATCTAACACTGAAAGAATTTTTGAAATCGAACCAGTAGTTTCAGAGATTACCCCCTACATACAAACTTACAAACCTACAAACTTACAAATTTTACCTCTTTATAATATTAGTATAGATTGTGACGTTAAAGCAACACTGCAAGTAATTACAAAAACACCAACTATTTGTTGCAATTTTACTTCTTGTAACTAACTAAATAGCTATGCAGGAGGCAGGACACGACCCAACTAGCTAAAAAACGTTTTTACTTATGAGGCATCACTCACTTCTGTGAAACGATGTTTTAGTTCAGTAGCAACCCAGCACAGCAGTGAAACCAGCCTAAATATTATTTTCCACGAGAGACTTAAATTAAAGTTTTAATTTTTTGCAACAAATATTTAACACGACTGTAAAGCACACTTTGTGTTTATAGCTTATTTATACATTTTAGCAATTTTTTTTATGTACCTACTCTTAATAATTTTTTGTTACTTTTACCACGGTTGTTTAGCACATATTTTTATTTGAATAAAAACACGTTATTTAGAAGAAAAATATTTTATTTCTTTTTTTTTCCTTTAAAGCAAACAGCGGAATATATTGTTGTCATATAAAAGAAGTCTTACCTATATTTACAATGCTATTGTCTTAATTATTAGTTGAATAATTACGTGTTGTTACCGCTATTATTCGGTTTCACGTGTTTTCTGATGAATTCTTGGAACATTGCCACGTCAGCTGGTTTATCGTCTGAAACAAGTTTTTTTCCAATAAAAACTGGGACAATCAGTTAACCTAAAGAAAATATTTTGGCAGTTCATTTATAGTGATTTTAGGAAAAGAAAACCTAGATAGTGGTGCCGATTCCCGTGTTCACAAACTTTACAAAATTTAAATTCAGTGCATCTTTCTCTTTCCATTTCATTATGAAAAGGACAGAATATACATTTTAGTTTATTTCTGGCAAATGAGAGTTTTGCGTATTAGAAATCCGCTAGATGGCGATATGTAGGTGTGAGGTCCAACTGCAGCATGATTGGTGAATCTTAACATCTGTCAATGTCATGTCGTTTTTTCGACAAATCCGCTAGATGGCAATACGTAGGCGTCAGGTCCAACTGCAGCATGATTGGTGAATTTTAACATATCTGTCAATGTCATGTCGATACGCAAAAACCCTCATTGGACAGCGCCTGAAGTAAATAGCCTTATTTAGTGGACATATTTTTAATCGCGGCGAAATAATCTATGGAGTGTCTTAATTTGACAGGACTAAACAAATATTTTATCTTCTGTCCTTTTCTTAATGAAATGAAAAGAAATACATGCACTGAACTCAAATTTAATTATGTTTTTGAACAAGGGAATCGGCACCAGTGGTAGGTTGGAATGACCATGAGATAAAACTGTTCCTAATCAAGTTCTATAATAATAAACTCGAAACTCAAAACCATTTTATTAAAATAAACCATTTACTTTACTTTTGAATCGTCAAGGTGTGTCAGTCTGTCAGAAAAATGAAGCTAGTTGCTCGTTCCAAACAGTAGGTCCCATGGAGAAGAGCGAGCAAGAAACTCCATGGACACTCTTTTAAAATCAATAGAGTACAAGAATTTGGTTACATCATTTATTGTTGAATCTAAGGTACTATGTGAGAACAACGTAACAAGTCGTACATGTTAGAAGAGATATTGTAAATTTAAGGAATAAACAAAACAAATGTTAAAATAACTGTGGCACGTATGGAATATTTATAAGCTATATGATCATACCCGGTTCCGCCTGGTCCTCAGTGCCCTCCTCGTCGCTGGAGCTCTCATTGGCGGGATGTTTGAGATACATATCGCTGATCTCGCGACCACTCGACACCTCTTCAATAAGCTTCTTCTTGTCTATCACGGTGTCGTCTGGGCCTGGGGAAATGTTCAGAGTTCATAGAAGAAATTTATGGTCTTAAAAATTCATATCCCACTAAAAACATTTCATCACTACATAGTATAAAACAAAGTCGCTATCCGCCGTCTGTCCCTATCTATGTATGCCTATATCTTTAAAACTACGCAACGGATTTTGATGCGTTTTTTTAATAGATAGAGTGATTCTTAAGGAAGGTTTATATGTATAATACATGCATAATATAATAAAGAAAAGCCGGGATTTTTAAAGATATGTAACACCCGTGCTAAGCTGGGATGGGTCGCTAGTGTATATATAAAATACTAGCTTCTGCCCGCGGCTTCGCTCGCGTGAGAAAGAGACAAAAAGTAGCCTATGTTACTCTCCATCCCTTCAACTATCTCCACTTAAAAAATCACGTCAATCAGTCGCTCCGTTTTGCCGTGAAAGAAAGACAAACAGACAGACAGACAGACACACTTTACCATTTATAATATTAGTATGGATTTTTAGTGGGATATGAATGTTGCCAAGACGACCACATAAGGTTTGCCCTGTGTAAAATATATCAGATCTTATGTAGAGCCAAGCTTCTGAATCTACACGGCCTAACTCTACCGACCCTAACTTCACAAATTCTACATATCAGTAAAAATGTATGGCTTCGCCGTTTCGCTACCGTCGTCGTTTCTGAGCCAAATAACGAAATCTTTTTTTTTCCAAAATTATGAATTTTGCAGTAGCAGCCCAAAGTTTGGAAACAGCCCCTTTGTCATTAATTTCTATGCCCCTTTGTCTTTTGTAGATCTTGGACATTCGTTTGGCTAAAAGCCGAACCCAAGAATATTGAGAAAAACTAAGCAAGTGATTACATTTTAGTTAAAAAATACAAAAGATATTGTTACAAATAAAAAGTGAGACCAAAGTACCTTTATTTTTCAATTCTTCTGCATTTCTTTTCTCTTCCTCTAATTTTTCTGCTCGCATCTTCAGCCAGTCTGCTTTGTATTCCCTGAAGTGTATAAAAAGTTATTAAATATACAATCAAAGTGACAAAGAAAATTTAGTATTATAAAAATATTATATTTAATACATACTTTTCATATTCTTCTGCAGCATCATCAACTAATTTGAAGAATTCATCTAAACCCTGAAAACAAGGAAATTTATATTTTATCATATTCGACAACACCAGGATTAAAAAAAGTTGAGTAGTTTGACTATTACCTGTTTAAAAAAATTAAATGCTAACTTAAGTCTAACCTTAGGCAGAGTAAAATAAACGTTACTATCATACCACCGTTTGATGAGATGACGGCGTCGAAGTGGCGATACATACATTTACTATAGCCGCGTGTCCGCCGCACACGTCTCACGTGACCACGGTAGACAAACAGCCTTAAACTTAGTTATGTTTCCACCTCTATCTTGCATTTGTAGTTTGACAGTGACAGGAATAATTTTCAGCCAAAGCAAATACAAAAACACTAGATACTTATCACATACTTTGATTTAAGGTGGCCCTTAAATAGCCAAGATATTTGCATATTCAATGCTAAGCAATAAAACTAAAACCAATACTCACATCACCAGTATGCGCACTAACGCCGCAGCACCGCAGGTCAGAGTAGAAGGTGTCAAGCGCGAGCGCCATGGAGCGCGTGAGGTTGCCGATGTAGGTGTTCCCCCCCTCCGCGTCGCCCTCCCCCTCCGCGTCCAGCGCCTCTTGGAACGCCTCGAAGTCCCGCATCCACTCTACTGCGTATGCATTGTCTACTACATCCGTCTGGGGGATGGATTTTATTGTTTAGTGTGTGAATATTGGCAAATTCCAAAAACCTTTCCATTAAGTTAGAAAACAGTTATTTGACATAAACTTCATACATATTTTTTTAAATTTTGTCTCTAGTAGCAAATAACAAATTTTCGTTAGAGTACAGTCAGCATCAAAAGTCAATGACCACATTTAAAATTTCAAAATCGCTGTACACCGTATAATACCTAAATTGCTCAACATGACAAGCACCAGAAATTAATGATCATCATAAAAGAGCATAAGTAGGTGACCACCACTTTTCAAAAGTCGCTAAACAAAGTTATGGCAAAAAAAGCATGACATTCTTCGTCTCTAAAGTCACTAAACAAATTTTTGACAAAAATAGCATACCATCGTTCATCTCAAAAGTTCCTGAACAGCATCAATTGTTTTTTGGGTTTAATAGTGTGTGTACTCGTATTTTTGTGAAGTGACATTAATATAACATTCCTTTCCGAAGTTTGCAAAACAAAACATCTGGGGGCACGGTAGTACCTCTGCCAAGATGATAAATTATTCTGATTAGTAAAACCGTTTATAATCTACCCTGGGTACTTGTCGCAGATATTCATCAGTTTTTTTTTGTATTAATTTTTTTACATCAGTGTAAACTGTCAACAAAGTTATAATTAAGTGGAAATATTCTTTTTATATTTTAGGATAAATATTTTTTTAAATACCCCCAACTATGTTTTCTAAACAATTTATTTAAAAGGGAAACTGCGTGAATTTTGAAAATGGGCCATTGGTTTACAAATAAGGCTATATTCAATCGTAATAAGGAAAGTTTAGATGACTTTGAAAATGTGCTTGTTGCTTGATCACCCACTTCGACTATTCTCATTGGCTCTAAGAAATAAAAATAATATATTTTGGAAAGTTAAATTCGAAATTTACATCCATTAAATATTTTTACATGATTTAGTTTTGTTTGACAATATTGGATTTGTAACTCTGAAGATAGAAACAAGCATTTTTTAGTTTGCAGTTCAGTATCCGAAACAAAGTAATGTTCAGCAACTTTTGGTAGTTATGATGTTAAGTTATTTTTGGACGTTGCCATGATTACACTAGATACCAAAAGAACCATTTTATATTGTTCAGTGACTTTTGCAAAACTAATTGTTGTGTTATTTTTGGATGTTATAACGATCAGCAATTTTTGACAAAATGGTGTTCAGTTAATTTTGAACTTTAATGATGTTCATTCAATACTGGCGCCTATCTTGTTGAGCTATTTATGGATGATATAGTGTTCAGCGGTTTTGAAAATCTGAATGTGGTCAGCGACTTTTGATGCTGACTGTACCTTATGCATTGTGCACCAACCTTTTTCAGATTGGTGAATAATGGTGCTGTTTACTGCTAAACCTTTTAACGAACAAGCGACAGCCGGCTGTCGCGCTGCTATTGTCTTTCTATTGTGTCTCGAATCACGTGTGTTTGAAGGTTTAAAATCCGTTAAAAATAACAGTGCTTAAAAGGCCATTAACCATTTTATCTAATTATTTTATCTAATTATCTAATTATGCACATTTGCCACTGTATCAGTTAACTTATTCAAGTATTTTGTTTAGTTTTTGTTGATGGAACACCATGAGAAATATGGTTGCTTGTGATCAAAACATCTTCCAAGGCTTCTAGTATTGCAGCTATTGTCTCATGTTAATGACCACCATTATTTCCAAACAGCTAAACTACATAAAGCTAAAAATACTCAACTCACCTTATTCATTACGACAATAAAAGGCAACCGTGTTTTGTACAGTATTGAGCATGCATACAGCATATTAGACATGAATGTGACAGGTGACACACTGCGAACTGTGTCCATTACGTATACCACTACTGTAGGACAAGTGGAAGCTAACGTTTCTGTCACTATTGTGCCTGATGCTGACCAGGTAAACACTTCTATTTGACCTGCAAACAAATAAAATAGATTTTCAGTAATAATATTATTTGAAATGAGTGAAAGAAAAACTTTTAAATATATTATATATAAACATTAACAGTAAAATTGGCAGTAATAATGTTATTTCAAATGTGTCAAAGAAAAATCTTTAAAAAATATGATTGTAAAGTCAAGTAATGTCAACCTACAATAAAACAGCGAAGACAATAAATTCTAGATAAAAATAATACTAATTGGGAGGGTATGAGAAACAGAGTGTAAAGTTCCTTATCCTCCATTGAAAAGAGAGGATGCTTAGACCAGACAGGTGTTGCGTCTGGTGGACTTCCGTCTGACCTTGTTGGGATTTTGTATACATGCTAAAGTTGTGACAAACTTTTATACTGTAATGTAGGAAGTCAGTTTTAAGTCAAATTTTGGGGTGATAGAAGTCATTTCACTAATAGTGTCTAAGCTTTTATCACACTCTCTTATTATACTTAATACCCATTTATTAAATTTGGCAGTGAAATTTTATCAAATCTCATATTATGAGTGTATAACATTTGGATGGTAAGAAAATGATTTACCTGGAGTATCAATGATACAGTATTTGTGCTTTTTTCCAGCCTTCTCAATCAGATCCACAACTTGTCCAAACTTTGTGGAGAATAAATTGAGAGCTGTTACTATTCCTCCATTGGGACCCAGCCCATATTGTTTCATCACCTCCTTGTAGTTCACTGTGTCTCTTATATCTGAAAGGTAAAGTTTACCATAGATATTACAATGATATTATAGGTCAAAACATCTAGTCAACAAAAGATGTTGTGTTGAAAACTAAGTATAGGCAACAAAATATTTTAAGTGCCTGTTTCACATTCTTCTGATAAGTTCTGATAAAAATATCTGGCAGATAAATTCATACCAAATCTGATCTATTTTTTAATTTATCTAAAAGTTAAGGACTTTTTCGAATTTGTGAAACAGACCCTAAGCATAAAAAAATATGCAAAGTTCTGTTACCTATACGATTTTAAATGGCTTGTTGTTCCATATTATCATGAATAATAATAAAAACATTGAATTGAAGATATAATTATTTAATAAAAGCTTACCAATGTTTGCTGGATATGGAACCTCTCTACATGCTGGATCCAGGTTGATGAGGTAAGGTCTAGAGCCATCCACAACCTTGCTGGAGAGCCTCCGAGTAAACGAAGTCTTGCCAGCACCAGCCATGCCTAGTTTATTAGAAATAAATTCATAATAAAGCCAATTTCAACTCTTCGTTGGCTTTTGTAGAACAGACACACTTATTTGCTAATGCAATCACGGAGGTACTACATGAAAAATCATGAAAAGATTAGTGGAGGAATTTGATATAGTAAAATAATAAAATGAAAGGAAAACATTTTTATGAAAACCGCAAGTCAACAAAAACAATTCTAACCTAAAATAATCAAACAAATCGGTTTCTTTGAATCCTCCTCCATGGCTACAGCCTTAGAATCACTTGTAGACATTTTTATAATTTGTATTACGGTGTCATATAGTTTTTTCTTCTTTAGATTAAACAATAATTAATATTTCCAGATTTACGACGAGTTTTTGCTTGATCCCGCAACCGCAACAACGAAGATTTTGTTTGTCACCTAAGCTGTCACTGTCAGTCTAGTGTCAACTGTCAAGTCAAGAAATTTTAGTGTCATCTTATTTTTTCTAGTCCTATACTAGGTTGGTTACAAAGGCTTTAAAGTCAGATCTTTTCGACTATAATAGCCTCGTTGTGACCTTTTCGAAGTACAGTCAGCTCCAAAAGTCACTGAACACATTTAGATTTTCAAAATCACTGTACACTATATAATCTATAAATCGCTCAACAAGATGGGCGCCAGTACTGAATGACCATCATTAGAGTTAAAAATTAGCTGAACACCATTTTGTCATTTATAGACTGTACTGTGTACAGTGATTTTGAAAATCTAAATGTGTTCAGCGACTTTTGGAGCTGACTGTACGTCGAGCGTCCTCAAACTAAGCGACATTTATGTCTGACTAGCTTCTGCCCGCGGCTTCGCTCGCGTTAGAAAGAGACAAAAAGTAGCCTATGTTACTCTCCATCCCTTCAACTACCTCCACTTAAAAAATCACGTCAATCCGTCGCTCCGTTTTGCCGTGAAAGAAAGACACACTTTCCCATTTATAATATTAGTATGGATGTCTTGTAGTATTTGCTTTGCTCCACCGACTGGATGAACGATAGCTTCAACCTCTCAAAATAATGAAATACAAAAATAGATTACATTTTTAATAGTTATGTTATATCATTTGTTTTAAACATTAACATTAAATCACAAAAGTACTGGTAAAATATAACAAAGTTTTTCCTTAGGGTAGTCAATCTTATTGGCAACTGCTCTACGCCGTATTTTCTTGCTGCATTTGCTTGCGACATGCCTGCATCAGAGCTTAAACAATAATTCAGTCGTAATTGAAACAAAAATGTTTTGTATCCTGCATTACATGTTCTTCTAAAAATGCATTCATACTTTCTCTTTTTCGCTTGTCATTTCATATTTCCTCTTCACTTTATGTACCAGTCTTCGATGGGTAAACAAAGCCGCTGAATATACGAAGGTTGCGCCACAATCTTTGCAGACCAACGGCCTTTTGCCTAAATGTTTATTTATGTGTTGTTCTAGACTCTTTTTTATCTGTAAAAAAAAAACAATAAATTAAGAATTTTGAAAAAGAAAATGAACTAACAACGACAAAACTATATTAGAATTTACTAACCGAGACTTTCAAGTTTAATAAAATCAAAAAATGTTATTTTCAGTGGTGTAGTTTCTCATCTCTAATCGGAAAAGTGCAGATATTTTATTTAGTCAGTAAATTTCACTTTTTCTACTTATATAAATATACCTAATTATTTTACTACTTACAGTAAATGATTTTCCACAATATTCACAAACACATGGTTTTAACTGAGGCTTGAGTCCCATGTGAATAGCGCGAATGTGTCTACCCAGAGTTACCTTGTTTTTACTTTCCTGTCAACAAAAATATTTAAATTAATGGAGTAAGGTTAATGAGGGACCATTGTTTGACTATAGTCTATAACCAAAGCGCTAGTGAAACTATACTAATATTATGAAGCTGTTTGTTTGGTTGAACGCTAATCTCAAGAACTAATAGTCCGAATTGAAATAATCTTTTTGTGTTGAATAGCCCATTTATCTAGGAAGGCTATAAAGCTATGTAACATCATGCTACGACCCACTGGAGTGGAGCAGTAGCCCGAATCGTGGGTGTAAACCCGAGACAGCTAGTATTGAAAAAAACATTGCCCTTCTTTAGGTTTAGTCTAATGTTGCGGAATGTTTATAATGGTTACCGTGACCCCGGAACATAAGGGGCAACCGAAGGAACATGAGTGGGTTTTAGTCAGTAAAAGTCTGACACGCCCTCCCGCCGCCTTTACGGCGGGAGAAGTCATTTGCTGATTTCCCACTCACCAAAAAAAAAAAAAAAAAGGTTTAGTCTAATAAACAAGAAGTACCTATAGTAAAAATGTCTCACCTTATTACAAATATGACACTTAAACTTAACACCACTAATTTCTTCGGTGTGAGTCCTTAACGAGGCTGCACTCGGAAAGTATTTGTCGCAATGATCACATTTAAGCCTGTGGACAACGACGTTATTTGAAAACTTGACAAAACTAAAAGGGCCAACTGAAAGCCAGTAAGGCGTATATCAATCGATAATATCGCTACTAAGTTTTACATTGCTGCGATAACTATTTCACGATAAAAATACAGTTGTGTACAAGGAATCGGAATCGATTTTCGCAATAATGTATTCAATATTATTGACCACGGACATATAATACGTAGAATAATGTCTGTTTTTAGACCGATACTATCGCACCCGTAGAGGCTTTATGCTTATCATTGGTTGTAGATTTGTGGTAAAGAAAAAATATGGTTGTATTATACTGTGTAAATTGAAAAGACTCTGAAGCTTCGCCGTTTCAAAGCGAACGGCGAAGCTTGATTAGTTTGATATTATATCGTCAGTTATTTCAACTTAGTATATCGTCGATTATATTAAATCATTTATTTTCAGGCATCATGGCCCATAGATTACATTATGGTAATAATGGACGATATACTAAGTTGTGCTATACATCTTTCAGCATGAAGGTGATTACGGAATACAAACCCAATTTCTTCAACTTTGTTATGTTTTAGACTAAATTTGAGATGCCTTTCATAGCTTTGTTGAGTCTTAAATGTTTTCTCACAAACCACACAGTATGCACCATCCTCTTGCTGAAAATATAAAAAAATAAATATAATAGGCTAATACTTATTGTCCCACCTTGGGGCACAGTCACTCAAAATATAATAAAAAGAGAGAGAGAATAAATCGATCGACAGAGTTGCTCAAGACGGCCAAACTAATACAGAAAGAAAAACAAATTAAATTTGTCAAACTTACAGAAGGGTCGTGTTTCTTCTTGTGTGCTTCCAAATAATTCTTTCTAACCTTCTTCTTGCATATAGGACATTCCGCCGTTTCTTTTCGATGTAAATTACTGAATAAGACAAATAACAGGTAAGTAAACTTCTATAAATTGATTGTGACCTAATAAAATAAAACTTAGCATACAAAGAGCTATCTATCTATACTTACGCCATGTGCACTTTCAATGAAGATATACTTAAAAATGTCTTGTTACATTCTTCACATCTCCCCCTCTTGCCATGAACATGATGTGTATGATTACGCTTTTCTTTGAAAGACCTGTAATACAATTGAGAAATAAATAACCCCCGCTCATTTACATTTAGTACACACACATTTAGTTATTGAGAAATAAATAACTAAATGTGGTTAAATAATTGATTTGCTCTTACACGCCTAAATATAAAAACCAAAATGGGGGATCACGGATCCTTTCGACACCTCTAACGTCTAAGGCAGACCTCACACCAGGCTTACATTTGTATCTCAACAATTGTGGCACCATATTTGAAATGCAACACATTTATCGCTCCCGTCATATCTGTTCGCGGGCACGATAGGCTCAGGTAAGAAAATCGCTGGGTCTATGCAGGAATAGGGTATTACACTGTATAAGAGAAATAATCTAAAAATATATTATTGAGATAGCTTATGCAAAAAGCAGCCGAACAGTGTTAGTTTTAGTTCATAAAACTAGAAAATATTTTTTTAAATTCAATTCAAAGTTTTCAGTTTTTTTTATCTGTTCTTGAACACACCAAAATACAGACCATAGACAGTGACAGCTGTCGACTGTCAACAGTGTGAACTAGACGTCACTATTTGTTTTATTTATAACCTCCTAATACGATCTTTATTATAAAAATATACTTTTTCATGGAAGTTATTGTGAAAGATATTTTAGATGGCTAAAGCACATAGGTACTTACATCAAAGTGATATTTACTAAAGTACAAACGGGTTTTTATGGTGTAATAGTTGGAATACTCTTCCCACAACTTTTAACTAAGTTTTTCTTAAATTTGAATCAGTTAACACTAGATTCACAATTATTCCGATGTTTTCACACTTGTGTTCTTGCATTCCGGAACGCACACCAACGGTAAGTCGAACAGTAACTAATTTTTTAGATAAAAACAATAATAATGATGTAAAATATCACAGCGCATTTGTTTATTTACACGACGTGAGGACGTCATATCGCCAAAGCAAAACCACGCCCACGGCGTTTTCCGTTTTTGGAAATTTCCGCGCGAAACTTGAAAATACAATTTTTAAAAGCGTTTTAAGGGTACTTAGCGTTTAAATAAAAATTTAGGATTTTTTTTAGTGGTTTCTTAGTACTGTAGGAGTTATTTGAACAACTTAAAAAAAAAGAGTGTAATACCCTATTCGTGTCTTATCTACAGATAACTAGCATACACAGGGTCAGCGCTGCATAAGACAAAAATCTTTCTGCAATAGACACGACGCTATTTTTGATTCTTCTCATGTACTATCGACAAAATTGAATCATGACCCATTTCGACGAAAAATCGTTTGAAGCTGTCAAAATAATAAGACTAGACGTGTGACATTTTTAATTCATGTTTACGCGATTGTCGACCTAATTGTATTTGAATGTCTGTAGGAAAATAAGCTTATGGTGGGGCATGATTCCATTTTGTTGATTGTACATACAAGAAATGTTTCATCTTATCTGAAGCCGACACGACATTCCTTATCGTGGACCCGCAGCCAAAGGTTAAATTTATTGTAGGCTTTTATAATACACTAGCTTTTGCCTGCGACTTCATCCGCGTGAAGTAATAGTTCCCGTTTCCAGGGGATTTCCGGGGGGAAAACTATCCTATGTCCTTTCTCGGGTCCCAGACTAAATCTGTACCAAATTAATTCAAATCGGTTTAGTGGTTTAGGCGCGAAGAAGAGACAGACAGAGTTACTTTCGCATTTATAATACTAGCATGGATTTGTAGCAAGCTGAATGTAGCGAGTTGTGTAAATGTTCGATGCGTGTATAAGCCGGTTCATTAAAGAAAGGAATCTTAAATGGCGGCATGTACTTGCGTTGACAGATAGTACAGTCTGCATATAAAATTTAAAGTTGAAGTTTTTTTTTCAACTCGAAAATATTATTAAGAATTTTTTATTGCTTTCACCGGAATTAGTGCCTACTTTTACCACAATAACAAACAGGTAACAATGGAAAAATAACAGAAAACTATAACAAGATATTCGTAAAAAGGAGCACTGAGCGCGTCAAGGCAGCGTGAAAGCAAATCAAGACAATTTTTTTATGTTGATGGTACGCGCGCGAGTGAGTATAGACGGCACTAGTGTGCGAGCGAGCGAACATGATAAGCGCCGCCATTTTAGATTCCTTTCTTTAATGAGCCAGGTTATAACAAAATGTGTCATTGGTTAGAGCGAGATTTTCACTTACTTAAAAACAGCATCACATTTGCTGCATTCGAACGAAGAGACTTCGTGTTTTCGTCGTATGTGTTCAGATATTTGTATTCGATCATGGTGCTGATACTGACACTGGAGACATTCATATATTCTGCAACAATATTTTCTCTATGTTATTATGCCTGTATTTCTAAAGGGCCGGGAGAATGTGGCCGTTGAAAAATCATAAATCCTTTATTTTTTGTCAGAATATGGTACATAGTTATGGTCTTCAAATAAATTAATGGTCTCATCACATTCTGCCAGGTGTGGCGTGCAAATATTTGATAAGTGGGTACAAATAAAAACTGAGAGGGGGTTCTTTATATTATGAAGAAAGAAAGAAATACACTAGATTCATTTTTCTATGTTTTTGACGTTCTAAATTGCCTTTGGAATGGTCTATTAAAAATAAATAGTTTGAGATTGAAAAAAAAAAGGAAATATTTTCAAATAAAATGACTTAAATATTTTATAGGGTCTGTGTGTGTGAAAATAAAACTATATTGGTCAGGTCTCCTGCCGGGATCATCTTTTATACAAAAAAAAAATTCAACTCCAAATCGAATTAAAAAAAATTACTTACACAAAATGCAATTTGCAATGATCATTTCGTAAATGCTCTTCATCAAATCTTTGTTCACACACATCGCAAATGAAAGGGCCTCGTGACTGTAAAATAAATAAAGAATAATAAATAAATATCCTGGGACAACTCACACACGGTCATCTGATCCCAAACTAAGCAGAGCTTGTACTATGGTAACCAGATAACTGATATACATACTTCAATAATTTATAAATACATGCATATTGTAGATAAATTACACCCAGACACAGAACAAACTATCATGCTAATCACACAAAGTTGGTCCTGGGTGGGAATCGAACCCACGACCTCTGGCTAAGCAGTCAGGGTCATTAACCCCTAGACCAACAGGCCCGTCAATACAACTGATTCATATGTATTCTTAAAATATGCCTATGATTCTCATAATCGTAGTAAAGTAACATTCATAAAACATTAGAGTTAGCATACACTGCATTGCAAGAAAAAGTGTTTTGCAAATCGTTTAGAATGTCGTAATATAACATTATCTCACGTTCTCCAAAAAATCTTACCTCATCATGCTTCTTATTATGCTCATCTAAATTCTCTTGAGTATTAAATCGTTCAATACATCTGTCACATTTATTTTTCCATCCCCTAAACCAGATAGCAGAGCGCTTTTTCTCTCTATACTCATTTAATTCAGTTCTGTTTAAAATTTTACATTTCGCCTCATCTACTCCACGTCCATATATGCCCTCTATATTATTTGATGTCTGTTCATGCCCTGGTTGTGGTACAACTGGATCTATTGATGGGACTCTTTCCTTGTGTTTTGAAAGAGTCAGGATACTGTCTTTATTAGTTTTAATAAGTGGAATGTTTCCTTTGGCTCTCACTCGAATTGGGACCATTTCTTTACCTTTTACTACATTTTTACCAATTCCCTTACTTTTGACTTCATTTAGGCTAATTCCTTTTCCTTTTAATAGATGCGAGGCTGACGCTTTACCTTTTACTTGGGTTGGGATGCAACCTTTTACTACTATTGAGGCATTTGGTTCATCTTTTACTGTAATTGGAAAACTTTCGTGGCCTCTTATTAGAACTATATTACTTTCTACGTTTGTAATCAAGTTTGGCACCTCTGCAGTTAATTTTACTGGTTTTTTGTAAGCTTGTATGTTAAACACATTTTGCTGTTTATCAAATTTTACACTTGGCGCTAACATTGTGTTTGGTACAGCTTCTTGTTGAGACTTTTCTATTTTTATTTGTTTCTTTACATGTTTTTTATTTATTTTTGACGGTGTCATTAGTGGATCTGAAAATTATAGTATAGGATATATAATAATTATATATGCAAGATTATAGCAGAAGAATAGCTAAGCTAAAGTATGTGCTAAGAGAAATGGTTATTTAACACAGATTTATTGGTCTCATTAGTGTCCTTAGTAAACAGATAAAAGTAGTAATTGAATCGTGAAAAATCTAGAATAACGTGCCTTTCATAGGCAAAATCGCTGTTATGACTAGAATAAACGTACCGTTTAAAATCTGAAAGTAACACTCTGTTTTATTACGCCATCAGACATTTGGGTCTTTCATAAGGACCAAATCTCTCTAACAAACACCCATACTAATATTATAAACTAGCTTTTGCCTGCGGCTTCGCCCGCGTAGATGTCGAACTTCTATCCACAATTTTAAGCCCTTTAGGAGTTGAATAAAAAAATCCTTTCTTAGTGGCTTAGGCTTACCTGGACAAAGAATAATTCCTCCAAGTTTTATGTCTCTAGTTTGTTATTGTTAAATATCAACAAACGCGTTGATATTAGTCAGTGAGTTTACTTCCGGGGCAGCGGTAACTATTAGAATTAATCCATAACCCCGGCACGTGCTCACTGCTGTTTGAGGCGCGAGTGGAACAAACGGTCCTTATCGGGCGGCGAGCTACCCATCGCTTGCCATTCGCAGTCCCGCGCCTACGGTGGCTGGTAGTCGTCTTGCAACTTTCGGCGTCTACGCCTGGCTCACTGTCCCGGGCGTGAGGCTTGACGCTGCGTCATGCGCGCCGTCGCCTCCTTCTCCAGCATGACTGCTTCGCAGAAGGAGGCGACGGCTTCCCATTCAGTCACCCCCGCCGATCGCCTCTGGAAGAACACGGCGGTGGCCCACCCAAGCGGGGCATACTACCATCGTATGCTCCACCGCGTGCTCTAGGCGACCATTTTCTCAGATATCCGTTTCTGGTGACGACCTGTTTCTGGCGATACGTGAGAGCGCCCGCCGGGGCGCCTATGTGTCTCAGCGTTATGTTAAATAGCCTATAACCAGGCCAAGAGTATGAAATACAATCGTACGAAGTTTGGTTAAATCCCTTTAGTAGTTTTTAGCCTCTGCGTGCACATACAGACAGACAAAAAATTACTGATTGCATTTTTGGCATCAATATCGATCACCAATCATCCTACAATATTAACCCGTACTAATATTATAATGCGATAGTAACTCTGTCTGTCAGTCTCTTTTTCACGCCTAAACCACTAAACCAATTCGAATGAAATTTGGTACAGATATAATCTGGGACCCGAGAAAGGACATATGATAGTTTTCGTCCCGGAAATTCCCCGGGAACGGGAACTGTTATTCCACGCGGACGAAGTCGCGGGCAAAAGCTAGTTTTGAATTTATATATAATTTTGATTCACGACCCACTCTCATAAGAATACAAAACGACACCCCACATACAAATCGAATCAGGGATAGAACCTGCAAGGGGTTAAAGTAAACAATTAATTAATTTACTAAATTAATTGATTACTTATTGTTTTTGACCAAATGACCTAATATTTATCACAAACGCATCGACAACCAAACACTTTTTACAACAGGGATAGAACCTGCACGAAGGAAAGCTGCCTGGGAGAGTCATTATTTTCACAAAAATCTAAACACCACTTTTTAGGAATCGTGACAGACGGTACAGCGCCATATAGTGAAATTAAACGGAAACTATGGAGAAATTTAAACCATTGCGCTTTGGGTTTAATATTTTTTGAATGAAATGTCCGATTTGAGTAATTCAAAAAGTAATTAGTAGGTGTTGAAACAGACTTGAATAAAAAATTATTTATTTTGGTAAGGATTTATATAATATTTTATTTTTTGCTTGATTTGATTGATTGATGTGATGATGCGATTCTTTAGATTGACATAACTTTTTTATTTATGGACCGATTAATACACACACATACAAAACAAAGACTAAATGTTAATCCCAGAAAACCGCAACGCATTAGTGAAAACCGCATTCAATTAGGTTAAGCCGTTTCTGAGATTAGCCTGAACAAACGTACAGACAAACAGACAAACAGACATACAGACAAACAGACAAAAATTCTAAAAATCATTGTTTTGGGTTCTATTGCGTATTTAAAGTTCCCCTAATAAAGTTTTTCTTATTTATCTTCCATGTACAGACACCGACCTTTTAGAATTTTATTATATGTATAGATGAGAAAGTGTGTCTGTATGTTTGTCTTTCTTTCACGGCAAAACGGAGCGACGAATTGACGTGATTTTTTAAGTGGAGATAGGATACTTTTTGTCTCTTTGCGCGAGCGAAGCCGCGGGCAAAAGCTAGTAGTTCATAAAATTAACAGAAGGCCTATAAAAACTTTCCATCCTGTATATTCGGAACCATAAATGCTACATTTCACTGAAAGAAAAAACACTGACCATCATCAGTATCTGCTTCACTAGCTGTATCGGTAGAGTCTTCACTGGATTCTTCTTGTTGTTGTTTTTGTATTATTGTTGTTTGTAACTGCTCTTCATAGTCTCCGCTTTCTTCCTTTTTTATCTCAATCTCCATTGTTTCAATGTCTTCTTTTACAAATGGTGTTGGCATTTTGGTCTGCATTGGTTCATTTGGTAGGTGAATTTGTGGTGGCATACCTACAACTTCTATTTTTGTCCGTTTTAAGTTTGAAAGACCTTCAAATGTCTGGAACAGAAAGGTTTGACTATACTTTAAGACCTATGAAATAAAAATGTATATAATATAAATGCCAGTGAGCTGCCACACATGTAATATAAAACATATTACATGTGTGGCAGCTCACTGGCATTTTATATTCATCATCATTTTATATTCATCAGGTTATATTCTCAACCAATAATTGACGGGCCTGTTGGTCTAGTCACTAGACCAACAGGCCCGTCAATTATTGGTGACTGACTCTAGTGGTTAGTGACCCTGACTGCTAAGCCGGAGGTCGTGGGTTCGATTCCCACCCAGGACAAACTTTGTGTGATGAGCATGATGGTTTGTTCTGTGTCTGTGTATAATTTATCTATAATATGTATGTATTTATAAATTATATAAGTATCTTTATCAGTTGTCTGGTTACTCTAGTACAAGCTCTGCTTAGTTTGGGATCAGATGATCATGTGTGAGTTGTCCAAGGATAATTATTTAAAAAGGTGAAAATAGGTTACTTACATGACATTCAATCTTCAAAACACTAACACACATATACAATCAGATGAAGACGAATATAATTTCTAACAATTACATATAATTTAGTCAAATAGCTACATTTTAAAGCACCACAAGCTGACTGTGTATAACCTATCTACCTTTTTACTTATAATATCATTGTTCTCAACTAAAAAACTGAACATGTGAACACACAAAGAATTCTTGTTTACCCTGTCCAAAGACTCACTTGTGTTCTAAATTCTAACACAAGATAAAAAGAGACTGCTTCATTATCTTATTCACTTTGCATTACATACATTATGTTTTAGTTATGTATGCTATAAATTATATAAATATTCTGGGCCTTTTTTGTGGTTATTACACATGTCTGTGTTCTTGATAGCAATGGTCCAACTTACAGTATCTCTTTCTCGTTCGAGACATGCTTTTATCAGTCTGGCCTGGAACCGTTTAATCTTCACAGTCATAAACTCACACTCCCAACAAATAAGATATTGAGTGTTTTGCTGAAAAATTAAAAAGAAATGAGAGGTTTGATTAATGTTTGAGACCAAAAAGTTTAGTTTTCTGTGTATGTGCATTTATTCACTTGTAAATTAATGCACTGACTATACAAGAGAAATTCTTAGTAGGTATGGGAAGTTTATAAAAAAATTTAAAAAATTAAAAATAGAAACCATATCCTTTCAGTTCAGCCTGTAATCAAGAAAAAAAAATAAAGACCAATACTCAAATTAAAAGTCTCAAATCTCTCATTTGTAATGTAACTGAAGTTTTACAACTACATTTATTGAAGGAAATTAGAGAGCAGTATGACCTCCTTTTTAAGGTCAGACAAAAAAAGTGTGGGACTCAGAATTCATTTCATCAAGTGCACCTCATTTCTTTAACTGTAATGTTGAGTTCTAAAACAAATTCTGGTTAAATTCCAATGAGTTACCAACACAATATTTTATGATTATAATATTATTGTAGTTAGTTTTAAAATTGAATTAACCAATAGTATAACTAAATTACCTTAGTTCTTTGAAACATTTCCGGACACAACAGAGCTAATAGATATTTATTCTGATCTTCTAAAGGTTTCAACTTCCTATGCAAACATAAGCAGGTGTAGCATCTTAATTTCAAATCCGAGGAAAAACTTTGCTGCAATTGTACGCCGTGGTGGATACGTAGACTCATTTTTAATTATTTCTCATTTCACTTTATCAATAACAATGTTTAAATCTTAAAAACAAAAATAACTCTCACTGTAAATCCATTACTGTCATTTACTTACTGTGTTGGACTGTTGGTTTGTGTATCATGTGTGTATTAAGGGTGCGTTCCAAAAAGGGTAAGAATTACACGGAGTAGGTAGTGCGAAAGTTACTCTAGAGCGTTCCGAAATGAGCCGAGTGAAACCGAGGGTAACCGAACATTTACTCGACAGCTACCCGAGCAGTATTTAGGAACGCTTTCGGTAGAGTAATTTTCGCACTGACAAGTGCGATTTCTCTCCCTTGGCTGAGCGCGTCGTTAAAAATTACCTGACATATGTCAAAATCATATATGAGCCAATGTTGAAGTTTAATGTTGAAGAATGGATTTACTAAAGTATAAACGAACAGGTAGTACTTATTTATTTGCAAAATATACTTAAAAAACACGATTTTCCTTCTTTGCAATAGAGAAAAAAGGTTATGTTGACAGTGTCATCATACGACTCTAACCATCTTGACCCTAACCCGTTCCAAAACAGAAAATCGCTCTGTAGCGTTAATAAACAGTATAGCCCTTCTCTTTCTTTCGTTGTTTCTATCTCTTTTTAATTTTCGAGTGAATTCCTCGCACGTTTAGGAACGCACCCTAAGTGTATTTGTCAAATGTTGTTGACATTGACATGATTGACAGACAGGCCAGTTGAGGCCAGCCACAGATTGTCAGAGTGACGGCCATAGATTATACAATATAAACTGGTTAACAAATTAACAATCTTTTCTTTTGGAGTTTTTGGCTTGGTGTACGGCAAACAAGAAAGCAAACATTTTTAGATTTATAGTTAGTTTTTATTTATTTATTTTTATAGTTAGTCGATTAGTCAAACTTCCACGTTTTGGAGTCTTTTATCTACTCGGTGGGAGGAATAAATGGGAAAGTGTGTGTTTGTTCGTCCATCTTTTACGGGAAAACGCAGCGACGAATTGACGTGATTTTGTAAGTGGAGACAGTTGAAGGGATGAAGAGGAGAGCGACATAGAGCGACCGAAGCCGCGAGTTAAATACTGTAAGATTAGACCATGTCCAGAAAGGGCGAAATCATTCGCCCGTTGGTGAGGGAATCGCGGCGAACTCGTCCTTTCTGGAATAAAAAACTTGTTTTGTACTTGCATTAGGCACTTTATTGTCTTAACAAGTCAAACTATTTACATTATTTACAACTGTTATAACTAGATAGAGATTAGAGATTTAGCTTTCTTTTTCAAGGTTGAGAAACATTATAGGGTAAAGATGTCCAAGTTTAGAAATTCGTTTCTGGATTATCAATCTTAGGGTGTCCGTGTACGTCGTCGGTGGCTTGCATGTCGAGGGATCCCGCCAATGAAGACCTGAATCAAAAAGTTTTATTAATTATAAACAATAAAATTAAATAGCAGCACGATAGCCATCTGTCGGCTGTGAAAGGTTCATAGAAAGTTTGCTTAATTTGCAAAAACAATAAAAAAATCTTATCAGGTTTTCTTTAAATAGGAACATGTACTCCAAGATAAAAAAAAATAGGCTTATTACCAGTTGAATCACAGGTAAATAGTGCAGGTGAAGGCACATGATCTCTTGTGTAGTTCCATAAGCAATCGCGTAGGACTTGCACTATCTGTAAAACGGGTAATGACATAAATTATTATAAAATCTTACTGGTAATACATAGTTTAAACAGAACCAAGCAATTATGTTATTTTATGGCTCTCTCATTATTGAACTCAATGGACGTAATATTGAAAACACAGTTTCCAAAATATAAAATAACTAATCTGTCATATATTTTTTTATCTAAACGAATGATGTTTACCTCACTAGCAGTTAGTTCCGGTGCCAACTCTAACATATGACTCAGCGGATGTGGCAGCAACTGTCCCAACGTCATAGTGGACAATAGTTCCTGCAACGCAGCGCGCTCTTTGGCCAACTCTGCTGACTGAGTGTGACGATCTATATAAAATATAATAGGTTTGTATCAGATCAGATAGATGTTTTTTTTAGGCGTTTTTTGCCCATTCTCCTACATACGGTACAACATGTTGAAATAGACAACTAGAATATTTTTTTGTTCTTGTAAGTGACGAAAACATTTCATTTCAGTTCATAACGAAAAGGACAGAAGATAAAATATTTATACTAAGCGCCTTACTTATAAACGCTGCATAAAGTTATGACAGGTTTATACGTCAAAAAATGTATGGTTACACAGGCTTTATTCATTGCAAAACTTTACACAGTGATTATTAGTAAGGGCATAAGTGTATTTTTGGTCTTGCTCAACCCGCTAGGAGATGATTCTACACATAAAAACAAACAAGTTTTATTATGGCACGTAAGAGCGCGGAGGCGAGGCACAGCGCGGGCCGCGCGCCGCAGCGTGTAACGTACCTAGACAGGCCCTGAGGCGGTGCAGCAGTGTGGCGGCGGTGGCACGTAAGAGCGCGGAGGCGAGGCACAGCGCGGGCCGCGCGCCGCAGCGTGTATATAACAAGGACATGCCCTGAGGCGGTGCAGCAGTGTGGCGGCGGTGGCACGTAAGAGCGCGGAGGCGAGGCACAGCGCGGGCCGCGCGCCGCAGCGTGTAACGTACCTAGACAGGCCCTGAGGCGGTGCAGCAGTGTGGCGGCGGTGGCACGTAAGAGCGCGGAGGCGAGGCACAGCGCGGGCCGCGCGCCGCAGCGTGTAACGTACCTAGACAGGCCCTGAGGCGGTGCAGCAGTGTGGCGGCGGTGGCACGTAAGAGCGCGGAGGCGAGGCACAGCGCGGGCCGCGCGCCGCAGCGTGTAACGTACCTAGACAGGCCCTGAGGCGGTGCAGCAGTGTGGCGGCGGTGGCACGTAAGAGCGCGGAGGCGATGCACAGCGCTGCCAGCGCGCCGCAGCGTGTAACGTACCTAGACAGCCCTGAGGCGGTGCAGCAGTGTGGCGGCGGTGGCACGTAAGAGCGCGGAGGCGAGGCACAGCGCGGGCCGCGCGCCGCAGCGTGTAACGTACCTAGACAGGCCCTGAGGCGGTGCAGCAGTGTGGCGGCGGTGGCACGTAAGAGCGCGGAGGCGAGGCACAGCGCGGGCCGCGCGCCGCAGCGTGTAACGTACCTAGACAGGCCCTGAGGCGGTGCAGCAGTGTGGCGGCGGTGGCACGTAAGAGCGCGGAGGCGAGGCACAGCGCGGGCCGCGCGCCGCAGCGTGTAACGTACCTAGACAGGCCCTGAGGCGGTGCAGCAGTGTGGCGGCGGTGGCACGTAAGAGCGCGGAGGCGAGGCACAGCGCGGGCCGCGCGCCGCAGCGGGTAACAAAACAAGACAGCACCTTAGGCGCTGCAGCAGTGTGGCGGAGGTGGCACGTAAGAGCGCGGAGGCGAGCACAGCGCGGGCCGCGCGCCGCAGCGTGTAACGTACCTAGACAGGCCCTGAGGCGGTGCAGCAGTGTGGCGGCGGTGGCACGTAAGAGCGCGGAGGCGAGGCACAGCGCGGGCCGCGCGCCGCAGCGTGTAACGTACCTAGACAGGCCCTGAGGCGGTGCAGCAGTGTGGCGGCGGTGGCACGTAAGAGCGCGGAGGCGAGGCACAGCGCGGGCCGCGCGCCGCAGCGTGTAACGTACCTAGACAGGCCCTGAGGCGGTGCAGCAGTGTGGCGGCGGTGGCTCGGACGCGCGCGGAGGCGCGGCCCCGCGCGGGGCGCGCTCCGCAGCGTGGAAATTACCTATACAGTCGCTGAGGGGTGTCATCAGTGTGGCGGCTGTGTCCGGTAAGAGCGCGGAGGCGAGGCACAGCGCGGGCCGCGCGCCGCAGCGTGTAACGTACCTAGACAGGCCCTGAGGCGGTGCAGCAGTGTGGCGGCGGTGGCACGTAAGAGCGCGGAGGCGAGGCACAGCGCGGGCCGCGCGCCGCAGCGTGTAACGTACCTAGACAGGCCCTGAGGCGGTGCAGCAGTGTGGCGGCGGTGGCACGTAAGAGCGCGGAGGCGAGGCACAGCGCGGGCCGCGCCGCCGCCGCGCGCCGCAGCGCCGCGCGCGCCACCGCGCACGCCTCCAGCGCTCCGCGCATGTATAACTCGCGTTCGATGCTCACTTGCTGCGGGGGAAGTTAATAGTAATAACGTTTAAACAAATTTGTACAGTTATGACATGCGCATGTACAATTCGCGCTTTACGCTGAAACTCAAAAAAAACCATTTACAGGGTTTTTTCGAATCGTCAAGGTGCACAGCGCACAGGCTTACTCGCTGCACAGGAAGATAATAGTAATAACGTTTATACAAAAAAGGTGTTTGTACAGTCGACATGTGCATGTACAGCTTGCGCTCTATGCTCACTTGCTGCGGGGGAAGGCAATAGAAATAACGTTGTACAGTTGAGGACAAAGACGGTGAACCACTAAGCACAACTTCTATTATGTGACTCGAAATAGATAACACGTAACCAATGCAAGCAATAAAGAGGGTAGTACATGCATGTAATCCTGGACCGGCCCTAGCTTATACACGTTTGCTTAAGCAGGTATTTAAAGTAAATTTAGATCCCAAGGCCTACATAGTCCAGTCATAATAGACATTTCAGTTTGGAATCAATCTCATAGAGCTAATAATTGAACACAATTACACCACAATTGTGTATTTAGAGTTGAATAATTGAAACAGACCTTGAATTTAATGGTCTGTTTCAATTAATAACCCCCATTAGTGTAACATATATTGTTTTTCTTCTTTTCGTGAAATAAATAATTCTCATTCTCTCCTCTCCTTAATTTTCATACAACGCCACCTACCCGAAGAGTGCAAAGAAATATTAGTTATCGGCCATACAAAAATTTGTACACCCTTAAAACCTAAAATAAACTACCCACGATGATTTTCACATCTTCATCAATATTCTTCATTAATGTCTATACAATAACGAGCCTATAATAAAAGTATAATATACTTACTTTAGTAAAATCTTCATCAGGCCACGGCAGGCCGTTGTACATGACATCAGGCGACACCAACTCCACTAACAGCAGGGACACGGACGTCGCGCCTTCCACTAAGCCACTGTTGCCATCCTAAACAGGTCATCAATAATTAATAAAACTTAAATACAGCAATATTTCCAAAAAAGAGGTCACATTACTTTTGTAGAACGTGTGTGGCCCTGAGAAATAACATAAAAATAAAAAACCAATTCCTTAATGAAATAGAACTCCTTGTATTATTAAGGATTGCAATTTTAAAACCCTGTTAATTATTTAGTCTTAGTCGATATTTCATGTCCACTAGTCGATTTTCGCTAGTCCCGCACTAGGAGACTACAAGACATCAGAGCACCATGCAAAATTAACAAAATTATTTTTTTTTTTAATTTTGCAGCTGTTTATTGGGTTAAAAGTTAAGAAAAAAAGGACAACATAGGCGACACCAATAATGTAACAAAACTATTTAGCTGGCTTCGAGTCATGTTTTTAAAAAATGATGTTTTATACCAACTGATTCTGACCATCAAATTGCTGAAACACATAAGATTATTTCAATTAGACATTGAAACTTTCACCTTTTAAAATAAATAAATACAACTAATTGGGCCTTCATGCACGCAAGAAACATTTCAATTTCCCACCACCTACTACAAAAAACAAACCCCTTTTTTATCCCTTCACCATCCCACCGTCCACCGCTATAATAAAACCATAACCAAAAAAAAAGGTTTGATCTACTTACACTTACCATGCAGGACGTAAGCGCGCCCATAAGCAACTCATTGTTTGTGGTCAGTATTGGCGGGATATCGTTGACGTCTAGCTCGTTCGGTTTCCTCACGCCTTTGCCAATAATGCCGGCGTGGAACACTGATGTGTGGCTTTGAGTTAGCTGGGTTATTGGACCCTGGGTGGAAAGAGTATCATCAATATTTAAGTTTATACAAAAGGGCCTTGAAATGGATGTTTTTTTTTTCGTGCGAAAATCACCTATGACATGTGTCATTTATCACATTGTAGAATATTAAGTTCAATTTAATAAAACAAAACTTTTTGTGACGTGGTTTTATAAAAGTTATTTTTTTCCATTCTGAAAAATTAAAAATCAATTTTTGGATATTTGACTAAAAGTAAAGGGAAAAACGTGTTAAAAAGTACACCTGTTACCACGCACACCATACACTGTTATATCTACTACGTACTTGACTATTCTCTATAATAAGATTAGCTTGGCTAGAAACAAACTAGCTTTTGCCTCCGGCTTTGCTCGCCTTAGAAAGAGACTAAAAGTAGTCTATGTCACTCTCCAACCCCTTTTAAAAATCACGTCAATTCGTCGCTGTTTTGCCGTGAAAGACGGACAAACAAAGACACACACTATCCCATTTTTAGGGTTCCGTAGTCAACTAGGAACCCTTGTAGTTTCGCCATGTCTGTCTGTCCGTCCTCGCTCAATCTCTGTGACCGTTAGCACTAGAAAGCTGAAATTTGGTACCAATCCAAACTAATATTATAAACTAGCTTTTGCCCGCGGCTTCGCTCGCGTTAGAAAGAGACAAAAAGTAGCCTATGTTACTCTCCATCCCTTCAACTATCTCCACTTAAAAAATCACGTCAATTCGTCGCTCCGTTTGCCGTGAAAGAAAGACAAACATACAGACAGACAGACAGACAGACACACTTTCCCATTTATAATATTAGTATGGATTGATTTTATTATATAATGATTTTATTATATGTATTGATGTATTGATTAAATATTGGTGCTTTTAATATTTTTTTTGTTTTTGTATGGCCATCCTGGACTTTTTTTTAAAACTAAAAGCCCATTTCATAACATTTCCTTTCAACGATCTTTTCTTCAAAAGTTAGGTGTCAGCGACAATGACAGTATTGCCAGATTACTAAACAACTATTAGGCCACTCATATACACGTGAATCTAGATTGTGATAATGTGGGGGGGGGGGGGGAATCGATACAAATCTTTTATGAATAAAGGTGATATGGTTTAAATAAATTTTGTTTACATAAATAGGTAAGTGATACGAAGTTCACCGGGTCATCTAGTATGTATATAATAGTAAACTCACTGCCTGATATCAACGTGTTTGTTAATATATAACAATAACTAACTAAATACATTAAACTTGGAGGGTTTATTCTTTGTAAAGAATATAAAAAATAGCCCTAAAGGGTTAAAATAGTAGGTAGAAGTTCGACATCCACGCGGGCGAAGCCGCGGGCGAAGGCTAGTAAATATTTTAAATCTAGATATTTTTTTTATCTTAATATTATTTTTGTACGTTGGAAATAAGAAAAGCTGTTACAGTATTATTTTTTACAGCATATTACACGCCTTTTTGTTATTTCAAACCGTATTAAATGGCTTTTATTTGCATGATTTGGATTTATGAAAATGATTCCATTCGTATTTTGAAAACAATTAAACATTACTTATTTGTGTCAGGTTTGACGGGTTGTAACCTCTATGGTTGTAACTGTTTTGACACTTGATTTGCCGGTTACTATGACAACGACATCCA
Source organism: Athetis lepigone (assembly GCA_033675125.1). Taxonomy (NCBI): domain Eukaryota; kingdom Metazoa; phylum Arthropoda; class Insecta; order Lepidoptera; family Noctuidae; genus Athetis; species Athetis lepigone. The sequence goes on along the minus strand of CM066229.1, from coordinate 18,395,025 downwards.
ACAGAACATGGACAACTTTTATATGTGAAAATGGAATTGTTGTTTTACTCTATCTTTCTCGCAATTTTAGAGACAAAAAGTAGCCTATGTTACTCTCCATCCCTTCAACTATCTCCATTTAAAAAATCACGTCAATCCGTCGCTCCGTTTTGCCGTGAAAGAAAGACAAACAGACAGACAGACACACTTTCCCATTTATAATATTAGTATGGATGCGAAAGTAACTCTGTCTGTCTGTCTGTCTTTGCTTCACGCCTAAACCACTTCACCGATTTGTGTGAAATTTGGTACAGACATAGTTTGGAACTTGAGAAAGGACATAGAATAGTTTTTATTACAAAAATATTACAAAAAATAAAATAAAAAATAATATTTATTCCGGACATACAGCGCCATCTATTGGTCAAGAGTCGGCATCAATTCAGTACTGAAAATACATCGGAAAAATGTAAATAAATAGTAAAAAGGTATGAAAATATCCTATCCTACTATCCATACTAATATTATAAATGGGAAAGTGTGTCTGTCTGTCTGTCTGTTTGTCTTTCTTTCACGGCAAAACGGAGCGATGAATTGACGTGATTTTTTGAGTGGAGATAGTTGAAGGGATGGACATAGGCTACTTTTTGTCTCTTTCTAACGCGAGCGAAGCCGCGGGCAAAAGCTAGTATGTATATCAATCACGCCGACCAAGTGGTAAAATAAAAATTGGAAAAAAATGTTAATGTTATAAAACCCCCCTATATGTAAAGTGGAAAGTGATATTTTTTTTTAATTCAACCCTAACGTTTTTATTGTTGGATAGGTATTTAAAAATGAATAGGGGTTTACTCTAATAATTTTTTGTTAATGTCAATAATTTCGGAAATAATCGCTCCAAAAGTAAAAAACAATGTGTCCCCCCACCCCTAACTTTTGAATCATGAGTTAAAACATATAAAAAAATCTGAAAAGTAGAACTGTATAAGGGCTTTCTAGGAAAATTATTTTGACCCTGATGGAAAGAACAGTTTTTGTACAAAAAAGATAAAAGGTTGTACAAAATAATTTCTGCGTACTTAGTATGTCAACGTAACAAAATAGCCTTTTATTAAACTCATAAGTGGGAACACTTAGTGACGGACGGGAAACTATACGGAACCATACACTGAGCGTGGCCCGACACGCTCTTGGCCGGTTTTTAATATTAGTATGAATAACGCTCTCACATGTTTCTGATTGAGATGAATCAGCAAGTCATCACTCCTCCAGTCCTTGGTAGCGGCGAGGTTGGCCATGATGGGCCGGCTGCCGAAGGCCGCGTCTTCTCTGAACATGGCCGTCTCTAACAGTTCTCTGAGGGCGAGTGCGCGCGCTAGCTTGCTGTGTATGCACAGCTTACGAAGGAGGCGGCATGCTGTGGCCACGCCGCGGAGTTTCTCCATTGTGTCTAGAGAATAATGACAAAATTATAGAAATACCGAATTGAATATTATAAATGCGAAAGTAACTCTGTCTGTCTGTCTCTTCTTCACGCCTAAACCACTGAACCGATTCGAATGAAATTTGGTACAGATGTAGTCAGGGACCTGAGAAAGGACATAGGATAGTTTTCATCCCGGAAATCCCCCGGGAACGGGAACCATTATTTCACGCGGACAGAGTCGCGGGCAAAAGCTAGTATTTAATCATTTTTAGCACTCGTTAAATTGTTCATTTTCACAAGTACAGTAGAATCGCACAAGAAATGTTTCCAAAATGTCAAAAGTATTTTTAATTTGATGACTATTTTCTCATAAAGTATGCTTAATAAAGTAAACTTCGAATATTAACATCCTGTACTGTAGACTTTAGAATAAAACTACGGATCCCGAGTTTAGCAACTTCTTGCAATAAAACAAAATCAAGCAAAAGGTTTAAAATTTTTAAGAAAAGACTTTTTTTGTTGACAATTTAAAACCAAATATTTATAGCTGTTGTCAACCAAAAAAAGAGATTGATTCAAATATTTTGCTGTCTGCCTATTACCAACCTTTTAGATGCAGGCACCTGAAGAAATACTTGACGGTTGCCTGCACCACTTTGAGTATTACCTCCACGCTCGGCGGTGCCGCTTTAGTTCCTGTCATATCCACCCGATCTAGCACCTGTGGAAAAGACATGTATGTTTTAAATACCAAACCCTTCTCTTCTGAGTCATGGGAAGGTAGTAGTGTAAGTTTCAAGGTCGTACCATCTCAGTACCTAAAAAACGTTTTAAGTATTGCCCAATACTACTTATATTCATTTCTATGTTTTTTTTTCCGGAGTTTTTTTTTTTGGTGAGTGGGAAATCATCCAATGACTGCTCCCGTCCTGGGTGCGGCGGGAGGGCGTGTCAGACTCTTACTGACTAAAACCCACTCATATTCTGTGCACGACGACAACGAAATATAGTGACGCGCGCCACCACTACCTATTTTTTATATTGCACCGAAAAACATGTATGAACCTGTTAGCGTGTTTAGTGGGCCGACAGAGTCGCGAGCGCTACAGGCAAGAACTTGTTTCCGCGGCTTGATTATTTTACGCATCGCCATTGGTCGCACGGTCGTTTCACGCATCACCGTAAAAGGTAATCTTCGATTCGCGCCCCGCGCGGATCGGCGCGTATAAAAAGGCCCGCTGCTGGCGAAGCGGTTGCAGTCGCAGTCCGAATCCGAAGCAGTCCGAAACAGTCTAAGAACGCAGTCACAACGCAGTCTATCTAACAACACAGTTTAAGACAGTCTCGTCACAGTCACATCTCAGTCAAAAGTCAGAGTTAACAGCCGTTCTCACAGTCGTAAAATAAGTATTACCTAGTCGTCTCAGTCGGTCCCACTAAATGTATTGTATGTCAACGTGTTAATGTTATAATTAAACCATCATCAGATCAGCACTTGTTTCTATTAAATACAGTCCACTCGCCGCACATTCTGGTCCTTCGAAAGCCGAATTCACAAGATCCAGCAAGTTAAAGATGGTTTTAACACGCAGCCGTAGTGGCGACTCAAGAAGAGAAGAGGCCCAGCAAGAGCTTTCAGTGTCCGCCGGACCGGGTGCCAGCTCGGCACCAGAATCGAGCTCGGTCGGCATATCAGACACAGGCAGCGGGTCTACGACGACTATGAATACCAACGCCACGCGAACACAAGGTGCGCTCAAGCCTGGCGACACCAGGTCATATCGATCTACATCGTCGAAAAAGAAGCGCCTCGCAGAGCTGGAGGCTAGAGAACGGCTGGCTGAAACTAAACTCAGACAAGCGCAAGCAGAGAGAGAGCTGCAAGAAATACAGCTGCAGCGCATTAGAGCCGAAGCTGAGTCAAGCGCAGACGAAGAGTTGGAAGACGACCTCACCTCCGTAAGGATTGGAACGTGGCTCGCGCGACCGGCGCCGCCACCCGGAGGTGAGAGTCGGCCGGCGCTACACGACGTCAGCAACGGGAAGAACGGCAGAGATGCAGCGAAGGACACCGGCACCGCGACAGGCGCTCAACCGCTGCGAGACGACGACGTCTACGGTGAACGTGTGTGTGCGTATACAAAGGGCAATATCGCGAGTGAAGTGATACACGGTAATGTCAGTGATAAAGTGATAGACGTAGGGACACTCGCCGCGGCCCTAGCTCAGGTCGCGCGCAGTTCGAGAGAGCCCCCGAGGTACGTCCAGCAGTTACCGATATTCGACGGAAAACCCGGTGAGTGGATAGCTTATAAGGCCGCGTATTGTGACTCACACACGTATTTTTCCTGTGTAGAAAATGTCGCTAGGATTAGGATAAGCCTCAGAGGCGCCGCAAAGGAAGCTGTAGGTTGTCTATTGTTCAGTCAATCTGACCCTCAGGTCATTCTAGACGCACTAGAAAGACGTTTCGGTAGGCCCGAGGCCTTGATTATGGCCGAGTTAGATAATGTAAAATCATTACCTAAATTAAACGATAACCCTAGGGAGATTTGTATTTTTGCTAGCCGTATTGCAAACACGGTGGGTACGGTAGAAGCTCTAAAGAGAAATCACCCAACTAACAATTTAACGTCGTACAAAAGTTTAGGAAACGTTATCTTAAAACCATTGATCGTAATATCTAAGTTGTACTAACGTTATAATAACGTTTACTAAACGCGAAAATGGCCCCAGTTATACGACCAACATTATCGTTTAATGGACATACAAAAGTCGCAAGATGACTTCGTTACGTCATTCAAAAGTCGTATGAACGTGATGGAATTACCACTTTCGTCGCGCAGAAGTCGCATTATAACTTTACAACGGCTTGTTTGTTGTATTGTCGTCATACAGGTGTTTTTGAATGTCTAAAACGTTTTATTTGAGTCAAGGAACGACACCTGTAAGACTTCTCTATTTTCCTTGTTAGTGGCATGTGTTTGGATTTGATTCGAGATTAAGAGTGAAAAATAAATAAGTATAAGGTAATAAAAGGTTTATTTAAGTTATATTATATATCTCGCTAATAACTGTATCTGTCTCTTATGCCGTTTAGTTCGAGTGGGTATTAAAGTTTTATAGTAATATACCTATGTGTATTTATTTGAAATTTTTATGCCCCCTCTCAATTTTGTGTTTAAATGATTATATTTTTATTAATAAAAATATATTTATTTCTAAAAATGTAGGACATGTTGCTTTTGTCACACACTTATCTCTTTACGACGTTGTAAAGACATAAAGTCGTCGCCATGACAGCAGCTGCTGTCATGGCGTATAGCTAGCTAGCTATTAAGGTTCCTCATACATTTAAAACCCTTTTCATATTGTTCACAGTAAAAGTACAGTGCCGATTTTAAATATTTAACCATTTTTTTTTTACTTTTCTTTTGTAAGTTCCACTACGTGTAAGTCTTTTCCACGAATTTTTACCTTCCATTTTCGCAAATTTAATCAAACGTTCCGTAAATATGGCGGCCTAGACGTTTTAAAGTCAAAACCTGACTTAAATGCGACTACAAGTTTGATTAAAGTCAGGGCATGACAATAAACAGACATCATCAAATATATTGGTTATATTTAAGTATCAAATAAACCACCAAGTCATTTAAGAGTCTCCAATTGACCGCTGTAAAACCGGATAGTGATCGTTATATAAACGTCACTGTGAAAACGTCTATACAACTGCTACATTACATAGATGTCATATAAAGGTTTTTCAAAGACCTAATTTAGTTAGCACAATACGCTTAATGGACTATAACGTTAGTACGACTATAGCGTTGTCGTACAAACGTTTTAGCTAAGACTGTAATACAACGTCGTTTAGTTTAGTCTTACCAACGTTGCTAAGACCAGCTTATTATGACATATTTGTCGCACGACTAAAAAGTTAAATTAAAGACGTCTAAAGGACCTCGTAGTCATCTCACTATCATTGTAAGACTGCTATCCAACTTTATGTCGTATAAGTCAAGACTTATATGACGTTTTTGTTTGTTGGGCAATATTTACATAGCCCTGAAATGTCGCGTTGTATCGTTGAGAAGTTAACGCCAATATTAAAAAACAAGTTTTATGATTACGCGGCTAACAAAAAAGCCGAAGATATTCCCGTATTAAAACTCTTATCTATGTTCATGAATGAAGAGGCAGACAAGTGTGGCGCGTATGCTCAACCGGAACGCGGGAACGATGAATCAAATAGTGTACGACAACGGCGCAGAGTTGAGCGCACGTTCAACGTGAATAAGGAAACATCGAACGACAAATGCCCGGCATGCAAGCAACACGGCCACAAATTACCAGACTGCATTAAATATAAACAGCTAGACATAGATACTCGATGGGATATAGCAAAAAACTCTAACATGTGCTTTAGATGCCTACGAAACAAACATAGAAGGTTTATGTGTAAAGCGCCTATTTGTGACGTAAAGGAATGCAACATGAAACATCACAAACTGTTGCACAAAGAGCGTAAAGTTGAGGAATCACACAACGTAGCGACGCCGGCGCCGACACCTGTTATCACACACGAAACCGTTACGTCGGCGCGGGAAAATGAATCAATGACTTCGCCTCAGAATCGCCGCGCGTATTTAAAGATAGTACCTGTCACATTGAGCGGACCACATACAAGCGTAGACACATATGCCTTGTTAGACGACGGAAGTACAGTCACCTTGTTAGACGCGTCAGTAGCTGATATCTTAGGTGCAGATGGGCCAGCGAGTCCTATGTGGATACAAGGCATAGGCACAGAAGTCAAGCACGAACAAAGCCGAACAGTGAGCCTCCACATACAAGGTAAGCACCATAGCGACCCACAGAAGATAGAGGCCGCGCGCACCGTGACCAGGCTTGATATAATGGCGCAAACTGTACAAACACAAGACATAAACAATTGTAGGCATTTAGACGACATAAGTAGCACTCTTATTTATGAACACGCGCGACCAATGATTTTAATAGGTCAAGATAACTGGCATTTATTAGTAGCCACAGAAACACGGACAGGTGCGCGAGATCAACCGGTAGCATCGTACACAAAACTCGGTTGGGTACTACATGGGTGTCAGTACTCTGTAAATAAAGTAATAGCTACATTTTGCGGCCACATTAAAATTCCAGAAAATCTAGAACCAATAGAAGAAACCATGAGAAACTTTTTCAAACTAGAATCACTGGGTGTAGAACCTAGGACACCTAGAGACGACCCGCAACAGCGAGCCTTAGACATCCTGGAACAGAAGAGTCGACAATTACCAGATGGCAGCGTACAAGTGACCCTAGCGGCAGCCAAGAGTAGGGTAGCCCCACTTAAACCTGTCTCAATACCTAGGCTGGAGCTGCAAGCCGCACTGTTGGGAGCGCGCCTAGCCCACACGGTCGTACAAGAACACGACTACGAGGTGAACGATCTAACATACTGGAGCGACTCTGCCACCGCCCTAGCCTGGATTCAAGCCGAACCACGCACATTTAAAACTTTCGTGGCTCATCGTGTAGCTGAAATTGAGGAACTCACCAAGAAAAATGAATGGAGGTGGTTACCCTCCAAGGATAATGTCGCAGACGACGCGACACGCAGCACGCCGGAACATTTTAATTCGGAACATAGATGGTTCCGCGGCCCCGAATTCCTTAGGAAAAATAGAGAAGAATGGCCGCAGAATAAAAAGGTTATTGCCCCCACAAACACGGGCGAAGAACGCGTCAAATGTAATGTAATCAACAACATGAAAGTGAACGATCATCTCCAAAATATTACTCGATTTTCCAAATGGACACGACTGATAAGGACAACTGCAAGAGTACTTCAGTTCATTGACCTGTGTAGACCAAGTAAACATACTGTCGAATATAAGTGTACTAAGAAAAAAGCATCAAAAGATCCGACATGGAAAAGAACACAAAAAAATAAAACCATTAAAAATGTTACGCAAAAACTGACAAAGAATAAAACAATAAGTTACATACCTATACCTGCTACTTATATACAACACGCCGAAGAACAATGGGTCAAGGGCGCGCAAGCCGAAAGCTTCACAAAAGAAATTGCCGCCATAAAAGATAACAAACCGGTGCCGAACGACAGTCCGTTATCGGTATTAAGTACATACTTAGACAACGCAGGTGTTTTACGTTTGTGCGGGAGAATCACAGCGGTACAAGACGTGAACGAAACAATAAAAAACCCTATTATACTCGAGGGTAAGCACACGTATACGAAGCTATACATAGCGTATATACATGAAAGTTTACATCATGGCGGGACCGAGATAACAGTAAATGAGATAAGACAGCGTCTTTGGATTACAAAACTACGTCCGTCTGTAAAAAATGTTATAAAGGGCTGTTTATATTGCAAAATAAAAAAGGCAAAGCCGGCTAGACCGTCTACGGGAAACCTACCGTACCCCCGTTTAGCTCATCATGTACGTCCTTTCACTTTCACCGGACTAGATTATTTTGGCCCCATATCTGTTACTGTAGGTAGGCACAAAGAAAAAAGATACGGAGCCTTATTTACCTGCTTAACGTGTCGAGCCATACACATAGAGATAGTTAGCTCGCTTAGCGCAGACTCAGCTATCGCCGCTCTTAGGCGATTTATAGGTAGGAGAGGCTATCCAAAAGAGATATGGAGCGACAACGCTACCTGTTTCAAAGCGGCAGATAGGGAGCTAGGTGAAAGCGCCTTAAGCGCTTTAGGTAGTGAGTCCAATGCGCGGTCCATAAGCTGGAGATACATACCTCCCGCGTCACCATTCATGGGAGGAGCTTGGGAGAGGATGGTGAGGGCTGTCAAGGAAGCGCTATACGTCACACTAAAGGAAGTCCATCCGTCCGACGAGACCCTGGCTACGCTACTCGTGGAAGTAGAGAATACTGTGAACTCCAGGCCACTCACGCATGTCAACGTGTCACCAGATGAGCCCGAAGCCCTCACGCCTAACCATATTCTGATCGGCCCTAACCCACATGTACCCTCACCGGGTAATTTCACCGCAGCGGACGTCACAGCACGGCACCAATGGCGGCGCGCCCAGGCACTCGCAGACGTCTTTTGGCGAAGATGGGTACGTGAGTACCTGCCGCTCCTTCAAAACCGGCGGGAGCCCTACGGCAGCGGCACCCCACCCAAAGTTGGAGACGTCGTCGTGATCTGTGATCCTAACCTACCACGCAACACCTGGCCTAAAGGAAGGGTAACGCAAGTCTTTCCAGGCGCAGACGGAGAGATAAGAGTTGTAGACGTCATGACCAGAGGACTCTTACTTCGAAGACCAACGAAGCGCATCGTCGTGCTCCCCACGGAGTCGCCTGATGGCGACGGCGGGAGAAATGTGCACGACGACAACGAAATATAGTGACGCGCGCCACCGCTACCTATTTTTTATATTGCACCGAAAAACATGTATGAACCTGTTAGCGTGTTTAGTGGGCCGACAGAGTCGCGAGCGCTACAGGCAAGAACTTGTTTCCGCGGCTTGATTATTTTACGCATCGCCATTGGTCGCACGGTCGTTTCACGCATCACCGTAAAAGGTAATCTTCGATTCGCGCCCCGCGCGGATCGGCGCGTATAAAAAGGCCCGCTGCTGGCGAAGCGGTTGCAGTCGCAGTCCGAATCCGAAGCAGTCCGAAACAGTCTAAGAACGCAGTCACAACGCAGTCTATCTAACAACACAGTTTAAGACAGTCTCGTCACAGTCACATCTCAGTCAAAAGTCAGAGTTAACAGCCGTTCTCACAGTCGTAAAATAAGTATTACCTAGTCGTCTCAGTCGGTCCCACTAAATGTATTGTATGTCAACGTGTTAATGTTATAATTAAACCATCATCAGATCAGCACTTGTTTCTATTAAATACAGTCCACTCGCCGCACATATTCCTTCGATTGCCCTTTATGTTCCAGGGTCACGGTAACTATTATAAACATTCCGCAACCCCGGCAGGCGTTGGCCCTGTTGGGCCCCTTCTTGTGTTTATTTTTTTCGGAGATATTAAAGTTAAAAGTTAAGTTACTCTATGATTAAAATTTATACTAAATATTTCTACAACTCCTTGAAGCTGTTAAATAATCAAACACTCAAACATTTAATTCAACGCAGTCCAAAGATAGAACCACCATCAAATGAATCAAAACCCAAAGGTACTTCCAATTCCTCTAAAACCATAAAATTTGGCACGAAGCAGAAGTAAAGGCAAAAACCGAAAATATAAATTGGTATTTACAAGACAAATACAACACACTTAGCCTGTTTTTTAGGGTTCCGTAGTCAACTAGGAACCCTTATAGTTTCGCCATGTCTGTCTGTCTGTCCGTCCGTCCTCGCTTAATCTCTGTGACCGTTAGCACTAGAAAGCTGAAATTTGGTACCAATATGTATATCAACCACGCCGACAAAGTGGTAAAATAAAAATTGGAAAAAAATGTTTTATTAGGGTAGCCCCCCTATATGTAAAGAGGGAAGTGATTTTTTTTTTAATTTCAACCCTGACGTTTGATATATTGTAAGATAGGTATTTAAAAATGAAAAGGGGTTTACTAAAATCAGTTCTTGATAATGTCAATAATATCGGAAAAAATCGCTCCAAAAGGAAAAATTAAAGCGTCCCCCCCTCTAACTTTTGACCCGTAGGTTTAAAAAATATGAAAAAAAATCGGGAAAGTAGAACTTTATAAGTAGTTTCTAGGAAAATTATTTTGAACTTAATAGATAGACCAGTTTTTGTACAAAAAAGACAAAAAGGTTGTACAAAATAATTTCAGCGTACTTAGTATGTCAACGTAACAAATAGCCTTTTTTGAACTTATAAGTGGGAACACTTATTGTGACGGACGGGAAACTACGGAACCCTACATTGAGCGTGGCCCGACACGCTCTTGGCCGGTTTTTTTATAATTTATTATCATTATTTTACTCACCTCCGCCAACGCATGACACGTAGGTATCTCATCCAGAGAAGCCATGGTGCTGTCCTTCTTGATCCTCAACAATGACGTATACTCCTGTAGCGCGCCACCTATCCGGTATAGATTCGCTTCGACAGCGCGCCCTATAGGACGTGTGCGCAAGTGAGACACGCGGTTTGAGTTCTCCCATCTGTTGGTGGGGTTTAGAAGTTAAAGTTCAATTATTTCCATTAGACTGAAAAAGGCACTTTGAAATGCCAATTATAGTGAAACATAGGTGATTTTAGTCGCCCATTTCAAAAGTTTTTGTATAGAAAAAGTGCACAAGACACTCCATAAGGTATACTATGATCCCCTCTGGATAAAGTCATTTGACCCCATTACTAAGTCTAGGTCGAACACTGACAATTTTAGAATCGAACTAACTGTCCCCCGTGGATGATAGATATTTTTTGCGTGAAAGCATAACATAATTATATCCATTCACCCATCCACACAAACTTTGACATTTATAATATTAGTAGGATAGGTTTTACCAATTAAACAAAACTCACTAAATAGTTTCCACATTTTCAAAATTACAGTAAAAACTGGTTGTAACATAAAAAAAAGGTGTCAGCTATTATTTGTAGAGAAAAATAAGAAATAAAAAAGAAACACAAATGGCTTTTCTAATTTTTTTCAACGCAAAAAGGCCAGCAACCCTTGTTAAATAAAAACCAAAGATCCAACGAGGTTGATTTCAAAATAGAATTAGAACTTTTACAAAATATGGGCGTACTACAAGAGGTTTTCCTGTAAAGAGTCCTAATAACTATGAGTATTGCACGATGCTGGTAATATTTCATCTAAAAAATTTAGAAATGCCATTTGTGTTTTTATTTGTTTGTACAAATAACGGCTATCACTTGTTTTTTTTTATATGACAGCCAGTTCTGAATAAGTATTAAGATATGAAAACTCTTTTGTGGGTTTATAATAAAAATGGAAAACTTATTTATACAAGGTGTATTTTTGGTCTTGCTCAACCCGCTAGGAGATGATTCTACCCATGAAAACAAACAACTTTTATTATGGAACCAACTCTGAAATCGCGAATAAAATATCAGCTGTTTCTATGAAAAGTTCATTGCCCTCCCGACCATAATGTATGAAACAGCTGATATTTTTTTCGCGATTTCCGAGTTGGTTCCATAATAAAAGTTGTTTGTTTTTATGAGTAGAATCATCTCCTAGCTGGTTGAGCAAGACCAAAAATACTATCCACTTACTAATCCTATCTACTTACGCGTCACTGTAAAACGACGCTCTAGGTTTTTACGCATCGAGTGTATAGACCTGACGCGTAAGGTAGAGTATAAAATATACAGCTGCGTAATGAGCCCTTGACAATGCTAATCTGTATGTGCTGACAGACTTGAACATTCACTACTAACAGAACATGGTGCAATCGCCGTATTACAATTTATCGAGCTTAACCACGAACAGAGCCAAATATCGTTCCGAACATGATATTATTATAGTCAACAAAAAAAACCCTTTGTAAAAAAATATCACTTACCTCAACAACTTAATAATATTGGCACAAAAGTGATGCAAATAAGATTTCTGGTCCTTCGGTACGGCGCCTTCAAAGAAGCAACTCTTAATCTCATTATCGGACAGCATAGCATCTCTCAAAGCATACTCCACTCCCGTTTTCACAAAATTCTGGTACCTCTCTGTATCCATGCTTATGTCAGGGCTGTCACTAGGCACATGCATTGTGATGGTCCCAGAGATAATGCGTACCAGAAGTGCTAAAGTGGTATCATCGCGAGAGTACTGAAGGAGGTAGCTGATTGTGCTCACGAATTCGGATGGGAGGTTGTAACCTGTAAGAAATTGTGATAATAGTGGCATCTATCCCCCAACATGGGTGTTACAACTAAAACTCCACATCGCGCAACGAGGGTTTGACGCGACATTTCCATATTAATAAAATTCCGAGAACAAGCGATGGACACAAAATTCTTCTGACCGGGTCATCCTTCAGCTACGAATATCAAACGAAAGTGTTAAAAAGCGGTTAATTTTATGGAAGACAAGGTACTCACTGACTAATATAAGTATCCTGGCTAGAGAATATTTTTCCAGTTGATTGCCATCTAGCAATTTATCTCTCACTATGTTAATTTCTTCAGCGGCACTTGTAAGCAACGGTATGTTTTTATCAGGAAACAGACACTCGTATTCTAGCTTTTGTAGAAGATATTCTGAAAGAACAATTAAAAGGTTTATAAATATATTTTTTTTCATAATATATTTTATATTGGAGTTCTAAAGTTCAACTCAAGTCGATAACAGACGTGAGGCGATGTTGCGTAAAAATCGTGTAACATTCAAAAGCTGCGAGGCATATTCGAATTCTCTAGCTGAATTCTCTACCTTTGTGCAGAAAATAAAGTTCAAGTTTTGCACAGTCAGTTTTTCCTTAGTTTTAGGTTTACTCTTCTCTATGGTGTGGTCTGTGTTTGGCAAAGAAGTGCGTTATTGTAAAAAGAGTGTTCACTCACCCAACAGCTGCCTACAGAACACATTAGTGAGTGCATGACGTAACAGCAGCAGTAGACAGCGCACATCGGCGCGCAGTAACAACGTCACGAGCGCGGGAGGCGTCACGTCCGCCCATAACACTGTGTTACGTTGTGACGCGCATACGGCGCAAAGACGTTCCATTACGTCATCGGTTACTGCAATATTAAAATAATTAGCTCACTCACTTTTTACACTTTAACTCATTTAAACAATGATATTCGCCATTTTTTTTTGTTGGCGCTTATTATGTATTTTACCATTTTAAAACCATTTTTATTATACTTCTTTACTACAATCTGTTACCGTGCTGGAACAATGAATAGTAGGTTTGTTGGGATATGTCATGTCATGCTTGGTATGTGACCTGTGTCACATCCTACTTTAGTTTATTAGGATATCAGTATATCCTGCGGTGTTTTCCGTTTCAGTCTACGACTTCTTACAACAAGTAGCTCACAAAATTTGTACACATTAACTCACTCAAATAATTCACCCCCTTTTTTCATCTTATAATTATTGCAGTTAGACAGTTGTGCGACAGTGACAATCATATATTCAACCTCAGTTTAGATATCTACTTTATTTACTACATTAGTATACTACAATTTCTTACTTACATGTCTGTTCAATGTCCTGTGTAAGAGCTTTCAAGACTATATCCGATTTTGATGCCAAGTTCAGTAAGTAAGGTATGACTTCCCGTTTCTTCTCTGGCTTACTGTCTTCCTTGATAGCTTCCTGAGAAGATTACAAAATTATATAACTTAAGGGAACTCGATTGATAAGCAAATTGACTGGTTACTTTAAATATGAGAGGTGGTGATCATCATCATCACCAGCTCAGACGAAAGATGTCTACATCTGAATACAGGCCACCGCCAAACTTTGCCACAGTCCGCTTCTCCTCCAGGCTTCTTCAAAGAACGTTGAGGAAGCCACTATCAGAAGTCCAGATCTTTTTTTTTAGGATCGGAAATCATCAAATTACTTCTCCCGCCCTGGGCGGGGCGGGAGGGAGTATAAGACTTTTACTGACTAAAACCCACCCTTGTTGCTTCTGTTGCCCTTCATATTCCGGAGCCGCGGTAACTATGAGAACTATTCCGTAACCCCGGGAAATCCAGATGTTCACTCCACTTCTTGGGAGATTTACCAGCGATACATCTTCTGGTTCAGCACCATTGACTTGCTATTAGTTTTCCAAGCAAGGTGTCCCTCCCACCCGGTCTGCGTAGGCCCTTAAGTAGTACTTAAGGGCCTACGCAGACCGGCTGGCTTATTACCTATGAAACAGCAATCAGCAATATCTGCGCAGTGATCGCGCGATCAGCGCGCGATTAATCGCTTAACGTCAAAAAAAAACGTATTATGTATGAATCGATTGCTAATCGCTCGCTGATTGTTCTAATGCACTTATTGCTACGATGACGATAAAGTAGCAATCGCTGGAACTAATTAAATATCACCTTTAACAAAAAAAACTTAACTTTGCTCTTAAAAACCATACTAAATACGAAACCAGCAAACGAAAAATGCTTGTTTTAGTTAACTGATTGCTCCACAGAGGCAGCACTATCGCTGATTGCTATTTGGCTTAACGTATTTTGAATTGACGTTTGAGAAGCAAATATTGCTCAATTATCGCGATCGCTCGGCTTCTGCAAGATACGTAATCCCGGTGCCGGACGGCATGGCAAAGAATTCGAATATTTATTAATGGACATTCAACCGTACTGTTACAGAAATACGGCATAAATTGCTATGCTTTAAAATGATGCCGTGTCATTGAAAGGGATTTTATCGCACGGCATTAAAAGATGCGCCACAAGCTCCCGTGGCGGGATGCCGTAGCATACTGCGGTAGGCAACGGCATGCCACGGACTCCAGCGGCGCGGCGGCTCATTTTAAAACTGAGGCACACCAACACTCGATCAACGCAACTGAAGACTAAAAGTGTATCGGGCAGCAGGAGTCGCTGATGCGTGCTTTGTCGTGCCGCGGCACGCCGTGGCATGCCGTGGCAAAGTGCTGGAATGTCGCGGTAACTAAGCGGCCAGTGTGCGCTAACTCATGGCAAATCCCTTGCCATGCCGTCCCAGTCTGTGTAGGCCTTAAGTCCACCAAGAGTTCTGGCTAGTTAGATTATATTGCGAATTTCTTCATTTCGGATCTCACATAGGAACTGGGATCATTGCGCTTTGGGAGATTGGGAACAATTTTTAGAAACACTACTATAGTTTTTTGTAAAAAAAAACAGTTATCTAAAATTAGAAACATACATGAAACAGGTCTAACACAGCGACTCGCACGTGATGGGTGGCGGGCGGATGGTTCGCGAGATGAGCTAGAACTGCACGCGCCGCGTCAGCACCCAGCTGTAACGCCCGCGGAGCTACCAGCGCCGGCTCTGCGCGCCCCACCCAGCCTACCGCCCACGAACATGCCCAAGAACCTGTGCAACAATGTATTTATGGAATCATAATTATGAGAAACTTTAATAAGAATGCTAAGTGAAGCATAAAGGTCATAGCTCATTAGAGCCACCAGGCACCCACTCCGCACCGACTCGCCTCCTGCGGCTAGTATTCTTTATATGGACTTGTATAATAATAATAATAATAAACCCGCAGGGCAGCTTGTGGCGAGCTGTCGGGCCGTAGCGACCCCGTGGACCTGACCTCCTGGGAGACCCTTTGTTCTTCATCTCTGGCTTGCCTTCACTGGCCGGCCAGAGTGAGCACTGACGAGGAACAAGGCTCCCACCTCACTCTTGCCTTAATTGGCTGGTTTGAGTGGAGATTCGCAAGAGCAAATTTGCTCGGGGGAAGGAAGTATTCCAGTAAGATGCTGGTAGGGATCTTGACCGTACTTCCGGGATTGTCCTGATAGCCGTGGAATACCTCTCCACTCCTCCAGCACCTCGATATATGTTGCCCCCTTGCCGCTACGTAACTATGTGCTAGCGGCCGTTTTCGGGGACCCATTAACTGAGTGTGCAAGTCACCCCCTGCCTTTTTATCCATGTATACAAGCATTGGTTAGGCAGGGGCCATAGCCATTCAATAGTTTCACATAAGTAATCCATCTTAGCAACCCAAACCCATAGTCCAATACTTTCTTTATTCCATGACCTGCAATAGACCACCACCAACCGGGAGTTGACCTTACGTGCACTTGAGTGGTGCACATAATAATCGCCGGTTGGTGTCCCACTTCATATAATAAAGCTTTATTTAAGGGGCCTCTGCGAGTTGGCTTCGGCCCCTCGTACGCCTTTCAAAGGTCCGGGACCCCAGGGTCCCGAGATACGAAAATGTGCATAAAATAATAATAAATAATAAATCTTTATTGGTATCACTCAGTTTACATTCAATGAACAGTATTACCCTGGACCCCACACTAGGATACCCTGTGTCGTGAGGTCCAGTCTCCTAATATGGGCATGGTTGCATGGCTCCTAGGAACGCCTCGGTTATAAGGCAAGTGGGTGCCGGGTGGCTATAGGACTGGGGAGCTATGACCTTAATGTGTTCCTGTATCTTATAAATGGTATAATAATAAAGAAGGCACAAGCAATAATCAGTAGCATAACATAAGATGTCAAGAGAGACAAGGCAATATGTGCTCCCATACAGAAGAGGCCCTAGAAATCACACACAAGCCAACTCATTGAAAAATCAAACACATGGAAGGTAGTGCTGTAGCTAGCTTGGGGGTAGGGTAGGGGACTGGGGGTAGGGTAGGGGACTAGGGGTAGGGTTGCCAACAATACCCTACAATTGAGTTTGTACTCTATTTTGGGTAAGCTTAATCTATAATACTGTAAGAGGAGGCAAAAAACTATTTTGTCCAGTTTTTACTTTACTAATACCATTTACATTTATTTACAATGCTTTTAAATTGTCCTTTCTCGGGTCCCAGACTATACCTGTACTAAATTTAATTCTAATCGGTTTAGTGGTTTAGGAGTGAAGAAGAGACAGAGAGACAGAGTTACTTTCGTATTTATAATATTAGTACGGATTTTATTTTTATTTTTAATTATGGGTAAATAAAGTGCAAATTCATTGTCAGAAGGAGGAAGAAGAAGGAAGTAAAAAAAAATTAACATAAAATGAAGAAGTAGATGGTATAAGAGATATTATGGCTTACTTACCTAGCATCATATCAATGCATTTTGCCCTTTCTTCAGAGTTGAGTAGGGTTAAATTCTGTGTGGTGATATCAAGTAGTATTCGTACAGGATCTGCATTCTGAAGTGTAGTATCTACAGACAAACACGTTTCCTCATTTTTTTTCAATGAAATATATTACATTTTAAAACTTGAATTGCAGCTTGAAAATTGCAAAACCAATTTTGATTGAATTATTTATGATAAACTTACTTGGCACATTAGACTTTTTAGTGGCTATGTCCATGATCAAACTGATGCACCATGGAGCAATGAATGGTGCCCATGACTGTCCCAGGTTGCATAACTCAGGTCCAATGATACTGACACTCTCTAGGGAACCATTGGCTCCCAGGTCTGTCTATGAGAAAGAAATAGTTTATCTACTGTATTTGTCATACACAGTACACTGACCAAACATTGACGAAATCAGACATCTTTATGAATAAAAGTATTCACCATAATTTAAAAAGCTAGGTTGTAATTTTAGATATTGAGTGGCAAAGGAATAGAACATTTATAAAACAAAATTATGTAATGTGTGGTATGCATTTTTTGCTAACCGCAGTTTACATATATTAAATTACTTCAAAATAACAAAAATGCTATAAAATTTGCTAAAAGTTTAGCTTCGACAAGTGTATTAGTTCAACATTCAACAAAATAAATATTGTGCAAAAAGTTAGTAAGTACCTCGTAATCGGTCTGAGTGATAGAAACGTTCACTGCATCGTGGAAGACCATAGCGAAGTATTCCAATACAGCATCCCTCGCAGCCGGGAAGTTCTTCAATAAACTCAATCCAGTTCTAGTTAACTCTGGCGCGTTCTGAGTATTTCTCCTCGAAACGCCATAGATGAAATTGTTTAAATCGGCGGACAACGCCGTCGACTTATTTTGAGGATTCATCACAATTTACAAAATGTTCTTTCCTAATAAAAGAAAATAAACAATTCGCAAAGCACACGCACACTGAACAACACAGCCGCTAACAAAATGACACGATCAGAATATGACAGCCACAGGACAGCAGTAGCAGACAGACAGACAGTGACAGTGATAAAAACTGACAGTTTGTGTGTATTTTTTTTTAATTGTGAATTTTAGCCTTTTGAGTATTCCATTAGAATCGATTTTCATTTTTGTATTTCCTTCCTTTGAACAAGAAGGAACTTTAATATACTTACATATATAAATAACGCGTCACATTGCGGTGTTAAAACCATATACTTTTTTTCTAGCCTATGCTGTCCCACGGCTGTGCAAAAGCCTCCCCCAACTCCTTTCAGACTCCATTTTCCGCCGCATCCTCGAACTAGCCCTCGTGGTGTGCTTCAAGCTTATCTCGCCACCTTTTTTTGGGCCGGCCTCGGTGACCACATCCATCCTCCGGCCGGCGCCCCCTGATTTACAAATTATAGAAATAGAAAATTCTACGACGACATGGTTTTTTAAGGAACACACAACCATTCTCACTCCTGCCCTCTTACCATGACGTTTAAAGTAAGATTGTTTTATTCCTGTTCAGGAGTATGCAAGTGACAGCGTTAGACACGTTGACTATAGCGCCGTCTTTTTCCCACTGAAAGTAATATCAAAGTAATACTGCTTATAAGGGCTTTTTTTTTGGTGAGTGGGAAATCATCAAATGACTGCTCCCGTCTTGGGTGCGGTGGGAGGGCGTGTCAGACTTTTACTGACTAAAACCCACTTATGTTCCTTCGATTGCCCTTTATGTTCCAGGGTCACGGTAACTAACATAAACATTCCGCAACCCCGGCAGGCGTTGGCCATGTTGGGCCCCTTCCCTGCTTATAAGGGCTTGTGGTACAGTACCCCTGGCTGCTACTGAGAAATTCTTATTGGAAAACCGAAAACTCCATTAGCCTTTTTTAACCGACCAGGAAAACGAACCTAGAGCCACACGTTCAGCAGTTGTGCTTGCCACCACGAGACAGACAGCTTAGTTTATACAGTTTCAGAATGTTATTGATTTATTTTCTCATTACTCTCGACTTTAAAATAATGTTTTTTTTTTTTCAATTATAGTTTCCCTCTTTTTTGTCGGTTATTTGCTATTCAACCGATTACGACAGTAAACCAATGTGTTCGTGATATGACCACATTGACTTTACGGAATACTGGCGCGGGTTTCGATGTTTTTTTATAAGAAAGGGTTCACTATCCAGAATCTATAATATGGCTACAAAAATAGTCTTTGACCTATTGCATTTTTTTTTTCTTGGCTCATATTGACGGTTCTTCATTGCTTGAGCAGGAACCAAGAGTCTGTGTAAGGCTTAATTGAGATCGAAACACGAACATAAGGAATATTGAATATTTTATTATATAGAATTAATTATTTCTTATATGACATTCACAAACAAAGTATCACCATGACAACGATATTGCCATGAACAAGATTTCTTCTGCATGAAGACTCTAACAAATCTCCTCCTCATCAGAAGAAATTCTTCAAAGTAATCCCAATGAAGATCTGAGTTTACTAAGCTTAGGTCCAGCTAATGCTTTGGTCAGCAGGTCAGCTTCCATGTTGGCACTCTCCAAATATTCAACCTCTATATCCGTTAATTGTCTGATGAAGTGTAACTTCGTGTCAATGTGCTTCGTCTTCGAACTGACCACTGCATTCTTTGTCAAATGTATAGCAGCTTGGTTATCATTATATATTGTTATGATTTCCTGGCGCGTGTCCGAAATGCCATTTAGTAAACGTTTCAAGTGTATAGCTTCTTTAGCAGACTCTGCAACACATGCATACTCAGCTTCAGCTGTTGACAAAGCTACGGATTTCTGCTTTTTACTCTCCCAACTTATAGGCGCACCGGCAAGCTTAAAACAAAATCCACTGTAGGACTTTCTGTCCAAAGTACAAGATGCAAAATCTGCATCAGCTTGACCGTATAATTCCAAATCCGTTTTCTGATACAAAGGCCCCATACTCTTGGTACCTTTTAAATATCGGAGTATTCTTTTCGCACACTTGAAGTGTTCCTCATCATAACATGAGTTAAATTGTGACAAGTAGCTGACACTAAACATAATGTCTGGTCTTGTGGCCACTGCCAAGTACATCAACGAGCCAATTAGTTGCCGATATTGCAAATTTTCATTACAAGCTTGTGCTTTCTGGAGCTTTAAGTTTTGTTCCATCGGAGTCACGCTGGACTTGCAATTCTCCATATTAAACTTGCTCAAAATCTTTTGTATATACTTTTCTTGATGTAATTTTATAGTGTCTCCTTTTCTTTCTATTTGAATACCAAGTAATAATTCTGGACTTCCAAGATCTTTCATTTCGAACCTTTCATTTAGCATCCTTTTTATTTCTTTTAATTGTGTCTCGCTGGAATAAGCAATCAGCAGATCATCTACATATATAGCTATGATCATCTTAGCTCCTCCTTTCCTTAAGACATATATACAAGGGTCTGCTTCAGTTGGAATAAAACCTATTTTCTCTAGTTCGCTGCTTAGTTTGAGGTACCACTGTCTACCCGACTGTTTCAGTCCATACAGCGCTCTTTCCAGAAGACATACTTTTTCTCCTTTAATATATTTTAAATCTTGCAACATTTTCTTTGCTTTATTAAATACTGTTAAGTCTTCTTTATTACTTTCTTCCACCATTATTTCTGTAACATAATCTTCTAAATAATTTGGCATTTTCATAATTATTTCCTTATCCAAATCTCCATTCAAGTAGGCTGTTGTTACATCCATTTGATTCAGTTTCAAGTTCTCTTCCACAGACAAAGCGATGACGCTTCTCACTGAACTTAATTTTGCTACAGGAGAATAAGTTTCGTCATAGTCAATTCCATATCTTTGGTTAAACCCTTTAGCTACTAATCTCGCTTTTCTTATTTCTGTGTTTTTCGGACCTACTTTATTCTTCAATATCATTTTGAAATCTATAATTTTCATATTATTCTCTCTTTTGATAATCTTCCAAGTGCCGTTTTTAACGTGCGCTCTAATTTCTGCTTTTATAGCATCATGCCAGTACTCATCTTCTTCTCCTCCTTCTTCATCACAGAAATTTATCATTTCGCATACTGACGTTTCAACTTCATCTCTACCTTCAAATTCATAGTCTTTCGCCCATACTGGTAATCTCTTCCTTCTATGGGGACGCCCAGTATCTTCGGTATTATCACGAATATTTTCTACTTCATTTTGTGTCTCTTCATGACTTTCAATAACTATGTCATCATTATTTGCATCGAAGTAGTCGTCATCTTGTGTATCTGTTGATTGAGTGACTTCATTTTCTGTAAGAGTTTTAGGTACTGTAATTTCTATTAATTTGTACTCATTGTCTTCTTTCTTTTTATTCTCGGAACTGGGATGAATTTCTTCCTTATCATAAAACATTTTTCCAATGATTTTCACATCTCTGCTAATTATGACTTCTTTCTTAGTAGGAATAAATATTCTGTACCCTCTAGTACATTTTGCATATCCCACAAATACACCTTCGGCTGCACGTGGAGCAAATTTTCCACCTCGTTTAGGCCCTTTATTTAAAACAAAAGCTTTGGAACCAAAAACATGTAAGTGTCTTACAGATGGTTCACGACCAATCCATTTTTGAAAAGGTGTACATCCATTCAAGACCTTAGTTGGACATCTGTTAATCAAGTAGTTGGCCGTACTAACTGCCTCCGCCCACAACTCTTCTGGGACACCTGATTCTATCATGAGACATCTGGCCTTTTCAACTAATGTTCTGTTTTTGCGTTCAGCTAGTCCATTGCTTTGAGGTGTATAAGGCGCCGTGAGTCTGCGCTGTATTCCGTGTTCTTTTAAATAATCATTAAATTGTTTATTAAGATATTCTGTTCCATTATCAGACTTTAAGAATTTAATTCGTTTCTTCAAAAAATTTTCCATAATGTTTTTATATTCCTGGAACATTTGAAATACGTCGCTTTTATTTTTAATAAAATATACACAGCAATATCTCGTGTAATCGTCGATGAATGTGACGAAGTATCTCGATCCTCCATAAGTTTCGATTTGCATGGGCCCGCAAACGTCAGAGTGAATCATCTCTAGTGGCTCCTTAGTTCTTATTCCTTCTGATGAAATAAATGGCACTCTAGTCATCTTACTTTTCAAGCATGTTTCGCAAACACCCAATTCTTCTGACTCTCTTATTGTCATTCCTTTTACCAATTCTTTCTTGAATGCTGCTTTTAGATCTGCTTCATTCAAATGACCAAGTTTCTTATGCCACATCATGATATTTCCGTCGTTTCTTACTGCGTTTGCTTTTTCTTCATCGACTTTTAAATAATATAGTTCATTTTCTCTTCTTGCCTTAAGAAATGTCTTTCCTCGTTTATCTTTTATTAAAGCCTGATCTTTCTGAAATACAACTGTGAATCCACGATCAGTAATCTTTCCAACAGACAATAAATTCGTTGATAACTCTGGAACGTACAGCGTATTAGTCAGGTCCATGGGCGTAGCCACACTGGGGCAAGCTGGGGCACTTGCCCCACCCTGGCTCTAACCTATTAGGTGCCTAACTAAAAAAAAAACTTATAACAACAATCATAATATCCGTAAGAAAGTTACACAATAAAAAAAATAGTCGACAAAAAAAAAGTGCGATCAAAACAAAAAGCGCGCACGATTGACCGAACGCGCGCATCGCAGCAGCCTTTTGAAACAGAGCCGTATTACTGTAGATAAATACACACATCAACATGGTCTAGGGATATTTCAATTAAACCTAAATAACTATAATTCTATTAACTTTTTGTTAAGACACCTATACATTAAAATAAACCTTGTTTAATAGCCTATCTAATCTGATAATAAACTTTTAGATAAAGTATAAAATTTAAATGAAACTTAGAAGAAGAGGAAAAACTCAGACAAAATTTAAATCTTGACTTTATTTTTGAAACATCAATACGTAAACGACACAGCTATTTTGTTTATAAAAATTCATGAAAACTTTTATAACAAAACGCGGGGCAAGCTCCGCACCGCCCCCCCTGACGCAGAGTCTCCGGCCCCAGATCGTGGAGGGCGTGGTGAGCGCTCTGTTCCCTTCGCGGGGGGAGTTCACTGCCCCGCTCATGGCTCCGCCACCGGTGGTGTCCGATGCGGAGCGCGACGGCGACGACGACGACGTTCCACAGGTGACCGAGGTAGAACTGGGAGTGGCGGGCTAAGGCTTAGGGCCAAGAACACCGCCCCAGGACCCGACGGCCTACCAGGGAAGGCCTGGGTCTTAGCCTTAGGGGCTCTCGGGCATCGAGTAAGGGGGCTCTTTAGCGCATGTTTGGAGGAGGGCCAGTTGTCACGTCGTTGGAAGACCGGAAACCTGGTCCTTATACCGAAGCCGGGGCGTCCTGCGGACTCTCCGTCCGCATACCGGCCCATCGGTTTGCTCGACGAGGCGGGCAAGGTCTTGGAGAGAGTGATTGCGAGCCGTCTCGTCGAGCGACTTATGCGGGTGAGGCCGGATCTGGCGGACGGCCAGTTCGGCTTTCGCAGAGGACGCTGCACGGTGAACGCCATCATGCGCGTGCGGGCCCTCACAACAGGGGATGCGGTGGCACAGGGCAGGGTCGTCTTGGCGGTGTCTCTTGACATCGTCAACGCCTTCAATACCCTGCCTAGGGGGTGCATAGGGGCCGCATTACGGTATCACCGGATACCGGCCTACCTCTGTCGTGTGGTCGAGGCCTATCTGACGGACAGAGCCGTTACCTACCCCGGTCACGAGGGAGTGTCGAGTCGACGTGGGATGTCGTGCGGTGTTCCACAGGGATCGGCACTGGGACCGCTCCTGTGGGACATCGGGTACGACTGGGTGCTGCGCGCCGACCTTCCCGAAGGCGTCAGCGTAGTGTGCTACGCTGACGACACGCTAGTCCTAGCGCAGGGAGGGTCGTTCCAGGCGGCGGCCGACTTAATATCGAGAGGTGTTGCGACAGTCGTGGAGAGGATTCGGCAACTGGGACTTGAGGTGGCCCTGCACAAGTCCGAGGCCATGTGTTTTCATGGCTCTCTGCACCGGCCACCTCCGGGGTCTCAGAAAGCGGTAGGAGGGGTTCACATCGGTGTCGAGTCGACGATAAAGTACTTGGGACTTGTCCTCGACAACCGGTGGAACTTCACGGAGGATTTCCGACGTTTGGGCCCAAACTGGCGAGGGCTGGAGCTGCCCTCAAACGGCTCCTACCCAATCTCGGTGGCCCAAACGCCTCCTGCTGGAGGCTCTACGCGGGGATCGTGCGGTCCATAGCCCTCTACGGGGCTCCGGTGTAGGTGCCCAACCTAGCCACGGCTCCGGCCCGGCTTCTGAGGGCGTCCCAGAGGGTAATGGCGATTCGCATGGTGCGGGGATACCGCACGGTCTCCTGCGAGGCGGCGTGCCTCCTTGCGGCACTCCGCCGTGGGATCTGGAGGCAACAGTCCTTGCACACACGTACGAGTGGCGCGTGGAAGTGCAACGCCGGGGCGAAGTCCCGCTGCTGCGGGTTATCGCGGCGCGGCTCACGGAGCTCCAGCGAGATCTCATGGCGGAGGGGAGACAGCGACTGTCGCAACCTAGTGCTGGGCACGCCGTAATAGCGGCGGTAAGACCCCTCTTTGAGGAGTGGCTGGAGAGGCGCCACGGCGCTCTCACGTTTAGCTTGACACAGGTCCTCACCGGACATGGTCAGTTCGGGAGGTTCCTGTGTCGGATTCGGGCGGAAGCGACGCCTGGGTGTCACCACTGCAGCAACGGTCGCCTGGAGGACACGGTCGAGCACACGGTGGAGGTGTACCGCGCATGGGCGCACCATCGACGTGTCCTCGTAGAGGCGATCGGCGGCGGTGACCTCTCGCGCCCGGCGCTGGTTCAGGCCATGCTTCGGGGCGACACGGAATGGGATGCCGTCGCCTTCTTCTGCGAAGCAGTTATGCTGGTGAAGGAAGCGGCGGCGCGCGAGAGACAACGACGAGCCTCCCGCCCCGGACTAAGATCCAGGCGAAGACGTCGAGAGTCGCAAGACGACTACCAGCCACCGTAGGCGCGGTTCTGCGGATGGCGAGCGATGGGTAGCTCGCCGCCCGGCTAGGACCAGGACCGCGTCGACGGCGCGTTAGTGTTCCACGCACGCCTCAAAGAGAAGCAATCAGCACAGGAAGGGGCCCAACAGGGCCAACACCTGCCGGGGTTGCGGAATGTTTATAATAGTTACCGTGACCCTGGAACATAAAGGGCAATCCAAGAAACATGAGTGGGTTTTAGTCAGTAAGAGTCTGACACGCCCTCCCGCCGCACCCAGGACGGGAGCAGTCATTGGATGATTTTCCACTCACCAAAAAAAAAGGCTGTAGCACCTCATCTCGGTAATTCTAGCAGTTATTTCAATTCAAACCATGCCACCTTGATATGCATGAACTTGTTGTGGATGCTGCAGTCGTTTCCAACGTCCAGGTTCACCCCAAACGCGTACTCTTCGCGAATCATTATGAAATCCAAACCTGGATTCATCAGTGAAAAGCACAAGTGACCTTTGAGAATGGTTCCAGTTTTCGTGTGCAATAGCCCATTGTAATCTTCTTCCTCGATTGCCTCTCCTTAGCGCTGGTACCCAAAGTAGCCTTCGAGCACGTAGGTCGACTTCATGCAGTTTTCTTAAAGTTTGACCGCTTACCAGCAAACCATACTCTCTGTATGTCTCTCTCATTATGTGAAATTCGCACCTACTTTACTTAGGTTTTTAGAGTGGATTTTATTATTCTATATCTCGCGTTCTGGCGCGTCCGCTCTGCTCTTTCTCTAGCACCCACCGCTCACACCTCACACACTCCCTTACACTCTTCAAAGTCAAAGTCAAAATTATTTATTGCAAACATAACTCTTGGTCAATACTTTTATAAAGATTTGTAGAAACTAAATATTACATTTTTTTAAGGCGCAGAGCCCAAACGGCTTAAGTTATAAAAAAATTACTGCGAGAGGGGTAGGTTGACTTCTGCCCCATCCTGAGCCCAAGGCTGGCTACGCCCATGGTCAGGTCATAACGTTTGTTCTCTATTTCTACAGAGATCAATCCTTTACCTTTTACTTCAGTAACATGCTGTTCAGAAGCTAATTTTAGTTCTCCGGTTTGGTCAGTCAAATTAACAAATTTCTCTTTGTTACTGCACATGTGTGACGTGCATCCACTATCGAGACACCATGCGTCTTTGTTCAAAGAGGTAACTGACTTTAGACATACAGGCTGGACATAATGATTTCCATGTCTTGACGTTCCCGGCTTTTCTTTGTCTGTGAATTTAGTTTTGGTATCACATTGAGAAGCTTTATGACCTATCTTCTTGCATTTATTACATCTGAATTTAAATGTTCCATTGTATCTGCCTTGACGTCCATTTTTGCCCAAAAATGCACCTTCTGAATTTTCTCTATAGTTGTTATTCTTTCTGGCTGCACTTTCTTCCATAATTTTAATTTTTAAATCATCTGGACTTGGCAATGTGTCTCTGGACTCAATGGCAATTCTAAAATTTTCGAAATTATTTGGCAAACTATACAACATCATTATGCTCAGTAATTCTGGATGGATTTCCACGCCCATTCCTGCGAGTTTACCAACCACATCCATAAAATTGCTCAAATGATCTTGCACATCCTCTCGCTCTGACATTTTCTTCAAAACGAGCTGCTTTAATAGTGTAGCTTTACGTGCAGGTCCTGAACTTTGATGTATAGATTTTAGCTTGTCCCATACTTGTTTAGATGTGATACAACCACTTACGTCTTTTAGTTGTGAGGGTGTCATCAGCAGCAATATCTCTGCACGTGCCTTCATGTCTTGCTTATGGAAAGCTTTAGTTGCCGCTTCATCGGCATCTGATGGCAATTGCATCGTGCCGCTTACATATTCCCATAGTTCATTTTTTATTAATATGGCCTGTGCTTGAACGCACCATGTATCATAATTATTTTTAGTCAGCGGTTCAATGCGATATGTCGCCATTTCTACCATTTCGGTATGAACCACGCTCTGCTACCAATTTGTAAGGCTTTAATTGAGACCGAAACACGAACATTAATTCTATAAAATAAAATATTCAATATTCCTAATGTTCGTGTTTCGGTCTCAATTAAAGCCTTACAGTCTGCATACGTCTGTATACTTTTCAACTACAATGATGTTGTCAGAAAACATATAAGTAAACTTAAAAAGTATGGATGAATTCAGAATGTTTTGTCAAACCCGTGCCGAGGCTGGGGAATGGTTATAATAGTTACCGTGATCCCGGAACATAATATGCTGGCAATCAAAGGAACGTGAGTGGCTTTTAGTCAGTAAAAGTCTGACACGCCCTCCCGCCCCGCCCAGGACGGGAGATTTTATTTGATGATTTCCCAAAAATAAAAGATGTCAACTGTCAAATCCGCAACCTCATGCAAGAAAATCGGACAGCTTAACCACTAAGGCCCGTATTAATAGACGTTACTCAATTCTGAGACACTCTCAAGTTTATTGCTGTCCTTATTTTTTCCCTTTAGCGCTCCTGCACACGATGCCGCCACCGCGCCGTCGCCGCGCCGTCGCCGCACAACTACACTGTGCATACGAGTCGCGCGAAGACCGCCACCGCGCCGCCGCCGCGCCGCCACCGCGCGCGTTCCCAGTTATTTCATTATCCTGATTCATTCCATTGCCGGCCGCGTATGAACATGCGGCCGGTAATGGAATGAATCAAATAGATGCGCGGTGGCGAGACGAGGACCGCGCGCGGTGGCGGCGCGGCGGCGGCGCGGTGGCGGTCTTCGCGCGACTCGTATGTACAGTGTAGTTGTGCGGCGACGGCGCGGCGACGGCGCGGTGGCGGCATCGTGTGCAGGAGCGCTTAGAATGACAAGGACAGCAAGAGACTTGAGAGCGTCTCGGAGTTGAGTGACGTCTATTAATACGGGCCTAAGCCATCACGAAAACAATATTTTTTTAATGAAGTCGTTATATGTTCAAAGTTGAAAACAATGCAGAAGCTTAATTAATTATTTCATTTAATCAAAACCAACGTAAAATTATTCGAAACATAGCTAGTTAATTTTCAAAGATTATCAACGTAAATTGTGATGCCAACTTAAAACGAATTTGTATCATATACCTACATAGTACGAAGTGGTTCCGTAGTAACTATTTATTAATCTGTGGTGGTTCTACCTATACAATAACGATCTGCATGCAAGAATATAAAGATGCGCTCCCGCGGCTCCGGGCACTTTGGAGGCAATCAGAAACAGACCACCCACCCACCTACACACTTTTATCCTTTAATCTTTCGACGACCAGCGACAGCCCGCTGTCGCGCTGCCATTGTCTTTCTATTGTGTCTCGAGTCACGTATGTTCGAAGTTTAATGAAGTACCTTTTGTAAAGAACTTACGTGTGTATGAAATACGCTCAGTGTAGGGTGTAGGGTTCCGTAGTTTCCCGTCCGTCACAATAAGTGTTTTAAAATAGCCTTTAGCCGTAAAATAGCCTTTTTTTAAACTCATAAGTGGGACACTTATGAGTTTAAAAAACGCTATTTTTTACGTTAACATAAGTACTTAAGTACGCAGAAATTATTTTGTACAACCTTTTTGTCTTATTTGTTCAAAAACTGTTCTTTCAATCAAGTTCGAAATAATTTTCCTAGAAAGTCCATAATAAAGTTCTACTTTTCAGATTTATTTTACATAATTTTTTAAACTTATGGTTCACATTGTTTTTTACTTTTGAAGCGATTATTTCCGAAATTATTGACATTATCAAATAATGATTTTAGTAAACCCCTTTTTAAAAAGAGGTCAAATGCGGACTCGTGCATGGAGGGTTCCGTACCATTATGGGCGAAAAACGGCAAAAAAAATCACATTTATTGTATTTAATTTTATTGTTATAGCGGCAATAGAAATACACGATCTGTGAAAATGACGACCTTCCAACTATCTTAGTTCATGAGATGCAGCCTGGTGACAGACATCGAAGTCTAAGTAATGGAGTGCCATTTTTTAACCTTTGGACGACGAAAACATAATCGTCAATCTGAGAAAATCGATAATAAGTACTAGTCACACGACTACATACTATAATAAATCAACATCAAGCTATACCTTTCCAATATAAACTGAACTCCCACTGTTTGGAAATTTTATCATTTTACAGTAGCCGTGAGTAAGAGAAAAGCTATCGTTTTCGTTTTGTATTTCTTTTTAATATTTCTGTCACCGGAAAATAACAATATCCGTAAGTTTATCAATTTACTAGGAAGTTTATAAACTTACGTAGGATTCTAAACGGGAGATAAATTGTAATATTTTACGTCCACATTTTCGTAAATTGATAAACTTACTGAACTCACTCGTAAAATAATAAGTAAGCAGCTGATTGGTTGACTGTCACGTGTGACTTCTCCTTCCTCGCGGCCGTCATTGTTTGCCACGGAACATAAATAAACCAGTTTGCTTGTGCGTTTTTATTAGTTTTAAATGTTGAAATGTGTTGCAACTCAAAGAAAACTCAACTCACTACATTCGTGCCAGAGAGGAACCAGGCATTGTTGCTTCCAATTTATAGTTTGTCAAGTCTGATTATACCAAAGTCTTTGGACACAAGCATTGCCACTATGAACATTGACCAATCAGAGAGCAGTGTGTTATTTTACGTATTTCAAAGATGCGTATATTTAAGAGTTTCTGTGATTGGTCGAACCATTTAAAATTTTACGAATAGATATCCGTTAGTTTATAAATTTACCGTATGACGTCGGAAATTGATAAATTTACGAAAATGTGGACGTAAAATATTACAATTTATCTCCCGTTTAGAATCCTACGGAAGTTTATAAACTTCCTAGTAGATTGATAAACTTACGGATCTTGTTATTTTCCGGTGACATTTCGACAACGTTGTTTCCTACCATAAACCAGGAAATGGGATAAAAGGGCAAGGGTCAAAACTAATTTATACTTTACACTTTACATTCGGGAAATTCTAGGTAGTCTTTACCATCAAACAATGCATCAAACTGAATGACTAACGATATTTTTGGCTTATTCGTCCTATTTAAATAACTAATGAGCTTACTTTACGACTAATATTATTTATGCGAAAGTAACTCTGTCTGTCCCCGTGTGTCTGTTCTTCTCGCCTAAACCTCTGAACCGATTTGAATAAAATTTGGTAGAGATGTAATCTGGGACCCGTAAAAGGTCATCTTAGTTATTCATCCCGGAATCTCTCCGGGAACGGGAACGAAGTCGCGGGCAAAAGCTAGTACTAAATACTTTGAATAGAACCTCATGGATCTTCTTTATTTATTTTCGAAGGGTTGCTGGCCTTCTTTCGTCCACAAAATAAGAAACGCCATTTGTGTTTTTTTTTATTTCTTATTTTTCTCAACGAATAATGGCCGTCACCAGTTTTTTGCAAATGATGGCCAGTTTTTAAAGTTTGAAGATGAGAAAACTCTTTCTTGAGTTTTATTAAATTTGTAAAACCTTAACCTTTGTTATTATTTATTTATTATCCTAATATAACAAATCAAATTGTGAGGTTGTTTGTTACTTTTTGACGCAGTAACTAAGACTTAATGAGCATTATTACAGCATCAGAATAACCAAAAATCTGATAGGTATAACGCGGATGAATTCGTGGAGGACGGCTAGTAATATAAAGACACATTATTATACATAAAGAACATAATTATTATATTGGGAACAGTTAAAAAACTCAAAAAAAAACTTGGTAATTATTTTAAAACGGATTAAGTTATTCCGATTTAAATTTCTAATTCCGAATAATATAATGCCTGTTTTCCCGTTCGTGGGGGGTTGCAAGCGACGTGGCGTGTGGGCCGCCACCCGACAATTCACGTTTTCAAACACGTGTTTTGTTACGTGGCTGAGGTACATAGAGCCCTAGTTAGATCGCCCACATAGCAACATGAAACAATCAGACCTCTGCAAATGGATTGTTGAAAATAGCGGTTCTCAAACTTTGCTAGGCACGGAACTAGAGAAGGGCAAATTCCGGATATTTTCGGTTTATTTCATTGGGAATATTCAGAAAACGAATGACCCTATATATGCTCAAGTTCATGGTAATTTTTTGCGAGGTGCCAAAAATGATCTAAAATCTGACCTTTTGGGTAATAACAAAATATTTGATGGTGCCCAAAAAGAATCAAAAACTTCATTATTACTTGGCTGATTAGTTGTAGGAAGATGGGACTGAGAGTAGGTAATTAAAATAATTTTAGCTATCGTCAATAAGGCGTAGTATTTTTAGCCGAATTAAAAAAAGGAAGAGGTTTTAAGTTCAACGAATATTTTCTCGAAGCTCTCGGAACCCATTAGGTTTGCGGAACACATTTTGAGTACTTACTGCACTGTGCGGTTACTTCCGGGCGTTAGAGTATCCCCCCCAACATACACTCATTCAGCGGGTTTCTTTAGCTTTGTAAGATAACTTTGACAACAACTTTCGCCTTTAGAGTGAAATTAAACTTTATTAGATAAATACTAGTGAAAATTCGCAACGCTTTTACTGTGCTGTATGTAACAAATGTTCATAGCTGGATAATCAATATATACGTAATTTTATTACTGGGAGTTAAGTACCAACTGGGTGGTTCGACAGCCATTATAAATTTATAACAAGGACATCATTGCTAACAACATAAAATAGTCATCAACATGTCGAGCTGCATTGTGATTCAATAACAACGCGTCTATGCTGTGTGTCTATCACTATACATAGCTTCGTAGGTAGGGGGATGTAACATGAAAACGAGGGGTCAGGAAGAAAATCAATACTAAGTGCGCACGCGATCCGCGCAAGCCCACCCCATGACGTCGTCGCGTCGGCGCGCGTCGTGTCGCCTTCTCTCGGTAGCTAAAACCCCGCGTACAATATAAAGAACTACGTATAACATGAACACGTCTCTACTTTAAAAAAATTGGCTGTCATAGATATAAATGACGTCTGTAAAAAAAGTATGGTTTTGAGAATAGAACTAAGGTTTCTATCTCTTCCCTCCATAGTTTGTTGTTGACCCTGGAATAATCTGGCTTAATTTACACATAGCTTGAGGATCAAGGGACATGTAAAATGACGCTTCTTTTGGTTCCAAACACCTAGCTACACAGGTATAAAATGCATCGAGTTAATGTACCGAGTGCCCTGCCCTCGGCTATATAGTGGGGGATAACGTAAATAAAAGGGAACAAACGCACGCAAATTAATAACGAATCTGTTTATTAGTTTGCATGCCTTTGTATTTTGCGGAAAGTTATAAATAAGTAAACTGGTATACATTTACCCAATACCTAACAAATTAAGCAGATGGTAAATATTACGTAAACAAGGATTTTCTATTTTTACTGTTTCTTATTTATCATTACGCTCTGACGACTGGGGTCAACTAGAAGAACAACAAGATGGCAAAAACATTACCCTCCTTCTGGGTCTGTTGGGTAAAAAGATTTTATGGTCGGGTTTTAAATTATTAGTATTTAAAAAATCTCTAATAGATTCTGATTTTTTTGCTATTTTTTAAGGGACCGCCGCGCCGCTGTTATGGTATATGCAACCAAGCCAGTACATGAGGATAAGTAGAATGGTAAAATATTGTTTTAGAAATATAAAAAAGACAATTAAATGCCATTTTAAAAATTATATCTATTTGTTACCCGGACATGAATGTTTGGTTGACGAGCATAAAACACGTATCCGTATATATCTTTATATCGAGTATTACGTAGAAAAAGAGTTCATAGAATAAAAGCAATTTGCGCATGAACAGGGTGGCGCGTTGGCGATGCGGAGTCAGGGCGGGCGCCGGTGGCGGCCAAACGCGCCCCTCGCGATACGACGCAGGCGCGCGCCGCACAACCGACGCTCAGTTGGATCGATAAGATAAACGCGCAACCCCGGTCTACGAGTTAAATCAATATAATTTCTATCGATTTTTGTAGCCGCAGCCGCCGCACACCAGATTTGAGGGTCGCAAACGGTGGGTGCGCGCATTGCGTTGTTTGAAATTGTTTGAAAGTTGAATTGTAATTATCATGGTCTGTGGTTATTGTGATTAAGACAATAATGTGTGTGCAACTGTTTAGGAAAAAAATATTATTGTCGACTTTATCGATTGTCGGTGTTTTACGGTAAATATTTCTTTGCACTATATTCTAAGAGAAGTACGATAAAAGTAATAAGAATAATTACAAAAATAATTAAAAATAATTTCATTATTATATACCTATTTTAAACACTACGTATATTGGTTGAACAACATAATTAAAATATCGGCATTTTATTTGTATTTTCCTCCATGCTTTTACGTCACCGCCACCGGTCGATCGATAGACGCTGTCTAAAGTTATTGTTTTGATTTCGTTTGTTGTTTTCTTTGTTTATTTTGATAAAATATATTCGGTATACCAAAAATAAAATACTGTTATTGTTAAAGTTATCTAACTACAGCAGCTTTTCTACAAATATAATTAAATTGTGCAAATGACTTATGCTTTTATGGTGATTGAAAAGGTTTTCAACATCCTGTTTCCTCTTTTTGGGGCCTTTCGGTCTTTCATTCTGTAATTCGTTCGTTTCGTCGTTCAAAACTTCAAATTAGAATAAAAAACGTAAAGTGAGGTGACGCATCTGACGTCAATTAGATGAGCGCGCGTAAGTTAAAATTTTATTATTGTTGTTGCTGCAGATGGTGAAATGTAGAAAATAAACAAGAAAAATGACGTCCACGGACACATACCAGTTAAAATGGCACTCGCACAGTTCGCACCTGAACGGTTCCGTGGCGGCTTTGCTTCGCTCGGAGCGGTTCACGGATGTGGTGCTGTGTACCCTGGACGGGTCGCAAATACCAGCTCACAAGTTCATCTTGAGCTCGTGCAGCGTGTATTTGTGCAACCTGTTCGAGGGCCAGCGCTCGGTGACGCGCATGGGCGGCATGCTGTATGTCGTGCTGCCTTCGGAAATATCTACGAAAGCGTTGAAGATTCTCGTGGAATATATGTACAAAGGTCAGTACATAGATAGAATGTAATATGTATGTATGCAATTAAAAATATTTCAATATTTACCTCAAAATTGTTAACAGTCACTTTTATATTTACACACTTTTTTCAAAATAATCCACAGGTCTGGTGACATAATTGTTTTCATTTTTCTTATACCTATGTAATATTTTGACTTTTGAAATGAAAATGTTATGATTTGAAACTGTTAATGTAGGCTAGTATTGGTGAAAACATTCTGAAATATGTGGTGGTAATGTATAACCAACACTGCCCTCGTAATTGAAATCACAGTAACTTCAGTTACTGTGTTTAGACTTGTTTTAGTTCTTTAAAACCACGAGACCGAGCGCTATTTGGGAAAATTTTCGGTTTGTATGTAGCTAGTATAGTTATCGAGATACGGTAGATAAAAACACAGTATTTTGCTAAAAATCAAAACATTTTTAATAAAAAACACAGTAAGTAAGAATGTTTAGATTTGAACACAGCAATTTACTTGTTTACTGTGGTAAAATATGTGTTTATGTATTTTTTGAAATATGTTTTGCTTGGCTATAACACGGCATCTTCAAATACTGTGGTTTTGAGTAAAACTTTCGTAAAAGTTAATTCATGTTATACATAAATTAATCACAGTATCTCAATTACTGGGTTTAAGGTGCCTGCAGTTTCAATATTTATTTCGAAAATACTAAGCTTGACCACAGTAACTGTTGATTTACTGGGTTTTAAGCTAACCTTTTGCTCGGAACGGGTGGTAAGCACCAAACCAATTTGTCTTAAAAGCAGCATGAATGCTTTGAGATCAGCTTGTGGTAACGATATCATCCGCATAGGCAGCGAGTTGACTTGTGTTGTAATCAACAAGCTCTTATAATCCTACGTTTTGGATAGCTGCTTCCAGCGTGAGATTGAAGACCGCTGTAGGTAGGACTTCTTCTTGCCTTACTCCTGAGCGCATTTCGAACGGATCTGATATTTCAATCTGTACAGCAACTACCTACGTGGAGCTCGACATGGTGGCCTCAACCAAGCGCACTAGCTTACTTAGTATTCCAAGTTACTTTATGGTATCCAGAATTTTCTTTCTGTTCACGCTATCCAAGGTCTGCTTGAAATCTATGAACATAATGATGTAGATCTATGTCATACTCATCTGGTTTTTTAAGAGCCTGGCGCATCAGGTGGATTTGATCACCGATTTGTCTAAAACCACCCTGATACTCTCCCAGTATTTCTTCGGCATACCTTCTTAGTTACCAGCCCTGAGAACATCTTGTAAGCCGCAGACAGCACTGTGATTCCACGATAGTTACAGACTGTCTTGTCCCCCTTCTTTTGTATCGGAATTACTTAACCTAAACACCAGTCCTGCGCGAGGGTTTCTTATTCCCAGATTTGCGTAATCAGGTTGTGTATTCGCCTTAGCAGTTCATCTTTAACTTTTATAATCTCAGCAGCAACTGTGTCTAGGCCCGTCGCTTTGTTGTTTTTGGAGGTGCTTAATACACATCATAGATTCTTGATGCGGTTTCAAACTTCCTTTCCTCCATTTAGCAGATTATCGAAATATGGCGAAGCACTCCCTTATTAATTTTTGTCATTTTTCAAGGGAAACAGAGCACTTTTTTTTGCTAAAAAGTTTTATAACCCATCTATGTTACTTCTAAGTCGATTTGAAACCTTTTATTGCTTGACTTCGCATCAAAAATGCTAAATGGGATTTAAATCTGGGTTGTTTAGTTGCCATTCTTAGACAGAAACTGATTGATACGTAAGGAATTATTTAACAGTGCGTGCAGTGTGCTCTGGACTGTGTTGTATTGGAATATCCAAATAATCGGAGGGACGTCTTAGGCGTGTAGTAAGAATTTTTTTAGTTGTTTTTTATTTTTTATTTTAGATGTTGTGTATTTTTAGTTTGGAAAAAAATATTATTGATTTATTACTGATCTACAGAGCGATACTTGTATGAATAAAATAAGTATCTAATTATTTTTGATCTCCTTCGTCTTGTCATTTTTATCCAGATCAATCAAAGAAATTGATCTTAATTTTAGCAATTAAAACTTATAAGTATTAAATATGTGATTTTACTTTAAGACGATTTAACTGTGAGTTACAAATGATAAAAATAAAATAAGTATAAACACATTCCATTGTTTAATTTTA
This sequence comes from Athetis lepigone, assembly GCA_033675125.1. Taxonomy (NCBI): domain Eukaryota; kingdom Metazoa; phylum Arthropoda; class Insecta; order Lepidoptera; family Noctuidae; genus Athetis; species Athetis lepigone. The sequence goes on along the minus strand of CM066229.1, from coordinate 18,358,644 downwards.
TCTTATGTGATTAAAATAGGGTGATTATTTTTTAAGTAATTATACGAAGGCTTACCTAAAACAAAGTATATTTAGATACTATATTTGCACCTTAGAGTAAACCTTGTTACAAATTAGTCTTAAACACAGCATTTTCACTTACTAGGTATTGATCTAGGTAGTCGACTCTTACTATTATTAACTTTCAACCCAGTATGTGTAAAGTTACTGTGTTGTGATGTCACTAGTGTTAGTATCTTTACATGGTTAATGCACAGTAATAAGAAAAAGTAACCTAGACCACAGTAACCAGTCAGTTACTGGTTTTTAGCTTAAAAAAATATAATTTAATAAATTATATTCCTATTTTATAACACATTATCTAATTTTATTAATTATACAACAGTAATATTATATATGTATATATACAGAATTAAAGCTTTAACTATTTTCTATCATTAAGAAATGATTTTTTCAACCTAACTTATATAGTTTGTTCATAACAAAACGATTTAACAATTAAACTTTAACCGCGTTTTTTACAAAACGTGATTTTCGAAGTTACTGTGTTTTCAATTACGAGGGCAGAACAGTGAACAGTACAATACTTTACCTTTTACTTCTATCAACTTCCAGGGGAAACAACAGTTTCAAATGAAGTTTTAGACACAGTCTTAAAAGCTGGTGAGGTTCTCAAAATCCGGGGACTCTGGAGACAGACTGAAGATGCAAGCGACTTAGCTGCTGAGAAGACGGCCACTAACACTGTTGCCACTACCAGTGTTATGAAGGCAGGCTTGCCGAAGAAACCTGACGAGATTCCCATACAACCAAAGATAGCTGTTAAGAAGGATGATAAGTTGCTCAAAGCCTTCAATCCGGCACAACCTGGTGCAAGGTTTGTAGAAATTCTACTTTGTGTCATCATTATACTTATTTGTCATTTAACTTGGTCTGACCTGTTGCTCTAGTTGTTAGTGACTTATTGGTAAGCCAGATTGTGGGGCCAATTCCCATGCAAGACAAGTCTGTATGATAAGCATAATAATAATTGTTATTTCTGGATCCAGGTGTAATTTATTAATGAATTATGCCTTGCTTTGTGTTTCAATTATTACAGTGGTATTTCTCTGAACAATCTTACTGCTCAATCTGGTGGCTAACATCCTGTCAAGATCCTGTCATTATCTAAGTCTGAGAACATTTTGTTCCACCTCATTTAATTTAGGACTTATTTTCATACATCTTCTGTTTATAAAACTGCACACAAACACAATTTTTTTTTTCTGAATTACGTTACATAGTGATACTGCTTAGATGTGTTAGTGTGCTTTCACCTTGAAAAATAACAACTGGGAATCTTAAAAGTTTTTCAAAGTGCTCCCACTCTCAAACATCATTTTCTGCTCTATCCTTAGACCTATGTTCATTGGCCCACCAAAGCTGGTTTTCATCAAAACAACAGAAGGAGGCACGCAAGCAGCGATCAGGCCAGGGGGGCCGAAAGGACAGACTATACTGGTTGCCCCGGCACCGCCTGCAGCTGAGCCTGCAATCACTGCAACTACGGCAGCAGTAACTACCCCTACTCCGACAACAGTCACAGTATCTACTACTACCGTCAGTGAAGACTCATCAGATGAACCTCTGACACCGAGGATCTTGAGGAGACATACAGAACGAAAGTATGGCAAGAGGCAAAAGACTGAAACCAAATCAGATGAGGACACGAAAGATTCTGAGGAAGCGGAAAATACATCAAGTGAGTGTTTAATTTGTTTTGTAATATTTACTTTATAGTTAGTTTTCACAAGTTTATCAATATGATTGCTAGAAACTTAATAATTTATTCGACTGTGATTGCTGTGGTCATGTTTTGTGTATATCCTTCTTAAAAGATCCTAAAATAAATAAATTATTACTGAAGGGTGAAACTGCAGATATTTACCAAATCACAGTAATGTTAAATCACATTTAAAATTAACTTATTTTCTCTTTTTTCCCAAAGAAAAATCATCTCAAAGCGTAACAGAAACTGAAGTTCAAATAAAAGATGAGCCGGAATGGGATGCCAGCAGCATTGAAGAAGAGGAGAGGTCCATTGCCGAGATGTTCCAGGCCGAGATGAGTGTCAAGAATGAACCGTCTGATGAGGTGGATATTGAAGAGGAGAGCTTGGTAAGTCATTGTTTTAATGTGTTGGGTTCATTTATTTATGTAGTAAAGAACATCTTTACATGTGCGTATGTAGGTGAGACTCTTAAAATTGCAGGATTAAGAGAGTTTATTGCATTGTCTGATATTCGGCCTAAAATTCGACTAGCCCTCAAGACCCGTTGGAGAATCTGAGTAGGTGAAAAATTACTCGATGAATTTTCATCAGAAAAACACATAGGCTACATTACATTGCTATGACTCTCGAGAACGAAGCAGTATCTAAAGACATTTAAACATAACACGGGTGAACAGTTTTCGCCCGCCAATTTTTATTTGAGTCAGGACTCTTAAATCTATATTACCACAACAAAAAGAACTTGATTTAAATTCTTATTCTTTTTTGAAATTATGTTATCATTATATTATTCATAGTTTGCACTCATTTCTAAGACAACTTTTCATTATCTATCCAGTAATCATTACATAGTATAAAACAAGTCGTTTACCGCTGTCTGTACATATGTATGCTCAACGGTTTATGATGCGGTTTTTTAATAAATAGAGTAATAGGCGAGACGACAAAAAAAAAGTAATTAGTCCGTCATTTGGATTATCAAAAAATTTTGGACACGTATTTTTTTCTTTTTCTCGTAAACGAAGTATGACGACGATACAGTGCGTCGAAGTTTCGCGTGACGTCACGGTCGGATACAATTTTTGCAGGACGCTGACGTCAAAACCCTCCACTCCGGAACTTTGTTGCCCTTTACCTTGTATTTTTTTTTATTAATTTGATCAAGCAAAAAATACGTAACCCGTAATTTTCGCTGATCTATCAGACAGACTAAATAGGATGCCATTTTTTAGGGTTCCGTAGTCAACTAGGAACCCTTATAATTTCGCCATGTCTGTCTGTCCGTCTGTCTGTCTGTACGTCCTCGCTTAATCTCTGTGACCGTTAGCACTAGAAAGCTGAAATTTGGTACCAATATGTATATCAATCACGCCGACAAAGTGGTAAAATAAAAATTTGAACAAAATGTTTCGTTAGGGTAGCCCCCCTATATGTAAAGTGGGAAGTCATTTTTTTTTTTAATTTTAACCCTAACGTGCGATATATCGTTGGATAGGTATTTAAAAATGAATACGGGTTTACCTAAATCATTTTTTGATAATGTCAATCATTTCGGAAATAATCGCTCCAAAAGTAAAAAACAATGTGTCCCCCCACCCCTAACTTTTGAACCATAAGTTTAAAAAATATAGAAAATATCTGAAAAGTAGAATTTTATAAGGACTTTCTAGAAAAATTATTTTGAACTTGATGGAAAGAACAGTTTTTTTTTCAAAAAAGACAAAAAGGTTGTACAAAATAATTTCTGCGTACTTAGTATGTCAATGTAACAAATAGCCTTTTTTTAAACTCATAAGTGGGAACACTTATTGTTACGGACAGGAAACTGCGGAACTCTACACTGAGCGTGGCCCGACACGCTCTTGGCCGGTTTTTATGTTATTGTCTTGCCTATTCTAGAGGAATGTTTATGTGTACTTATAATTCATGCATATTACGTTAAGGAAATCCGAGATTTTTAAAGATTAGTAAAACCCATGTGAATTTGGGACGGCTTGTGTTTAATAGTGTGGTGTGCACAGATCTACAGCCCGCTGGCGTGCGAGCTGTGCGCGGAGGTGTTCACGGTGCCGGCGGCGTGGGTGCGGCACGTACAGAACCACGCGCGCTCCGACACGCACCACGCGCGCAAGAGGAAGCTACGCTCTGCGGTACGTATACAATATAGCGGAGTGCACAGATCTACAGCCCGCTGGCGTGCGAGCTGTGCGGTACGTGTACTATTCATTTATATATTGGGACAAGTCACACTCGGTCATCTGATCCCAAGCAGAGCTTGTGTTATGGTAACCAGACAACTGATATACTTACTTATATACTTTATAAATATAATATGTACATACATATCCGTACTAATATTATTATAAATGCAAAAGTAACTCTGTCTGTTTGTCTCTTCTTCACGCCTAAATTACTGAACCGATTTGAATAAAATTTGGTACAGATATAGTCTGGGACCCGAGAAAGGACATAGGATAGTTTTTATCCCAAAAATCCCCCGGGAACGTGAACTATTATTACCACTAGACCAACAGGCCCGTCATTGTGTATACACACTAGCTTTGACCCTTAGCTCGCGTTATAAAGTAGCCTATGTCACTCTCCATCCGTTCAACTACCGGGGTTGCGGAATAGTTATATTAGTTACCGTGGCCCCTGAACATAAAGGGCAACCGAAGAAACATAAGTGGGTTTTAGCAGGCGTCCGTCACTCGCTCAAGGCCACGCGTTTTATGCCTACCGCTTCGCGTATCGTCGACGGTACAACGAACACCGGGCTGTCGCGCGCCCGGCTGAGTGCTCGCGCGTCACGGGTACAGCGCTGACTATCAAAATGCCGAAACCACGTAATTATTGTGCAATTCCTCTGTTTCCCAATTCTCCTGTTTCCCTTTTGATTATTTATTAAAATTATTCACGCGGTTTTGGATATTTTCGACACTAAAATAAAATAATCGGGAATTCAAGGAACGAAAAATATGCATCAGTCATTTTATTAAACTAAAAAATATTTGATCAAAAAATAAAAAAACAGTTGTTTTTCTAAAACATTCGTTTTATTACCATTATCATCATACGTATAACCCTAGCACATTTACTGGACGACACGCACACACTATAGTCGCGCGGCGGGCAAAAGAATTTCAACTCTCTTTGTGCGTACTTATGGTACCTTTCTCCTCGCTGCAAACAGCTGGTATTATTATTATGATTTTGTAGGCTATTATAGCGTAGGTATTTTAGTTTTTGTATTGGAGTGAAGTATCTGTTACGTAGTAACTATTTATTAATCTGTGGTTTTAGTCAGTATAAATCTGAGTCTGACACGCCCAGCCCAGGACAGGAGAAGTCATAATTATGATGATTTCCCACTCACCAAAAAAAAACCTTCAACTATTTCCACATAACAGAATCACGCCTATCGTCGCTCCGTTTTACCTTGAATTTCAGACAGACAGACACACACCATTTATAATATAAGTATGGACATACATTCATCATCGACTTCAACCCGTAATCGTGACTCCTCCGCTGTTCTTTCTAATTTACTTCAATGCGGGATCCAAGACAGAAATGTGGCCGGTTTTAATAATTTAAAAATCTAAGTACCGAAATTTGGCCTGTGAGACGGGTTAAATTATCAAACGAAAATCAACAGATATTTCTTCTGGGTCTTAACCTTAACTTTAGTGAGCCACGAACTTCAGATTGTAGGGTAATAAAAATACAAATTAACTAAGTAAACATTACCATTTTATTAATCGCTTAATTCCTTTCTTCAGAGCGACGACACGGAGGAAACAATGGCGCTGCTGAAATGCGATCTGTGCATGAAACACTTCCCCAACCCGGCCGAGTGGGTGCGACATATACAGAGCACGCACACTGAGTCAGGTCAGTACTGAAACTTATCATCTGATCCATACAAATATGTTTTAGTATTCGTAATTCGGGAAAATATTTGAGTAGCGGTTTTTTTTCGCTATTCCTAGGTCGGCCCCCTTGTGAAAGTTCTTCAAAGTTATGAGTACTATGATCCGCCTAAGTTTGTATAGTCCTTACTTAGGCTGAATTTATTGTAAGCCTCCAACGACATCACTCATTCGTTGCTGATATGGTTTACACGGTCGTGGTCCATGGGACACAAACCTAACATGACGCGCTGTTTGTCTTATACCTACAGCTATACAAATATTCAAGCAATTTATTCCGTACTCGACGGGAAGTTCTCTAGATCCTGACGAGTATAGACATATACCGTAAAAGCTAGTATATTGTTATATTTTTCATCATTCAGCTATTATCATTTAAACATTGATTTAGTTTCACTTTAATTGCAGTGTTACTGTGTTAGTTACAACATGCAGTGATAGTTACAACATCCTGTGTAAAAATTCTACCCTCTTATTTATATAAAACTTTGAGATTTGGACAATTAACTGCGGTACAATGTACAATATTTATAAATAAGGGGGCAGGACATTACGTACTATAATTTTGCATTTATTTCGGCATTATGACAAAAACCTATTTTTATTATTTATTGTGAAGCAGGGTTGCGGAATCATAGATAGCTGGTTTAATATTTAAAATGTATTACTTTCACTTTATACATGTTTTTTTTTATCTATGCTTATTTCCCAAAACAAGATCCCATAGAGGTATTTCTATTTCTAGACTTTTAATTTTACCAGCATTTCCAAATATTAATGACATAGCCGAAACTAGATTTTTATGTAATAGGCTAATTCTCGACAAACGAACATCCTGTCGCCATTTAATTTTGTTAATAATTATGTTTACTTCTGCTAATATCCTTACATCTGAGAGTAATCAGACGGACTGCATTCGGCGCTCCAAGCAACACGGATCGAATAAACTCGCACAACCAGTGCTAATGTGAGGTTGCTTTGCTTTACAAATTCGTACTTTTATTGGTTCTTCACATCAAAAACGCTTGCACTAACACTTTCGTAGATGGCTTGCAGTCAGTCGAGATGCAGTTCGTCTGTCTACACCGTTACGACGTATGCTTCACGATACACTATTATTTAACACTAACCTAGCTACTCATGATAATCACTTGAATTATGATTTATTATTGAAATTAAACATTGGAATGCCTTGTTTGCTTATACCTTTGCTATACTTTATATTATTTGCGATAACAAACAAAGCGTTGCATATTATGTGATTGTCTGCCTGACTGAATCCTGTTCTAAATGTTCGTTCGATGTCGATTGTCTAGAATTGGCCATGTCAAACAACAGTGCCCCACCAAAACGTCACAATCGTTTCACAGAGGGCGCGCAAAACAAGAATTGCACGCAATGCAAGAAGTCATTCCCGTCGCACGCATCGATGCTCATACATATGCGTACGCATACAGGTAAGTAACAACTGTTACCTATTATGTTAATTAATATCCCCTTTTTCAAAACTATATTCCGTTATGAATATTTATCCTTATCGGACTCGTGTATAAGGCCGCAGGCAGGTATAAATTTCGAGGGGGAACGGTCTCAATTACATATCTCAGATTTCAACCCCCTTAGATAGTGACTTCCAAGCTCTTCCCTGGCTTTTGCAATGCTCATACGTACTTCCAGTATAGTTAGACACAGAGTATAGAGAGAGCAATGGAAAAACCTTAAATGAAAGTGGCATTATTACTACGTCATAGTAGTCCTCTATTGTCAAGAAATGTGTTGTAAGCTCAACTTGAGAAACAAACGTCATGAATTTTATAAATCAGTTTGCTTCATGAAATGATGTCTTATAACTCTCATTCTCTCTCTCTGCGACAAGTAAGAGGGGATCGAGAAATTCACCTAGCATGTCTATCTATTCAACAATCAAATTCCTTGACTGTATACCACAAAACCAAACTTCCACATTTACCTTTTTTTATCCGTGTACAGGCGAACGTCCGTTCATATGCGGGCTGTGCAACAAAGGTTTCAACGTGAAGTCCAACCTACTGCGTCACCTGCGCACTCTACACGACCAGCTCATCAGCCCGGCGCAGGTGGAGGAGGGCGAGGAGGAGGACGCGGAGCCCGGGCCCTCCGAGGTCAAGCGCGAGTCCTGAGGGCGTGGAGGGGGGGCAGGTATGATATAATGCTTGTTATTTTATGCTAGCTTTTGCCAGCTATTTCGTCGGCAAAGTCGATTACGGCACATGTAACCCGGCTATAAAAAGCGATCTGAAAATAAAAAACAAGGTTACATCAATAAATTAGGTGGTCAAAGTAATTCTGTGGTCGCGTGCCATCGTCACAAAATTTTGTAAATGCATCTGGTATCCACAGTCTCGATCAAAATCAAAACCCTCGTATTTTTAGGGTTCCGTACCCCCAAAGGTAAAAACGGAATCCTTATAGGATCACTTTGTTGTCCGTCCGTCTGTCAAGACCCTTTTTCTCAGAAACGCGTCGAGATATCAAGCTGAATTAATATCACATCTCTCAAAGCAGTGAAAAAATCAAATTTCTTAATCAACGCAATGAAAAGATACGGCTTTATATTTCATTTACATAGCATATTTAGACATTTGCAAGGGAATCAAATCCCTATAGGGTACTTTCCTTGACCTAGAATCATGAAATTTGGCAAGAAGCAATGCCATGTAGCACAAGTAACGGAAAATCTGCGAAAACTTTGTAGTTATTTCACAAAAAAAATTGTTGATGAATGTCGGTGTTCATTTTACGGAACCCTCGTTGCGCGAGTCCGACTCGCACTTTACCGGCTTTTTTATTTACCGTAGTCGGGTTAAGGAATTAGTTTGTGTTTCTTTGGGGCTCAAAGTAATTATTTTAGAAAATCATGGAAAATTAATTCATTACTTTCCATGTGGTCTTCGCCGCAGTAGCGTATGGGCCCCACCGACAATTCTTGATAATAAGGGTCTAGTATCTAGTTTAATATCTAGGGCTCACAGGCTCACACTAAAGAATATTTGTTTTTGTGAAACAGGTAGAGGGCGCGGCCGTCGTGCAGCATACGTTAACGTGAATGCTATAAGCGAGGCAACCCGACGCGCCCACGATAAGAAAAGGCAGACCGACAACGCGTCGCCTTCGAACGTACCGCGCAAGCAGAGCTACTCGCTCTTCTTGAAACAACGCGCGGTGCTCTTCTCTGCCAAGAAGTGGAAACAGTGAAACTCGGTATGACGACTTGCTACTATATAAATTTTATTTTAACTTTTATTTGACTCTATATTCTATTAATTAAAACATCAGACAAAAGAGAACTATTTGCCATTTATATTACCAAAATGGTGTTATTTCAACAAAACGCAGGGATTATGGCTATTTCTAGTCACTTTTTGATGATGTTATAGTTACTGGAATATAGTTAAGTTCAAGTTACTAACTAGTAGCCAGTCGCCGTCATCCGTTCACTTACACCTGCCCACCCTCCTCCTTTCGTATATTACGGTTACTTATTTCGTATTTAAACTTATTATTGAGTGAATTATTTTTTTAATAACCTCCTAGTTTATTGAATTTGAAGTATCTCGACTTCTAGTCACAAATATGTTCTAAGACTTAAATAACTAGTAAATTTAATTTAAGTGATCCCCAAATGTATTTAACACGGGTTGTATGTCTAAGATCTAAGAAAATAATAACAGCAAGTCGAATTTGTAAACAAAAAAGTTTGAATGAGTTGACATTACAGTGGGCATTTTTTTGTTTAAGTACATGATTGTAATAAACAATGTAAAATACGTGGATCTATATGTCTAAGTAATAACATTGCAATTTTATTATTACTACAGATTTGTATTTATGCAGGCTTAGCACTCACAGAAAATGTTAGCTAAGCACAATGTATCATTGTGTATTTTGTCTACTCATAGTTTCTGGGTAGTCAAGAATTTTGGCATTACAGTTGTTATGTACTGAAGAGGATATAATTTAACCCAGTGCCACTCTAGTCTTATTTGCAATGGATGAAAAAAAAAACGATATTGCTAACCTAGTCAGTGGTGCTAAGCCTACATTTCCGATATTTATCATAGAATATTTTAATGCATGTCTCAATTTCGATGTTCTACATACTTAATGTGTTTTAATAATATGAGAATAAATGTGTGGGGAAAACGACGTTTTATGTATAAGTATTAATAATATAACATTCGTATAATTTATTATTGCGAAGCTTTAAGTTCAGCATTCCATTGTGTTAGAAGTGATTATTTATTTTAAACATTTGTACCAATGAACAGTACTTTATTTTTTGTCCTATAAATTCAATACTCATGTATAACATGAACATGATTGTAATTTGTACTATTGTGGAAAATAAAAAGTAATTTATGTCAATTCGTTTTTACTTTGCAAATGATACCACTATTTCGACGAATGTGTTTATTACTTCTTACAAAAATACTATTTTATCACAATTTTCAGCAATACACGGTGTCACTCTCTCTGGCTTGGCCACCATCAGGGATTTTAATTCTGATAACGCAAAAAAATAGTCGCTAAATAGTCGAAATTAGTCGCCAAATATCAGAAATAGTCGTTCTCTAGTTCAAAAGTTATAAGGGTTTATAGGTGGCCGAGCTGGAGAGAGTCTCCCCAGCTTGGCCACATGTATATCTCGAAAACTATGGCACCTATTAAAGATCTGTTTTTACAAAAAAATAGTCGCTAAATAGTCGAAATTAGTCGCCAAATATCAGAAATAGTCGTTCACTATTTCAAAAGTTATAAGGGTTTATAGGTGGCCGAGCTGGAGAGAGTCTCCCCAGCTTGGCCACATGAAAACTAGGGCACCTAGTGAAGATCTGTTTTTACCAAAAATTTGTCGCTAAATAGTCGAAATTAGTCGCCAAATATCAGAAATAGTCGGGTCTTAGATAAGAAGTTACAATGAGTTCAATTTTTAAAGTATAGTCCAAGAGCTAGACAGAAAAGTCTACGAAAACATTCCAAGAAAAAATATATTTCTATAAATATGTGTAATATACTTCTAGTTTTATCGATCAAAAGACTTTACAAATGTCAGAGAAAGATAAATTTTCAATTATATATATGTTTCTATGTTTTAAATGACTAGGTTAGAGTGCCGTAAACTTCTATGAAAACATTAAACCTTGCTCTTGGTCTATTAAGTGTCAAGATGTACAATCGCATGCAACGGTTTTAACAAATTATAACGTTAGAGACTCTAATTTACGTTAGAATAATGAAACTTTTTTTGTTGTCGAAAAAAATACTTAAACAAAAATACTTTCCGGGTCAGAATTTAAACCCCAATTCATAGATTTCGTGTAACTAAGGCATACTCATATAAGACACTCCAGAGTAGAGATGTGCCGTTCCCGGGAGTATTGCCCGAGGTGGGAATATTGGTGGGAACATTACCGGCAATCTTGTCGGGAGAGGAAATATTTCGGAAAGTAGATTTATATAGGTAAATTGCCAAGTATTTTTAGAATTAAAATATCTCATCAAATGGCATTTTTTCATTAGGTACGTAATAACTGATTGTTAAAAAGCTAGAATATTTTACTTACTATATTTTTGCGTTCATATCATTTCAAACTTACCCAAAGACTATTTCTGTTTCTGTTGTTCTTACACACCCAAAATAATAAGGGAAATATATTAAAAGCACACAAATTTATTTAAAAAACCGATCAATTTGACAACTGTCATGACGTAGTGATTATATTCTCTGTGGTCATGTACGCTCTGTACGCTACTTCGAATGCGTGAATAAAGATAAAATATTACTTATTATTTTGGAGTTTGTATAGCTTTTCCTCGGTGGGTTCACATTATAGAATCACTATATTTATATGTTTTGAAAGAAACATTTCACCATATCACATCATAGTTACCTACTGTCAGAAACTACTTAAGTATTTTGTACCTGCTTGTACATGTTGAAATTATATTCTTTAATAACTTTTGATCTAGTGAACGACTATTTCTGATATTTGGCGACTAATTTCGACTATTTAGCGACTATTTTTTTGTAAAAACAGATCTTCACTAGGTGCCCTAGTTTTCATGTGGCCAAGCTGGGGAGACTCTCTCCAGCTCGGCCACCTATAAACCCTTATAACTTTTGATCTAGTGAACGACTATTTCTGATATTTGGCGACTAATTTCGACTATTTAGCGACTATTTTTTTGTAAAAACAGATCTTCACTGGGTGCCCTAGTTTTCATGTGGCCAAGCTGGGGAGACTCTCTCCAGCTCGGCCACCTATAAACCCTTATAACTTTTGAACTAGAGAACGACTATTTCTGATATTTGGCGACTAATTTCGACTATTTAGCGACTATTTGTTTGTGTTATCAAAATTAAAATCCCTGATGGTGGCCAAGCCAGAGAGAGTGACACCAATACACGCAGTGTACAGAGGCATATCAGGCTTGAGAAATTGGAATTTTAACATGATGTTTTTGGAAAGAGCATACAACATAATAATTAAGTGAATACAAAATAAGGCCTTAATTTCAATTAATTAATTTAGCTATCTTCCTCCTCAATCTTAGGCGCTAAGTAATAACGGATGTGACCAATTTCTGGAATGCGGTACTCAACCACGAGTGGGACGTCAGCCGACATAGACAGTTGGACCTGGAAGAATAAATCACATTAGATTTGTAGTAACTATTTACAAAAAAAAAAACACATTTTGAACAGAAGAACCCATATAAAACTAAAACAAGTTTGTTTAATTTGTTTGTGCCATTCACATCTATACTAATATTATAAATGGGAAAGTGTGTCTGTATGTTTGTTTTTCTTTCACGGAAAAACGGAGCGACGAATTGACGTGATTTTTTAAGTGGAGATAGTTGAAGAGATGGAGAGTAACATAGGCTACTTTTTGTCTTTTTCTAACGTGAGCGAAGCCGCGGGCAAAAGCTAGTTTGTCCATAAACTATTGTCAAAAAATGTGATATAAAAGTTTAAGTATCCACATACACTTTTATGGCGTGTGGTTTTAGTAAAAGATCTGTTTACCTGTGGACTAAGTGACGTGGCTTTAGTGAAGTAGTTGAGATACTGGCACGCAAATGTGAGAGTTACTGGCTCCTCCATTTCAATGACCACGGCTTCTTCCTCTTTGTCGACCGACGCGGTTTGCGCCAACTTGATGTTGGCCGACCCGATGTCACCCGACGCTGAGAATTTCACTCCTGTGGGAATAACGACGAAATATAAATCCATACTAATGTTAACACGAAATTAACTTTGTCTGTCTGTCTCTTCTTCACGCCTAAACCACTAAACCGATTTGAATGAAATTTAGTACAGATAAGTCTGGGCATAGGATAGGTTTCATTTGGGAAATCCCCTGGGAAGGGGACTATTATTTCGCGAAGACAAAGTCGTGGGCAAAAGCTAGTAACTTTATAAATTAGTCTATGAGAATTAAAAACCAATGTTCTTTTCTGTTCTTATGGATCCCTACTAATATCATAACTGCGAAAGTAAGTCTGTCTGTCTGTTACGCTTTCACGTCTAAACCACTGCACTGATTTTAATGAAATTTGGTACAGACATAGAGTTGACCTTGAGAAAGAACATAGGATAGTTTTTATCCCGAACTTTTGAAGAGTTCTCTTAAAAACGCGATATAACCGACATCCACGCGGGCGAAGCCGCGGGCAAAAGCTAGTATTGCTATACATATAAGTTCTAATAAATTCGTAAGTATTTAAAACAACAACAAGAGGACAATGATGCTATGGTTACTGTTATTTTATACTGCTTAAGTCCATAAATAAAGTTATAAAAAATTGTTAAGGGATTCCTTACCCTCTTTTGTGCAGGAAATGACCATGGACTCTCCAAACTGTGACAGATCACGACAGATTCGCGCGAATTCACCACTTGGTAACCGAATGGTGCAGCTGTACTCAGTCTCAGGAATTCCTGTAATATGAGCACAGTTTTACAACCTATTTTGATATTGGCAATTTTTAGCTGTTACAGATTTGTCCAATAATATTAGTGCGGTTTTTAAGTGCACTTCAATGAGCCAACTTACACAATAATGTTCACAAAAAATTGTGAAGCTTTTCATGGGCTTTCAAGTTACACACAAAAGGGGAAAAGCCCCCTTTTGTGTGTTGAGAAAGTTTGCTTTGTGATTGTATTAGTTGAGAATTAAAAGCCATACCACTTTAGGAACTACAAAAAAACACAGGTAGCATTTTTTCCTGCAAAGTTTGTCAATCAAAAGTACAACAACCCACTCACCCAAATGCTCAAGATCCAAGTTCATAAGCTTCATCTCATAGTCGGACACTTTCTCTTGGTTAGGGCTCTCAAACACAAATGTGACAGTGTCAGCATTGTCTTGTGCCTTGATTGTTACTGTGTCTTTGTCACCAGCACACTTCAGGATCTTTGACATGCTGGAAAAGAATTTTCAGAAGTTATTGATAGAAGGGTCACCAGGTTCAAGACTCCTGCCAAATAATTAATAGATCAAGGGCTTAATCAACCTGCTGTAGATCATGGTAAAGATATAAACATAGAGAACGAACCAGGCAACAATATTAAGGTCAACACGGTCCACACTAACTCATGGGATAGCAACAAAGGTCTGCCTTGCAGTAGAAAAACAATAATAGACAGGAACATACACATAGTCTAGATCTGTATTGAGAGAGCTCCCACTGCTCTGTACATTTGCAGCAGATTGTCTTATGAATTCTTACATAGCCAGGATGGCAAGAAATTTATAAATAACACATTTCATGGGTCTGTGAATTTCATGGTTCCATAGGTGAATGTGTTATGCAGAGATAACATGTTCCCACAATTCTGATTTCTAAAGATACATGAAATTACAACACAAAGAAGCGAGTTTCTTTATTTTGTACTCTAAGTGATCATTGAACTTACCTCCCTAAGTTCATGCCCATGGAGATATTCCGATCACATCTGTATTTGTCAAAGCCATCAGATCTTAGAGAGAGGGATACCAGTGACACATGAGAGTTGTCCATTGCCTGAAACATTTAGTAAAGTTAAACATACAATGGATTATCATACAGGTACTTACAATTTATAGTTCTCCTAGCTCATAAACAGAACTTAGATTGTATCATCGATATAGATAGGTAATTACAGCTGTTGCACTTTAGAAATTGCTGTGGTGATTTTGTTAAAATTGTAAGTTAGGTATAACCTGTCATGCCTATGCAGAACAACTTTATGGAACTTTAGTTTATCCAAAAAACCTGGCAAAGAAACAAACAGTACCTGCAATTGGATCCCATTGTCATCGCAGTCAAATGTGGCCTGTGTGAGTAGATCCTTGATGGCTTCCAGCACCTTCTTCAGGATCGAGCTACGAAGGAGTCGCGCTTCAAACATCTTTATCTGTAAGTTTGATAACACCTTTTTATACTCTGTTCAGCTCGAATCAGCTCAAGTTGTGTACTGAACAAACAGCGCAGGCCATTGTTACAACAGAATGGGAGGACGCGGTACCGCCAAAGCAATCGGGGTTATTGCACTAGAAATGAAGGTATTTTGTGTCTTGGAACAAAAACTAAGTTAATATAGGCGGATTACTTACATTTGTTTATATTTAAACAGTAAACTGATCAAAAACTAATTGAATACAAGGCACGATGCGTGTCAGTCGCTGACCTTACAAAATTACTAACAAAATGACAGCCGGTCGCGGGAAAATTCGGCGCGAAAAAGTGTAACGTCGATCCGTCGATCAAACTTCAAACATGACATTAGTGACATTATGTTTGCGACCTAAAATCATTCCAGAAACAAAAAATACCTACAGTTTAAGCATCACATAACTTTGAACGTCTGGTGCCAAAAGAAAAAAAAAACTCTGAACGAGGTGAAGACCAAAGAACGTTAGGGTTGCCGATTTCGCGTCGATAAATGGTAAAAACACCGGTCAAAAAAGCCTTTATGTCTACGGAATACAGGTGCTAGTAACACCATTCGCATCGGCTCGGCGAAACGTGCCATTTGTTTGCCTGCTGGTCGCATACGGCGCTGTGGTGATACTATTAGAAATAATAAAATAAATATATTTCTATAAAATAAGCAGAGTTTTAATATAGCACACAAGACAAGCAACGACACATCAGTAGTACAAAAAAGACACATTATTTTTTAACATTTAAATAATGTGACAATATGAGAGACGGCCAGGATTACAGTAGGTAGGTATTAAACCTCCAACACGCCCTCTTAATCTTGGACGACTTCCAGCATGTCCTGAACAAATGCATTATGCTTAGAATACAGCAATGCCTTCGTGAGCATATCAGCAGTCATATGATCACTGGGCATATACCTCAGCTCAATAACATTATTATCAATAGCCTCCCTAATATAATGATACCTAATGTCCACATGCTTAGACCGTTTGTGAAACACAGGATTATTAGCAAGCTTTGCGGCAGACTGGTTATCACTATGCAGAGTTACAGTATTACATTTACCTGTAAACTCACCAAGAATCGCACGAATGTATACCGCCTCTTTAGCAGCCTCAGACAAAGCTATATACTCCGCCTCGGTAGACGAAAGTGCGATACAAGATTGTTTGTAACAACCCCAGGAAATAACATTCCTGCCTAACTTAAATATATATCCCGTTTAAGATTTACGATCTGCCCCGTTAGCCCAATCAGCATCAGTAAATCCAAACACACGAAATTTATCATTTACATCACTTTTCCTGTACACAAGACCTACATTCATCGTGCCCTTCAAGTAGCGTAATACACGCTTTGCCGCTGCAAAATGCTCCGCTGTATAGCAGCTATTATACTGGCTTAGAAAACTTGCAGCAAATGAAATGTCAGGTCTAGTGGTCACAGACAAGTACATCAGGCAACCTATCAACTCCTGATATGGTAGACTACTATCATGGGTAACACTATCAGAAAACTTCAGACCTACGTCTAAGGGCGTTTTAGACACTTTACAGTCTCTCACCGAATCGTTCCAATAACTTTTCAATATAGTTTTTCTGGCTCAGCTTCAACTCACTACTAGTACGATCTACCTTAATACCTAACATGTGTTTTACCTCACCCAGGTCTTTTATCGTGAAATACGACTTCAGTGACATTTTCAGCTTATTTGCAAGGATGTCACAATCATAAAATACGAAAAAATCATCAACATAAAGCGCAATAATAATGGTACGCTTACCCACCCGGCGACTGAAAATACAGCTCTCGTGCTTGCTCTGCGTGAAATTTTCTGCGACTAAAACTTGCTTTACCTTATCATACCAGGCACGAGACGCCTGCTTTAAACCGTAAACTGCTTTCTTGAGTCTGTATACCTTATGCTCTTCGCCTGGTTTAATGAACCCTTCTGGCTGAACCATATAAATTTCTTCACTCAAGTCACCATTCAGGAAGGCAGTTTTGACGTCCAGATGATCAATCTTCATATCCAACTCGACCGCAAGAGATAACAACATTCTTAACGAGCTATGTCGTACAACTGGAGAGTACGTATCCATATAGTCAATTCCGAATTTCTGCGTAAAACCCTTCGCAACCAATCGCGCTCTATAACACGCTATTTTTCCATTAGCATCGCGTTTAATTTTGAATAGCCACCTATTCTTGACAATATTCTTGTCCGCCGGTCTATCAACAAGCTCCCAAGCCTCATGCTTATTAAATGAATTGATCTCATCCTGCATAGCTTGTCTCCACAGTTTGTTATCACTCGATTGTAAAGCCTGTTTTACAGTTGTTGGCTCGCAAACCTCGACTTCGAGTACGGACATTGTCTTCGGCAATCTTGGCCGCAAATTATAGGCTGGTCCATCAATAACTGGCTCCTGTAGATCATCGCCTGCATCGGTTGACGAGCTCGGCATCTGCGCCTCCGCCTCATACCAAACATCAGGTGGTAAAGGCCTCTCCGCCTCAACCTGAATATCCTCATTTGACTGCGTTGGCATCTCCGCCTCAAGCTCAACCTCAGGTTGATCTTCTAAATGACCCTCAACGGTATCTCCGTCGTCATTCGTAGGGAAGAACATCTCCACTGACCGTTTGCAGGTGACCCCTGGAAATATTGTTTCATTAAAGACAACATCACGACTACGAAAAACTTCCCTTTTCGTTAAGTCATACAACCTATACCCATTACTTTCATAGCCAAGAAATATACAACGCTTGCTTTTTGGTTCAAGCTTATTACGTTTCACCTTATCAACGTGAACATAAGCTTCACAGCCAAACACACGTAAGTGTTTTTGGGCTAACCTTTTCACCGGTCCAGGCCTCCTCAGGTGTTTTCCCCGAAAGCCTCTTTGAAGGTGATACATTAATTAAATACGCTGCAGTAGCAGCAGCTTCTGCCCAAAATCTGTGGTCAAGGTTTGACGTATACAACAGACATCTTACTTTTTCCAGAAGTGTACGATTTAGTCTCTCAGCAGCACCGTTTTGTTGAGGACTATACGGCACTGTGACCTGATGGACAATCCCTTTACCCTTCAAAAAGTTATCAAGGTTCCTGTTTACATACTCAGTTCCATTGTCTGACCTCAGGGCTTTCACTTTATCACTAGTTTGGGTTTCAACCAAAGTAATAAAGTTTTTAGTGTATTGACTCACCTCGTGCTTATTCTTCAGGAAATACACGAATACCTTTCTCGTATGATCGTCCAAGAACGTCAAGATGTACCTCTTCCCTCCAAGCGAATTTACCGGCAAAGGCCCACACAAGTCAGTATGGATCAAATCCAACCGCTTCGCAGCCACAGACTTCTCAGGATTGCTGACAAAAGGAAATCGAGTTTGCTTTCCTTTTAAACAAACCTCACAAGCAACGTCTTTACAAGGGTCGTCCTGAAAACTAATATCATTAGCAAGTCCCTGCCTCAATAGCTTCATATTATTGCAACTTAAATGACCAAGCCTTTGATGCCAAGTAGAAGTGCTAATAGTTATATTCGCCCTTAGACTGCAAGTCTGAAGTTTGTACGCACCTCCTACGTCATAAGCCTTAATTAAAAAATCACTTGATTTAGAAATTGTACAACTATTAGTATCAAAACTTACAGAATTACCGTTCTTAATCAATTGAGAAACAGATATGAGATTACAAGACAGTTTAGGTACATACATCACGTTAGACAACATTATATTATCCGACAGCCTAACGTTACCTATACCTGTACACTGCAGTTTATCTCCACTAGCAATCGTGACGTAACCACCTCGCGATTTAAAGTCTGTCATCAAATTGCGCCTGCTAGTCATGTGATTAGTTGCTCCCGAATCAATGAACCACGAAGAATCCGAATCCACTCTAGTACTATATGCCGACAAAATCAAATTTCCTGAAGAACCAGCCTCGTTCCGACAGTCTTTCTTCAGATGGCCCTTTTGTCTACACTTCCAGCACCATGGTTCTCTCATTCGACCAGAAACATTCTTCGTTTTAGATTCATCCTTATGCTTTTGTGCTTTTCTCGTTCCAGAGTTACTCGTTGTAGCGCCTTTTATCATTGATGACAAGCACTCACTAGAATCTCCACGAGCAGTCCACCGTTGATCCTGTAGCAATTTTGATTTGACAAGATCGGCCGTAATAGCAGCTCCGGAATGCTCCAATGCCATGATCATTGGCTCGTACTCTGTCGGTAAACCTTTGAGCATCAGCGCACCAAGAAACTCGTCATCAACTGGTTTATTCATATTCGCCAATTGCTGCGCTAGCGATAAAATTTCGTTGACGTACGCTTCCATGCTGCCGAAATTCTCCAGTTTGACAGCGCACAAGTTCTGAAGTGTTCTCACTCTCGAACCGAGACCTTTGTCATCATAGGCACGTGCAAGTGCATCCCAGGCGTCTTTTGCCGTATTTGCCGACATCAAATGTGAGAAACAAGACTTCTCGACACTCAAGCAAATTTTTGCCTTTGCTTTTTCGTCACGTCTATCTCTTACCTCGGACGTCGTAGCATCGTCCTTACCGTATCCGCATATGCTGCTTCATAAATTGTCATGAATCAGTGCATTTTTCATCACAAATTTCCATTCGACGTAATTTTCACGTCCACGTAATTTTTCATACGTAAAATTATGACTTGCACTTTCCGACATATTTATATCAACGATAAACTATTTACGCTGGCCCATAACCTATTAGAAATAATAAAATAAATATATTTCTATAAAATAAGCTGAGTTTTAATATAGCACACAAGACAAGCAACGACACATCAGTAGTACAAAAAAGACACATTATTTTTTAACATTTAAATAATGTGACAATATGAGAGACGGCCAGGATTACAGTAGGTAGGTATTAAACCTCCAACAGATACGCACTCTGCTTGAGCCGATTCCGCGTTGATAAATATGGGTAGACCCTTAGACAATTCGCCGAGTGTTGCGTCCAGAGCCAACGCGTATAGAGCGTACCTACGCGCGAGTCGTATTTCCTTCTCTTTATACGTGCACTCGCTCTGAAATTCGCGCGAACTCTGGAGCTGGACGCAACAAGGCGGAGGCGGCCCTATAATAGTATCTCGACTCGCGCCGTAGTCGCGCGCATTTGACTATTGCTTTACAAAAAATAATGAAGACGCGCACACTTAAGGTGAACGCAGACTTGGCCGCACCGCACGCGCCGCAGTCTTCGCATTCGAATTCTTTATATGAAGTTCTATGCCACCTCGCACACCTACCCGCGTCGCAGTTGCCGCAGACCCTGAAACGACAACAAAGAAAATGCGATGATGTCTGCGTTCAGCTTTAAAACGAAGCGTCTCATAGACAATATTGTCTAATACCAACAGGAACTGCACAGCGACAAGTCTGACTAACGATTGTCGGCTTCCCTTTTGTAAGTATGCAGGCGCGCACATCAACGACAAAACTGTCGAACGACGTAACTCCTCATTGCATTGTATTAAAAATGTTAAAATTCATGGTCTTCTTTTTATTTTTGACACTATGATAATTAGCAAAAAATAATCCTTGTGATCGGTAGGATAAAACTACAGGCTGATTAATTTTCTCGAGTAACAGGTTCGATTCCCGGTTCAACTATAAATTTATTTAAATATCTATGAGTACAGTTTAAAATGTTATTAAAATTCAAATAATGTCTTCTTTCAGTAAAATGTTCCATCTACAATATTTAAGGTACTTTCCCTCCATGTGGCATAGCCGTGGGACACCCTGATATGGGATGCTCCCAATATTTACGTCAGCGTCGTTTTGAAAAAGCACGTGTAACTAGAATGCTTATTAGAAAATAAAACATTATCGATGAAGTCCATTTTGATATGATACTGAGAAAGAATTGAACGATGTGCGCCGCGTCGTCGTAGTAGACAAAACAGTTTTGTTTTAGGTGAGCGACGTGTCGTAGACAAAACAGTTTTGTTTTGGTTTTAAGGCAGACTTGTCTATGTGAGGCAAGACTGTCTTAAAACAGTCGTGACTCAAGTCTGCGCTCAGCCTTACGCGCGAATCACGACGCGAGTAATTGAGCGTGCACACTGCATGGACGAAACAAAAATAAAATATAACTTATAATACATAAATAATATTTTTATTTAAAGAACAACAAATATTTGCCCCCCCCCCCCCCCAATGGTGCCGATTCCCTTGGTCACAAACTATTCTAATTTTAAGTTAAATGCATCTTACTCTTTTCATTTCTTAAAGAAAAGGACAGAAGATACAATTTTGTTTAATCCTGTCAAATTAGACAGCGCCGGGAGAAAATTGACGTATATTTAGACGCCATGTTTTCAAAACGCGTCTAATTATCTATGGAGTGTCTAAATTTGACAGGACTTAACTAATATTTTATCTTCTGTCCTTTTCTTAATTAAATGGAAAGAGAAAGATGCACTAACTTAAATTTACTTTAGTTTGTGAACAAGAGAATCGGCACCATTACCTAAGTAAAACAACACAATTTTTTTGTTATAGACAATTGAATTTTAACAAGAGAGCTGAACTATTTGTTCCTCTCCAGGATAACTTGGCATCCTGAGGAAATATTTTGTAACTATTGCAGGAGGTAAGAATCTCCCACCAAGAAAATGTGTGGCACCTTCTATGTACTTATCCTGGGCACATAGTTTTGGCGCAGAAAGAGATATTAGTAGAGAAGGCTTTAGGGCCTTGCCAGAGCCTGGACCATTTTCCACGTCCCATCCACTTGGAATATCCACACTAAAAGAAAAAAGACAAAAAAAAATGTTTATTCCATATTGTATAGCTGGGGTTTGTAACTGAGTTACACAGTGCTGAGGCACACCAAAACTGACCACATAGCGTTTACCTGCAAACTGGTAAATTAGCTTCAATCAATGCATTCATAGCTTGTTCCAGCTCTTTTCTGACTGGGGGCTTGAAGCTGAACCCAAAGAGAGCATCCACTAGTACTTGGTATTCATTACATAAATCTTTTGGTGGAGGCAGTGTTTCTACAATGTCAACACCAAATGCTATACACTGTGCCAATAGATTCTCATATAATGGTTTCTCAGTGCGTTTTGGATAGTGAACAGAAACTTTGTATCCAAAAAGTGCCATGTGGCGAGCTGCTACTAGTCCATCTCCGCCATTGTTACCTGGTCCACATATAATTAAAGCTGATGGGTGCCTGAAATTTGAAAGAAAAGAAAGGGGTTTTAATTTTGATTCAACTAGTGAGAATGTTAATTATCATTGTTTACAAAAAACTTACGAAGTCACTGGGTATACACGTGCAATAGCCTTTGCGACACTCAGCCCCGCCAGCTCCATCAGTTGATCAACACTGAATTTATATTCATTGAAAAGGTCTTGATCCAAAGCTATTGCTTCTTTTTGCGTTAAATATCGCAACCTCACATTGCTGCATTGCTTAGCTCCTGAAGTCATCACGCCGCAGCTCCGAACGTTAGCTAAACGTAACTGTAAATAAAATCAGATAAACCTCTTCTAATATGCCTACATAATTGCGTGATAAATACGGACCGGCAAAATGTAATGATCATACCAATAATGCAGTGCTAAAAAGCCGAAAAAACATGTAGGTACCTAAAGGCTACGCCTGAATTTAAATAAAAAAACAAGCTTAATAATGTTCAACAAAGTCGTCGTAGTATTTTGTCTACTTGTATAATTTGATATACTTTGAAAGAAATGTTAAGAAAATGAAAACAAATCAATTTGATGTTTTATGATAATAGAGACTTCTTCTTGGGGTGCGTTCCAAAACGTGCGAGGAATTCACTCGGAAGTTAAAGAGAGATAGAAACAACGAAAGAAAGAGAACGGCTACACTGTTTTTGAACGCTACAGAGTGATTTACTGTTTTGGAACGGGTTAGGGTCATGATGGTTAGGGTCGTATGATGACACTGTCAACATAACCTTTTCTCTCTATTGCAAAGAAGGAAAATCATGGTTTTTAATCATATTTTGCAAATAAATAAGTACTACTTGTTCGTTTCTACTTTAGTAAATCCATTCTTCAACATCAAACTTCAACATTGGCGCATATATGATTTTGACATATACGTCAGGTAATTTTTAACGACGCTCAGCTAAGGGTGAGAAATCGCACTTGTCAGTGCGAAAATTACTTTACCGAAAGCGTTCCGAAATACTGCTCGGGTAACTGTCGAGTGATTGTTCGGTTGCCCTCGGTTTCACTCGGCTCATTTCGGAACGCTCTAGAGTAACTTTCGCACTACTCCGTGTAATTCTTACCCTTTTAAGAACGCACCCTTAGTGTCAGCAGTATGTCACTGTCAAAGAAAAATGTCATGGACAGTGCTGCCAACCAACTACTAGTCTATTTAGGTAGTTGCCAGAAAAAAATTAAAAAGCCTGTTTGCTTCTACCTTCTCCAAAAAAGTGCTAAAAGCATGGACGTATATAATACCGGATTTCGTAATAATACCGGACTTCGTCTCATTAAACTACAAATGAAGCACCCAATAGTATGTAAGTGCTCTATACAGACAAGCTGCACGCACACATTCACACCAATAGTATGTCAGTGTCAGCCGTCCGCCATGTTCAAAGCGACGCGAGCGCAGTTCAAAGAAATTCACACCACACAGTTCAGAAAATAACGCGGAATGACACGCGAGCCTCGCGTGTTATTCTGCGTTATTTTCGCTAATCTTCTATACAGTGTGTCCGGGCATGGACTAGCGATATTATAAACACTTAAATATAAGCTATATTAAAGTACAATTACACTCTAAGCGAGGGTCCAAATTACTTCCCTGCTACTGGGCAGCCATTTTGATTTTTTTGTTGAACTATTCCATATGAAAATACAAATAAAATCATATCTCTCTAAGTTTTTGTGATACTGAGATAAAAATAGGCTTATTTGAAAGGCAATCATATTATCTACCGTTAACATTACAAAACAATGTGTTCCCAATTCCATAACTTTTGAAAAAAAAATGTGAAAGTCGAAAAAATAAATAAAAAATTATGCAATTCAAACAATAATGGTTAATTACTACAAAAACACCCCCGACAACTTTTATTGTTTTTTTGCTAGATCGACAGATTTTGAGATAAACTACAATACAAAACAAAATTTACAACTGTATGTCAATTACTTTAAGAATTATTGTTGTTTGAACATAGCGTATGCGCAATTAAAAAAGGCCTTTGTTAAACGCTACCGTAACATTTATGGCGTTTATTGTTTTCCATCTGGAAACAGGCCAGAAATACTGTTCGTTACTACCGTTAGTGAGCGAGATGGAACATAATTAGTCAACTACCTGGAACAAAATCACAGTTTTAGGGACAAATTATTAGTTGGGTTAGTTGTCCCTCGCCCTGCGTTGTGATCGCTACTTTTACTTACCGTACTGTTTACGTGCTTCGTTAAAGTTAATCTTTAAGTGTGATAAAAATGGCTAACCGTCAATATTCAACGCAACATATTGCTGACATACACTTCGTGTATGGCTTTTGCAATGGAAGTGCAAATCCGGCTGTACAAGAATATCGACGAAGGTACCCTAATAGGCCTACACCGAGTCGCCAAACTTTTATCGACGTATGTTATGTTGCGTTGAATATTGACGGTTAACCATTTTTATCACACTTAAAGATGAACTTTAACACAGCACGTAAACAGTACGGTAAGTGAAAGTAGCGATCACAACGCAGGGCGAGGGACAACTAACCCAACTAATAATTTGTCCATAAAACTGTGATTTTGCTCCAGGTAGTTGACTAATTATGTTCCATCTCGCTCACTAACGGTAGTTACGAACAGTATTTCTGGCCTGTTCCCAGATGAAAAACAATAAACGCCATAAATGTTACTGTAGCGTTTAACAAAGGCCTTTTCTAATTGTGCATACGCTATGTTCAAACAACAATAACTCTTAAAGTAATTGACATACAGTTGTAAATTTTGTTTTGTATTGTAGCTTATCTCAAAATCTGTCGATCTAGCAAAAAAACAATAAAAGTTGTCGGGGGTGTTTTTGTAGTAATTAACCCTATACTTGACAGAGATTTTTTTTTCAATTTTTTGGAAAAGAAATGACTTTATTGTGTTCCTAGGTGATCACTGGAAGGGCAAAAAATAATAAAAAAATATATAATTGTTTAGTTTACGTTTTATTGTATGTATCACATAAGGCACATTACCATGTTCATAACAATCAATAGACAAAATACGATGTATCATATTTGACACATTGTCAAGAAAAGGAAAAATAAAAATAATACAAACTCTTTTTCTTAATCAACAAGTATAATAGAAAACTTCTAAAAATCTACATAATTATCGGTCTCAACAATCAGCCTTAAGTCTTACCTAATTAATGAGTCTTATTTATCAATAAAATGAGATCAATTTTATAAATTACTACTTATTACATAGGTATACAAATCAGCCTCAAGAGATTCTTTTTAATAGTAATTACTAATTTTTACTTCTTAGTGTGGTACTCTAAAAAACAATTACGATCGGGCAATAAACACAACCGTATTTCACATTTTTGACAAAAGAATTTCGTCTGTCCTTTTGTGCAGTACATACACCTTCCCCTGGTAATTATTATTTTGGGACAGTGACCAGTCTGGTCATATCGCACAGCATCTGGGGGTCTTTCAGCTACTGGTTTCTGTATCGTAGCTATTAAGCTGGAAGAGAGTCTACCGATATCGCTCGACTTGGTTCGCTCAAATTTGCGTAGGCTTTCTAATATTTCTATGGTAAATGTTTTTAGTGACTTCTGTTTTTGGTATCATGTCTAGCTATGAAAGACGAGCGATATCGGTAGACTCTCTTCCAGCTCAATAGCTACGACACAGAAACCAGTAGCTGAAAGACCCCCAGATGCTGTGCGATATGACCAGACTGGTCACTGTCCCAAAATAATAATTACCAGGGGAAGGTGTATTACTGCACAAAAGGACAGACGAAATTCTTTTGTCAAAAATGTGAAATACGGTTGTGTTTATTGCCCGATCGTAATTGTTTTTTAGAGTACCACACTAAGAATCACGAGTATCACGCAGATATAAAAGCCAGGCATTATTTACGCAGATATCTAGCATTTGTGAGAAGATTGGCAAATACCAGCGATGGCCTCGGAACGGCGTACGATACAGAGCAACCAGCATATCTGCTAGGTCTACTCCACCCATATTAGTGTTGTATTGTTTGATTAGGTTTGGGCAAGTCACAGGAATTTTTCTTCCTTGGTCTTTGTTGTAACGAGACACAGTCTGGATAGGATGAGCGTCTACAAATGTGCTAGCAGCTGTAACACAATTGTTATGATTCACTTTCATCCAAATCAGATTTTGTTCCCGGCTTCGGTACAAGAGCCACAAGTTGTCGAGCTCTGTTTTGTTGCTGCTTAGTTAGTTGACCAACTACCTGCAATGATAAAATATAAATACTAATTCACACCTCTGGCGATGTCATATATTAGATACATAGTTAAAAATATCTATAATATTGGTTATCTGGCAATGTATCACATCTGATACACTCGAAAAAACCAGTGAATAAAATATATTTACAATCGATTTTGATCAGTCAAAATAGAATACCGACTAGTAAAATATTCTAAGCTACTCAAATTATATCACTTACGGTTAGAATTATTGCAAAATACAATTTAAAATTATTTTTTCTTACCTTGCGATGTGCAGACGCGTTCGCTCTGTTCGCCATCTTGGGTTCTACTGCTTTCTCAGTGTTGCTAATAGTGAAACAACATTTTTGGTAAAAATTTAATAATATTTTGCTTCCCCACAAATGATAAAAGTTTTAAAAATATTTCTAAGTTTGTGCCTAGATTTTTTAAAAGAACAACGTATCAAATTGTATACAGTGCCAAGAATAGGGTTAACCATTATTGTTTGAATTGCATAATTTTTTATTTATTTTTTCGACTTTCACATTTTTTTTCAAAAGTTATGGAATTGGGAGCACATTGTTTTGTAATGTTAACGGCAGATAATATGGTTGGCTTTCAAATACGCCTATTTTTATCTCAGTATCACAAAAACTTAGAGAGATATGATTTTATTTGTATTTTCATATGGAATAGTTCAACAAAAAAAACAAAATGGCTGCCCCGTAGCAGGGAAGTGATTTGGACCCTCGCTTAGAGTGTAATTGTACTTTAATATAGCTTATATTTAAGTGTTTAGAATATCGCTAGTCCATGCCCGGACACACTGTATATATAAAACAAAGACGGGTTTGTTACAACACTTATAACTCGAGATCGACTTGACCAATTTTCATGGTTTTTGGTTCGTTGGATTTGTCCCCGCCCCGAATAGCAGAATACATCTTAAAAATAATGAAAACTCGACGAGAACATAATTATAAAAGTGTTGTAGATAGTAACCTCTGTTGTGCTCTAGACACAAGTATTCTTTTAGATTAAGTTTTTGTATTTTTGATTTTTAAAAGAATTGTCACTTCGATTAAACACTCTTGACAGTGAACATCTTTATAGTAATTTTATTTAACAAATCCAAATATTACAACACGTTATCAGCACGAAGCTCTTGAATAAAAGAAATAAAGAGCTAAAAATAAAGTGTGATTTGTTAAATAAGTGTTTGTGTGACCGGAAATAGTGAAATTTAAAAATGTCACACGAAAATGGAGATGGTTTGAGTGTTAAAAGTTTCCCTTCGTCGAGCTCATCGATTCCATCTTTTTCCTTGAAAAATAAGGATGGATACCCTACCTGGAAATTTAAGATGCGCAATTACCTTTTGCATGAAGATCTGTGGGAAACAATCACAGGTTACCCCGATGGAGACACGACTCCTGCTTCTTGTAAGGTAAGAAAAGACGCTAAAGCTCTGGCAAAGATATGCTTAACAGTAGACGGTGCAGCTATAACACATGTCAGATGTGCGAAAACTGCTGCCGAAGCATGGAAATCTCTGCAGCATGCTTTTGAGGATAAGGGAATGGGACGAAGACTTGCTTTAGAGCGCAAATTATACAGGCTGAATCTGTCGGACTTCGAAAATATAGAGCTGTATATCAATGCAGTTTTGTCAACTGCACAGGATCTCGCAGACATTGATGTAGTCATAGAAGACAAGTCTATAGCTGCAATATTATTAGGAGGTCTTACTCCAAAGTACGATCCTCTTATAATGGCTTTAGAAAACTGCAACATAGACGTGACTACTGAGTTGGTGAAGACCAAAATGCTAAATGAGATGTCAAAGGATGTGGCTAAACCAAAAGATTCCGTTTTCCATGCGAAAAGGAAGCCAAAGACGAAGAAGAAAGAGATAACATGCTATGAGTGCAAGATGCCTGGACATAAGAGACCAGACTGTCCATTGAGAAGTACCAAGAAGAATGTTAACAATACTTCATTAACCGCTCTCAATACCTCTAGCACCTCAATCAGAGACGTTTTTTATGTGGATTCTGGCTGTACTCGACACATGACTTCCAGACGAGATTGGTTTCAGAGTATAAATATTCAGAACGAAGGTACAGTTACTGTCGCAAATGGAGAACAGATAAAGAGCTGCGGAGTTGGACAAATATTAATAAACACACCCGAGAACGTTGTTAATAAGATTAGTGACGTTGCTTTTGTACCAGATTTGAAAGCTAATTTATTATCTGTACAAAAAACTATTGAGAAGGGTTTTATATGTGTTTTTGATACAAATGGTTGTAATTTTTATAAATCTGATAATTTTCGTTTTACAGGTGAATCTGTTGCTCATGCCTCGCCCTGTGGTGGATTGTACGTTTTAGACGGTACAGTCAATGTTCCTAAGAAAGTGGCGGACAATTATTTGACGCATGATGTACACTCTGACTGTCAGGATAGTTATAAACTTTGGCATAAGAGATTAGGACATTTGTGTCGTATAGGCATGAACCAACTGAAGAATCACAAGGTAGGCGTAAAGTATTCAGTTGTAGATAAAAACAGTTGCATTGCTTGCGTGGAAGGTAAAAAAGCTAGAAAACCTTTTAAGAAAGTAGCGTTTAATAGGGCCTCTGCCCCCCTTGAACTGATCCATATGGATCTCCTGGGACGGTCTCTACTACCTCTTTTCAGGGGAACAGGTATATGTTGACAATAGTAGACGATTTTACGCGAATGGTTTTTACCTATTTTATATCTTCCAAAACTGAGGTCAAAAATAAATTCTGTCTGTTTCAAAACTTTGTTGAAAACCAATTAGACAAGAAAATAAAGGCAGTTAGGACGGACGGCGGTAAAGAGTTCGTTAATAAGGAGTTTGTTGATTATCTTTTAACTAAAGGTATTTTACACCAAACGACGGCGCCGTATAGCAGTCAACAAGTTGGAGTCGCGGAACGCACACATCGTTCCATTACAGAAAGGTCGCGCACATTGCTAGCTGAAAGCTCGTTACCAAAGGTATTCTGGGAAGATGCTTTCCAAGTTGCTGTTTACCTGAAGAATAGGTCTCCTCACAGAGCCTTAGGTGGACAAATTCCGTATGACAAATGGTATGGACGTAAGAGTGATCTTAGTCATTTGAAAGTGTTTGGATGTAGAACACTTGTCCATATTCCTTCGTGTCACCGACGGAAATTAGATGTCAAGGCACGGGAAGCAATTTTCGTTGGTTATACTGAGAATACTGGTACCTATGTTTTTAGGGATCCTGCTAACCCACGAAAATTATTTACATCCAGAGATGCTACCTTTTTTGAGAATAACTTTACAAGTTTAAAGCAAGGACAATCCGAGTCTGTGGCACAGTTGGACTCTACAATTTTATTTGAAGAGAAACGAAATGCTGAGTCAGGCTCTATCTTATTATTTGAAGATAGAAGAGAGCCTGAGTCTGAGCCTGAAAATATTCAAGATTGTCAATTCTATGACTGCTGTGATACAGACCCTGCGGCTGAAGAATCTTTACCAATAAATGTAGAAAGTACAGATGAATCAGTGACTTTGCAAGAGCAAGAGCCTCTCACTGATTTAGTGCAGCCTAGTGTGGTAGAAGAGCCAGCTAATATGGAAGAGGAATGTCTTCCGGAGCGCAGATATCCGAGAAGAGATAGGAAGCTACCAGATTTCTTTTCGTACAATACTTCAGCCATGGATGCCAGTGAACCTGTGACGTATTACGAAGCTACTCATACCGATGATGCGGATAAGTGGCATCATGCTATGGAGAATGAGTACAATTCACTTAAAAAACTACATACATGGGATTTAGTTGACAGACCTAACAAAAGGGTTATTCCATGTAAGTGGGTTTACAAGGTAAAAAGGGACACTTATGGAAATATCCTGAAGTATAAGGCGAGACTTGTTGTAAAAGGTTTTCATCAGGTCGAAGGAGTAGACTACGACGAGACGTTCGCACCAGTGATTCGTCATTCTTCACTGCGTACTTTATTTGCCTTGGCTGCAGATATGGGATTAAAAATGAAACACTTGGATGTTGATACTGCATTCTTAAACGGAGATTTAGACGAAGAAGTTTTCATGGAGCAACCCCTTGGTTTCATCGAAAAGGATAAGGAAAACAAGGTTTGCTTGCTGAAGAAATCCCTTTACGGCCTTAAACAGGCACCGCGAGCATGGAACAAAAAGTTAAATGAAACATTATTAAAAATAGGTTTCAAAGTAACTCCTTCCGAGCCCTGTGTGTATAAAAAACTTTTTGGTAAGGAACTCGTAATACTGGGAATATTTGTCGATGACATTATTGTCATCTATAAGTCTGATGTGACATTTGATTTTGTCAAGAAAGAATTATCGAAATATTTTTCATTAAAAGATCTTGGAATATTAAAATGTTACTTAGGTTTACAAATTGAATACGATTCTGAGAGTATAAAAGTAAATCAGCAAAATTATATTCTTTCTTTATTGGAAAAGTTTAACATGAAGGATTGCAAGACTGTGGATACTCCTCTTGTTAAAAAGAATATGGAAAGGAGAGCTGATGGTCAAGTCGGTGAGTCTTACCCCTATCAAAACTTAATAGGATGTCTTATGTACCTAACGGTAAACTCACGACCCGACATTGCTTACGCCACGAGCTACTTAAGTCAGTTTAATACGTGTTTTACTAAGGAACACTGGAATGCTGCAAAAAGGGTTCTGCAGTACTTGAAGGGTACTATAAACTACTCGTTGGTTTACAGGAAGAGTGGAGAACCTTTAAAAGGCTTTTGCGATGCAGACTGGGCAAACTGTCCAATCGACAGAAGGTCGTATACAGGATATGTCTACAAATTAAGTGGAGGTCCTGTATCCTGGGAGTCCAAGAAGCAGCCTACCGTAGCCTTAAGTTCAGCCGAGAGTGAATATATGGCATTATCATCTGCTACGAAAGAAGCGTGTTACTTGCGTCGTTTTATCTATGAAATAACAGGTAAACTTACAACAGTTAATTTAGCTTCTGACAGTCAGAGTGCCATTAATCTCGTTCGAAATCCAGTACACCACAGCAGGACGAAGCATATTGATACTAGGTTTCACTTTATTAGGGAGAAACTGTCTGATAATGTAATTAAATTAAATTATATTAAAAGTAGCGATATGCCTGCTGATGTACTTACAAAACCACTTCAGCCTATTGTACACAAACGGTGTACTGCAAGCTTAGGTTTAGAAACTTAATTATTTTTTGTGTTTGTCTGGCACAACTTCGATTAAGGGCGGCTGTTGTAGATAGTAACCTCTGTTGTGCTCTAGACACAAGTATTCTTTTAGATTAAGTTTTTGTATTTTTGATTTTTAAAAGAATTGTCACTTCGATTAAACACTCTTGACAGTGAACATCTTTATAGTAATTTTATTTAACAAATCCAAATATTACAACAAAAAGATGAATCATTTTCCCTTAATGTTACTTTGTTTCGTACCTGTCAAACATTTGTTGTCCATCCTGTCAAATACTATAAGTAATGGTTGACATTAGCGGGCCATCCACTAACGTTCATTCCTTCAGGCTTGTCCCGTCGTTCAATCCGTACAGAAATGCGACGGGATAAAATAAAACCGTTGAAGCCACTAACTAAACCACAATCCTTCGTTCTTTCCCCTGGCTTTATCACGACACGCCAGTCCGGCAGGAAAAACAATCCTTCAGTGACCATCCACACGTTTGTGTACATTCCTGTCACTTTGCATCTTGTCAGCCATACCGAGGGATTGCGCGTGTGTGGATGGTGACAATCCTCCTATTTTATGAAGATTGTTGTCATTTGAAAGGAATGCTCGTCATTTTGAATAATCTTTATGGATTATTTTCATTTTGCAACAATTATGTTTATATTTATCTTTATGTTTATGTGAGTGTACCTATATGTATTTATATATATACTACTATATTATGTAAATATATATATTTAATTTTGGTATTATTTTTGTACCTTTGCATTTTGCATCTACCATGATTTGTCTCTGCATCACCCTGCATCAAAATGCCTTAGTGTACGAACTGAGTGAAGAGCGTTCAGCGGAGCGTTGAGCGGAGCGTGCAGCGTTGCGTGCAAGTTGTTCTCGCGCCACTAGGTCGCCACTCAGGACACCTACGTGTAAATGCATCTGTTTGATATGGACGCCGCACGCCCCGCCCTGCTAGACGCTCGATTTGAGCGGGCACTCAGGCCCTACACTTAGGCAGAACATATTTATATTTATAAACAGACACTAACTTGATCACAGCGCGCGTCGCGCCAGTAGCGACAGGACTGGTAGCGAGGTTTTATACCGTCGTTCTTTCTTGCTCTTGCAAATCCACTGGTGTTCATTCCGTAAGGATTGTCGCGACGGTACGGGTGGCGGGATTTTAATACCGTCATTCTTTCTTGCTCTTGCAAATCCACTGGTTTTCATTCCGTAAGGATTGTCGCGACGGGATGGATGGTGGGATTTTAATACCGTTGTGGCCGTACTTAATATTTAATACACATCATATTTCTAAATAACTAATATATCACATACATAGTATTTATATAAATAAATATATACATAATATTTATTATTAAATCTATAATATATAATACTTATCTATTTACAATATTTTACAACAACTTAACTAGAAACATAATATATAATACAAGACACTAGAATATTATAACATTAACTCATAACACATATTAAAATATCTTGACGTACAAACTATGAGCGAGATTGTATTGTGCATTGGAGACGCGCGCTAATAACCGGTGTCGGCCGGTCCTCACCTCGCGCGCCCCTCGTGTATGCGCGCACGCCGCGCCGCCAGTCGTTTTCTGCACTCGGACGTTGAACCCGTGTCGCTTGTCGGTTTCCCGCGATTGCTTATAAGTACGCTAATTTAAGTATTTTCTGCCTTTCTCGCTATCACTCGCTTTCTCCTTCTATTTCTATAGACTTATATACTGTTTGTGCTTGTGCCTGTGCTTATTAAACTCTTAAGTGTTGTGGATCTATCGTGTTTCATTCCTTCTTTCGCCTTCGGACTATAAGGTATTTATACGAACACTACACCGCTAAGTGCAGTACACATAAACAGACACTCGCATCTATAACTGGTGACCCGAACTGTGAACATAATGAGTGATGGTAGCTGTGAATCGGCACAAAGCGCAAGATCGAACGATTCGCGTAACGTAACCACGCGGCGACCAAAGCAAAAACGCGTTTCCACTGACTGTCACGACACGTCATCCTCCGATCGACGTCAACCGAAGTTGAAGGTGCCTCAGTTTTCTGCAGACGATCCTGAGCTATGGTTCGCGCTCCTCGAAAGCCAGTTTGAGAGCCTCGGAATTACAGAAGATTCTGTTAAGTTCAGCAGCGTCGCAACAAACCTTGACATACCGTACGCAAAGGCTGTCAAGGATATTATATTGCACCCGCCCACTGCGAACCGGTACGGCAAAATCAAGACCGAGCTACTGCGTAGGCTGTCAGCTTCGCATGAGGCTAAGGTCAAACAGCTGCTCACCCAGGAGAGACTTGGCGACCGCAAACCGTCGCAATTCCTGAGACACCTGCAGGACTTAGCTGGGTCGTCAGCGGCCGAAGACATCGTGAAGCAGATATGGAGTAACCAGTTACCCATCAGCATCCAGACTGTACTGGCCTCTCAAACTTCGCACTCGTTAGAGCAGCTTGCGGACTTGGCAGATCGCATTCATGAACTAACTTCGCCATCTACGCATGATGTTGCTGCAACATCCGCCATGCCAGTAGTTAGTAGTAGCAGTGCGACCAGTGAGATCTCCGAGTTGAGGAAGATGGTGGAACAGCTATCCAAGAAGCTCGACGACTATACTCGCAGCTCCAGTCGTCCACACAATCGGTCTAGACCTCAACACCGACGATCACCTTCACGACCAAGGTCCAGGTCGGCTTCCAGCTATCGCAAATTTCCTGTGTGCTGGTACCATGCCAAGTTTGCGGCCAAGGCGCACTACTGCCAGAAACCGTGCGATTACGAGAAGTCGGGAAAAGCCCAGGGCGGTCGCTAATGGCGACTGACGACTGCCCTACTTCAACGGGTCGCCTCTTTGTCATCGACCGCAGCTCCAACACACGTTTCCTGGTGGACACTGGGAGTGACTTGTGTGTCTTTCCCTATTCTGCACTGCGTGAGCGACGAGCCAGAACAGACTTTCAACTGTGTGCAGCCAATGGAACTAGCATCGACACCTACGGTTTCATAGAATTAAACTTAAACTTAGGTCTAAGGCGTGGTTTTAAATGGCGATTTACAGTAGCCAATGTAACCAAAGCTATTATTGGTGTTGACTTTTTAAGCTTTTATAATTTAATAGTAGATGTTCGCAATCAGCGTCTCATAGATAACACCACAACTCTGTATTCTTGTGCTTACATAGCTGAAACTGATGTTTGTTCTGTAAAGGTCTCGTCAGGTGACACGAGGTATCACGTTCTTTTAGGTAAGTACCCTGAAATTACTCGCCCGTCAGGCACCCCGAGCACTCCAAGGCACAATACAGTACATCATATACGTACAACACCTGGCCCTCCTGTATACTGTACTCCTCGAAGACTTGCACCAGACAAGCTCGAAATAGCTAAAAAGGAATTTGAGCTTATGCTTGCAAATGGAATTGCGCGACCGTCAGAAAGCTCATGGGCTTCCCCTTTGCACTTGACGCCTAAGAAAGACAACGGCTGGAGACCTTGCGGCGACTATAGAATGCTGAACGCACGCACTATTCCAGACCGTTATCCACTCAGGCACATTCACGACTTCACGCATTCTATAGCTGGGTGCAAGATCTTCAGCACAATAGACTTAGTTAAAGCCTACCACCAAATTCCCGTTTTCCAGGAGGATGTTCAAAAAACCGCCATAACCACACCGTTTGGCCTGTTCGAGTTCCCTTGTATGACCTTTGGTCTAAGGAACGCAGGCCAAACATTTCAAAGATTTGTAGATGAGCTCACAAGAGGACTTGATTTCGTCTACCCATACTGTGATGACTTCTTAGTTTATAGTCCAGACGAAGCAACTCACGAGCAACACCTGCAGCAACTTTTTGAGCGGATGAGGAACTACGGAGTCCTCATAAACACTTCAAAGTGCGTTTTCGGTGCCCGTGAAGTCACTTTTCTGGGCTACCACATCTCTGAGACCGGTACAAAACCTCTTGACACTAAGGTACAGGCTATTCATGACTTCCCTGCCCCTAAAACCATTAGGGAATTGAGGCGATTTCTGGGGATGTTAAACTTTTATAGGCGATTCATGCCGAATGCAGCCCTCATTCAAATCCCTTTAAACAATTTACTTGTAGGTTCCGCTAAACCATCCCAACCTATTAATTTAACAGGCGAGGCACTCTCTGCCTTTGACCAATGCAAGAATGCCCTTGCTAATGCTGCACTGCTCGCTCACCCAGATTGCAACGCTAAACTCGCGCTCGTCACGGACGCATCGGATTTAGCAATGGGGGGAGTACTGCAACAATTTAAGGATGGCAACTGGCAACCACTCGCATTCTTTTCGCGAAAGTTGAGCCCTTGCCAACAAAAATATTCGCCATATGATCGCGAACTTCTGGCGATTTATGAAAGTATAAAATACTTCCGGCATATGTTGGAAGCAAGGCACTTCATAGTTTTTACTGACCACAAGCCGATCACTTACGCTTTTCATAACAGAAAAGCTAATTGTTCGCCACGTCAACATCGTCATCTCTGTTTCATCTCGCAGTTCACGACTGACATCCGACACATATCCGGCAAAGACAATATAGTGGCCGATACTTTGTCGCGGGTCGATGAACTGCAGATGCCAATTGATCTTGAGCAGTTAGCCGAATCACAAGCTTCAGATCCAGAGGTCCCTCAGTTTTCCACGGGAGACTTCGGACTTCGTCTGGTAAAGCTTGCAGTGCCAGGCAGCAGCAAGGAACTCTTTTGTGACGTAAGCACGACGTCACCAAGGCCATTTGTGACAAAGTCTTTTCGAAAGCCACTTTTCGACAGTCTTCACAGCCTTAACCACCCCGGTGCATTAGCAACCACTAAGTTGGTGGCAGAGCGTTTTGTGTGGCCTGGTATGCGTAGAGACTGTCGGGAATGGTCTCGAAACTGTCAAGCTTGCCAACGCGCTAAGGTGAACCGTCACGTATCCTCACCCTTGGGTACGTTCGATTTACCGCGCGCGCGTTTCGCATTTATACATGTAGATATTGTTGGTCCGCTTCCAGTCTCGCAAGGCTATCGTTATTGCCTTACTGCGGTGGACCGTTTCACCCGCTGGCCGGAAGTCACGCCGATGGTCGATATGACAGCCGAAACTGTCGGCAAGGCATTGATATCGTGGATGTCCAGGTTTGGATGTCCTACTGATATCGTTACAGATCGCGGTCGGCAGTTTGAATCCACACTCTTCCAGTACCTTGAAAGAATGATAGGATTCAAGCACCGAAGAACAACCGCGTATCACCCGGCGTGTAACGGCCTGGTGGAACGGTTCCACCGACAGTTGAAAGCTGCCATAATGTGTCATGCGGACAGCAATTGGGTCGATACCCTGCCTCTTGTATTATTAGGTATTAGGGCCTCATATAAAGAGGACTTGCACGCGTCATCAGCTGAACTGGTGTATGGCGAGCCACTTCGTCTCCCTGGAGAATTTTTCATACCTCGTACTCCAGAATCGACAGATCTGTCTGATTTTACAACTCGCCTACACCAATTCACTGCTAAGCTGCGTCCTTCTCCTGCTGCACGGCACAACAAGCCTAAAGTGTTTGTCCATAAAGACTTAACTTCTTCAAGTCACGTGTTTTTGAGGGATGACACATCGCGAGGTTCCTTGCAGCCACCATATACCGGACCGTATGAGGTATTAGAACGCGGGGATAAAACTTTTAAAATATTGGTCAAGGGCAGAAGTGTCACTGTATCGATAGACCGCCTTAAGCCGGCCTATATACTTGTCGACCCCTCTCCCACGAACATTCCTATCCCTACAACTGTTCCAAATCCTATACCCTTACCCAGTCCTCCCCGAATGCAACCTTCTCCTCCGAATAGCTCAGAGACCAAAACTACTCGTTCCGGTCGCAAGGTGCGGTTTCCTGACTATTATCGACCGTAGCAACGGTCTCGGCGGGGAGTGATGTGGCCGTACTTAATATTTAATACACATCATATTTCTAAATAACTAATATATCACATACATAGTATTTATATAAATAAATATATACATAATATTTATTATTAAATCTATAATATATAATACTTATCTATTTACAATATTTTACAACAACTTAACTAGAAACATAATATATTATAAACAAATATATAATACAAGACACTAGAATATTATAACATTAACTCATAACACATATTAAAATATCTTGACGTACAAACTATGAGCGAGATTGTATTGTGCATTGGAGACGCGCGCTAATAACCGGTGTCGGCCGGTCCTCACCTCGCGCGCCCCTCGTGTATGCGCGCACGCCGCGCCGCCAGTCGTTTTCTGCACTCGGACGTTGAACCCGTGTCGCTTGTCGGTTTCCCGCGATTGCTTATAAGTACGCTAATTTAAGTATTTTCTGCCTTTCTCGCTATCACTCGCTTTCTCCTTCTATTTCTATAGACTTATATACTGTTTGTGCTTGTGCCTGTGCTTATTAAACTCTTAAGTGTTGTGGATCTATCGTGTTTCATTCCTTCTTTCGCCTTCGGACTATAAGGTATTTATACGAACACTACACCGCTAAGTGCAGTACACATAAACAGACACTCGCATCTATACCGTCATTCTTTCTCGTTGTTGCAAATCCACTGGCGTTCATTCTGTAAGGATTGTACATTCCGGCAGGAATGAACGTTAGTGGATGGCCCGCTATTGACATGCGTTCAGAAATAATGACAAAATGCATTCTTTCCCACTAACTATCTAATTGAATTTTTAAACTCCTTGGACGTGCCTAGCTTACCACCGCACAATTTACGACTAAAGATTGGTTCCGTAGTAATCATGCTTCGAAACTTAAACCAACCAAAACTGTGCAATGGAACACGTTTGGTGGTAAGTTAATTAATGAACAATTTGATTTACGCCACGATACTTAAAGGAAAATTCAAGGGTGAGGAAGTTCTCATTCCGAGAATCCCCATGATCCCAATATATATTAATTGAAAAAATCACGTTGGTACTTGCCCGGATTCGAACCCACAACCTCTTACACGAGAGGCGGGCGCCTTACCCACTGGGCTTTCACGACACATCCATCTATGTTCATATTTATTTTGTATAATTGTATTACGTTCATCAAAGCCTAAATTAGTTCAGCTAAAAGGTAACACGACATTAATTTGATTGTCAGGCGGTACGAAGTTCGCCGGGTCAGCTAGTAAAAAATAAACTATGCCTTCGTGTATTGTGAAAAGTTGTCGAAACCATAGTGGTTCAGCTAATAAAAGCCACGGGATCACTTTTCATAGGTAAGCATGTCATTTTTAAGCTTATTTCTCGATTTTACGTAAATAGATTTAATCAATCATAAAATCAATCAGTGTTGCAACTAATTCAAGTTTTAATTTACTTTAAAAGTGGGAGCTTTTTATAGTTTTGGGTACTACTTATTTATCGTTATTGTATTATTCGACACCTTACAGATTTCCTTCAGCTAATGACTTGTGGAAAAATGTAGCCTATATTTTGTCCCTCCGAGTTAATACCTTTACAACACAAAAAAAAACATTCAAAACCATCGAGTAGTTTTTTTTTTTTTTTTGGTGAGTGGGAAATCATCCAATGACTGCTCCCGTCCTGGGTGCGGCGGGAGGGTGTGTCAGACTCTTACTGACTAAAACCCACTCATGTTCCTTCGATTGCCTTTTATGTTCCAGGGTCACGGTAACAGTTATAAACATAACATTCCGCAACCCCGGCAGGCGTTGGCCCTGTTGGGCCCCTTCCTGTGCTGACTCCTTCTCTTTGAGGCGCGCGTGGAACAAAACGCGCCGTCTACGCGGTCCTGGTCCTAGCCGGGCGGCGAGCTACCCATAGCTCGCCATCCGCAGAACCGCGCCTACGGTGGCCGGTAGTCGTCTTGCGATTGCGACTCTCGACGTCTTCGCCTGGGTCTTTGTCCGGGGTGAGAGGCTCGTCGTTGCCTCTCGCGCGCCGCCGTTTCCTTCACTAGCATAACTGCTTCGCAGAAGGAGGCGACGGCATCCCATTCCGTCTCGCCCCGCAGCATGGCCTGAACCAGCGCTGGGCGCGAGAGGTCACCGCCGCCGATCGCCTCTACGAGGACACGTCTATGGTCCGCCCATGCGCGGCACACCTCCACCGTGTGCTCGACCGTGTCCTCCAGGCGACCGTTGCTGCAGTGGTGACACCCAGGCGTCGCTTCCGCCTGAAACCATCGAGTAGTTCTGCGGGGTTATTCACTAACTCTATTGACAGCTCATAGTGATGATCACTTGGTAAAGTGTTCAACGGTTAACTGTCAAATGGCTAGTTTCGTATTCGCTATCACCAGTGTCGAACTGGAATGACGTCATTAGCAACCGGTATGGCTGATAGTCACCGTAAACACATTTTGACAGGAGTTGTTGTATCGATACTCGTAAAATTGCGATTCTCTAAGCTTTTGAAGCTACGAGTGTACATCAAATTGAAGGTCACTTCACCACTTGATAAGCACTGCTCTTGGGTAGTGTTTTATGAATTCTCGTGATGAGCACCGGTGCCTATATTGAGTTAACCCACTAAATTAAGTTTATTTACTAACTGTTAACTTGTAATTTGTGTCTTAATTAAAGAAAATGTAAGAATTACGTCGAATATAGGAATTACATATTATTGGATTGTTCATTTTTTTTACTATTCTCGTGTTGTATTTTTTTTTTGGTGTTTTGTTCTTTATCATTTTGTTAGAGATTATGATATATGTTTATTATATTATTAATATAATGTGAATTTGGATCTTAGATATCCGAAATAATAATTTTTAATTGAAAGTTTATTAAGTTGTTTATAAATTTAAGAAATTTGTTTATTCTACTTGGGCGCAATTTCAAAATTGGCGGTGGGAATGCACAGGATAATAAGTGTAATTTTATTCCTTATAGGTATTTATTATTTTGTTTTTTATGGCATGGCACACATTGAATGAATAGTATAATATGGATAATAACAGCATTTTATTGTTTATAAAAATGGTTAAAAAGATTTAAGACAGTCACTGTTTTTAATAATTAAGTAATAATATCTAATCTTATAACTATAATTGATATGAATCATATAAGTCTTTTATTGTTTTAAAAAAATGGATACAAAGAAAAATACAATTATACATAGTTACGTAAATCATAAATTGAGATTAGTAAATAAGATACTTATGTACTAATAGTTAGCCTTGGTAGTTACTCATCTAAATTTAAGGATTAAGTAACATATCTATCGCTAATTCTTTTAATAAAGTACATATTCATTGAAGTATTTTTAAACGGCGTTCTACTTGAGCAAGACGTCGTAACTTTATGTATGTGGCCCAGCATGGAAAGGACTTCATTTGATATCTGTAAAATAAAAAATCTTATTAAATTTACACATAAATAATAATATCAATCCAGTTATAAGTATAATTATAATGAAATGTATGAAATCCAATAATTCAAAATGATTAAGAACTAAAAATACTCAGGCAGGCAATCCCACCTCAGCCTTTTATTTGTTTCAACCCAATGCCTGCCTGTATTACAGATTCAATAACACTATTATAAACACGTACAACATAAAGTTAAAATGCAAGCTATTTTTACAGTGAATTGTATGAGGTACTCAAGTGGTTGTGAGAGGTGCTTTTATGTGGGGTCTAACATAGTAACCAATTTTAAAGTGACAAAAAATTCTTGGAACTGGGAATGTCTAATAATAAAGGGAAGGATTAGATAACAAATATTCGAAGTTGATGAGGATAATTAAGATATAAACTTACTCTTCGCAATGGTTTACCGTCCCGCTTCTGCCACCGAGTTCAAATGGACTGCTTTGGAGTTCCACACTTCTAGAAATAATATTGGGATTGGACTCTTCAAGCAATTTCAGCTGCCTAGCCGAAACTCGTTACTCCAGGCATCTTAAAATTAAATATTCTACATTAATACAATTTAGGGCGTTGTACCTACTTATTCAAAAGTATTTACTTAATTTGTGTTACTTGTTGTATTGTAACAATGTAGTTGTAACATCAATAAGTAATAAAATATGTTTTATTAAAGAACTCTCATTGTCAATTTCCTCAAATTACATGTTATTACGAATGTATTTGGTAGGTTTACTTACGTTTTATTTTATAATAAGATCACAAAACACAAAACTTCCTATTGATTTACTAGTTTGTTTACGTAAAAATGTCACGAGCATGTTGTAAACCGCTCAAATTCAGTTGTTTACAAAAATGGAGTATTATTACTCATAACAGGCACTATTCAAATTAGCAACATAATAGTCGATAAAAAAATAGAGGTGTCAAGTGCTGTGCCGAAGAGCACCGTAAATTGTTGATAGTCACCGTGACGTGATAGTCACTTCATGTCATACGGAATACCAATTTTATGACATGCTCAGTTGTCATCAAAGTTCAGTGTACAACTGAAGCCAGTTGACAACTGGCATTGAAAAAGTTAGCAAATAGCCCCGCTGAAGATTAGCGTGTATAAACAAACAGACAAACTAACAGATTTTTTTTTGGATTCGTGCTCTTACTGTTTCTAAACCCCCTCGATATTTTTTAATATTTTCTATGTATATAAACTTTTTTTACTGTTTTATAACACCTATGTAAAGATATCCAATGTGTTTTATTTATTTTACCTTTATTTTTAACAATACTCGTCACAAAAACTAAAGATTAAATTTCAAGGGATATCTTATTAAAATATAATTTAAAAAATGGGTAATTTTCCTCTATCTGGCATCCCTATTTACACGCTCATATAGTTACGACGTCGCCATTTTGGTGCTTCAATCACGCCGTAATGAAGCTCTGTCCGGTATTTTATACGTCCATGGCTAATGGTATAGTAAAGAGTTTTTTCAGCCACAATTAGCCATTCTTTTATATAAATTAGAACTATTCCACAACCCCGGATTCGCTGTCCCACTGTCAGATAACATCGACCGTAACTTTTAGAGATGGCCCAATCATGGGTTCAATAAACGAACACGATAACACTTTTATTTTAGTATCATCTTCATACGAATTGCAGCAAAACGCGTGCCGTTCTACTCCACGTCCATTGTGTGCCTAATCTCGAAACACCTTGATTGCCGGTCAAGGTGTTTCTCGTTCCGGGATGTTTCTTATTTTCTGACAGAACAAGACACTAAAATAAGAACTCTTAGAACTCTATGCATTGACAAAGGATCTTACAGTTCATCTCAATATGTATTGTGTAATACTATAAAATAAATATAACAATAACAATGTGATTTAACTTCGGTGGGGGGGGGGGGGGGGGGGTTAAATAAAAAATGTCTTACTGCGTGAAACTGAGGGTGCGTTCCAAAACGTGCGAATAATTCACTCGGAAATTAAAAAGAGATAGAAACAACGAAAGAAAGAGGACGGCTAAACTGTTTTTGAACGCTACAGAGTGATTTACTGTTTTGGAACGGGTTAGGGTCATGATGGTTAGGATCGTATGATGACACTGTCAACATAACCTTTTATCTCTATTGCAAAGAAGGAAAATTGAGTTTTTAAGCATATTTTGCAAATAAACAAGTACTACCTGTTCGTTTCTACTTTAGTAAATCCATTCTTCAACATCAAACTTCAACATTGGCGCTTATATGATTTTGACATATGTCAGGTAATTTTTAACGACGCTCAGCCAAGGGTGAGAAATCGCACTTGTCAGTGCGAAAATTACTCTACCGAAAGCGTTCCAAAATACTGCTCGGGTAGCTGTCGAGTAATTGTTCGGTTACCCTCGGTTTCACTCGGCTCATTTCGGAACGCTCTAGAGTAACTTTCGCACTATGTACTCCGTGTAATTTTTACCCTTTTAGGAACGCACCCTGAATATTCTGTCATGTTGACGTATTGACAATATGACAGTCAACAACAGTTTTTGGATTTTCGCTCATCCGTCACAAAAATGGCTGCGCTTAGGGTA
Organism: Athetis lepigone; assembly: GCA_033675125.1. NCBI lineage: Eukaryota > Metazoa > Arthropoda > Insecta > Lepidoptera > Noctuidae > Athetis > Athetis lepigone. The sequence goes on along the minus strand of CM066229.1, from coordinate 18,314,738 downwards.
TTCAGTCGTAATTTACCGTATTTACGACAGCAATTTTCTGCTTTACTAGGAAACACGTCGCCATCGGTGAAATTCATTTGTGTAGTAGTTATTATAGGGTATATTCTATCGTTTTCCGACGATGTTGTGGACGTTCTCAGTGTCACTCCAGGGTATTTGTTGCCACCTTCGTTTCAACTATGGTCCACTTTCACGTTCTGGTTTCTCGAGATACATTTGTGGGAAGTGATCATCGACATTGTGACAGTGGGACTGTGTGGGAAACTAATAGAACCGCTATGGGGTCAGATGGAAATGATGAAGTTTTTCTTCTTGACCAACATTGGTGTAGCGTTTCTAACGACGTTCTACTATTTAGTGATATTTGCGTGTACAGGACAAACGTCCTACTTGTTCGATATACACGTCCACGGCCTGGCGGGCTACCTCGCCGCGGTCAGTGTAGCCGTGAAGCAGATAATGCCAGATCATCTGCTGATAAAAACACCATTAGGTGCGAATTGTTTGATAAGTATAACTGTTTACTGTTATCACTTAGTTTGTTTTATATATTCTTACTTAATAGCCTTGGATAATATTGAATACATTAAGTTTCAAACCTGTTTTGTGTGTATAAAGAATCTAACCCATTAATGTATAAGCCTATCAAAATCTATTTCACACATTAACTACTCACAGCTATAACAAATAAAGCTTCCAAACAAAACAAGTCACACAAACACGATTTTTTTTGAATATGGCAACATCAATATTGTTTGTTTTATTTTTCAGGAAAGTTGACAAACAGATCACTGCCGCTTCTGATTCTCATAGCAGCTATCATTCTATGGGCTATTGGAGCGCTGGAGGGCACATACCCATGCATGTGGGGCAGTGGGACTATCCTGTCGTGGATATACCTGAGGTTCTGGCAGAGGCACAGCAGTGGAACCAGAGGAGATATGGCTGATAATTTCAGTTTTGATAAGTAAGTTGCTAGTTTCTTATTAATTTTTATCTTTACCTATTAGCTGTAATTACATAATATAACTAGCTGCTGTCCCCTGCGGTTTCACCCACATTTTTCGTTACTGCTCCGCTCCCGTGGGTCGTAGTGTGATAGTATATAGCCTATAGCATTCCTCGATAAATGGGCTATGTACCACAAAAAGAATTTTTCAAACCAATAGTTCCAGAGATTACCCCCTACATACAAACTTACAAATTTTACCTCTTTATAATATTAGTATAGATATGTTTTTAAATGTGTATTGGCTAATTCATCAATCCACTGCATCATTATTTAGTACGGGTTAAAGATGTAGTAGGATATATATATTCTACATGTACACAAATAATTTAACTCTTGATAGGGTCAACAATATAAGAAGGAGATAGGGTATGCAACAAATGGATTATTTATTGTATTGTATTTATGATATTTCAATGTTAGAACATTAATATACCTAATAGCTTATCATTTTTAAAATGACAGAAACTTAAACTACTTTCATTTTAATCCTTCGAACACATGATTTGAGACTCAATAGAAAGACAATAGCAGCCCAACAGCCGGCTGTCACTTGATCGTCGAAAGAGCAGTGTGCAGATCATGACAAAGCTCTATTCCAAAATTTTGTAAATAATAAACACAATGTGGGCTTAAAATTTGAAATAACACGTAAAAATAATGATTCTCTTAATTTTGTGTACCACATATTTAAATTTTTGAGTTGTATTCACTCACTTGTCACATACGAATATATCTGACAATAGTGTTCAAAAGATTTAAGGCGCGGTAAGTAGCAAATCTTTAGGTTTTCGCGGGGGTGAAGCAGCGGCGGCGAAATTGAGCGCGAAGCTCCGCCTACTTTTCGGCAGCGCGCGGCCGTATTCTGAAGCCGTCTGTATTCTATACTCCCGGACTCGTAAATCGAGCCACCTAGCGTAATGAGTTAATATCGTACATAACTTTAAAAAATAATATGTACATGTACGCACTTGGGTCAATTAGTGGTACCTCTTAGTGCAACAATATAGAAAGCTGTCTTGGTAAAAAAGATCGGGATTCTTATTCAAAAAAGAATACAGTAATTCATAATTAAAATTTGGTTTGTTTAATATATTTGGTAATGACTTAAATTTAAAATTAAATTAACACTTAAAAAAAAACACAATTTTAGGTCTATTTGGAATAAAAAATGAGAAATTTCTTATTAAGATGTCAATACTTATGGACACATGTATATATATATATATATATATATATGTGTGTAAACAAATAAATATAAAAAAACTAATGGTCATAATAAAAACATCGTTAAAAAACTTTTTCCAGATAAATAATAACCGCCTTCAAAAACTAAAAAATAAACTAAAATTTCGGTGGCAACACAAATAGACTGGCAGAAGAAAAGTTTATTATTTTTTTGGTAAAAGTTTTTACCAATAAAAAAGTGTGTTTAGTGTCGACTCCCAATGTCTGACTGTGTATTACAGTAACTTTCAAAGAAATTTACTTTCAAAATAAAACTACTTACAATCTTATAAAACAAAAATATAAACTTGAAGAAACGCACATATCGGCATTTACGTCGATTTTTTGGTCTTGATGAATTCGAGAAGCACTGAACCGATCGCCACAAAATTTAAATAGGACCACCACTGCATCATAACTTATCAAACAAAAAAGAACGGACGGAGATATCGCGTAACAAACATACAAAATAAACATACAGACGAAATGAACCTCATCCTTTTTTTAAGTCGGTTAAAAATAAAAATCAAATAATTTCCTATTTGAAAAAAGAAATACAAAGATAAGTGGGAATATTTTAGGTGAATATTTTTTTTTGTGAGTGGGAAATCATCAAATGACTGCTCCCGTCCTGGGTGCGGCGGGCGTGTCAGACTTTTACTGACTAAAACCCACTCATGTTCCTTAGATTGCCCTTTATGTTCCAGGGTCACGGTAACTATTATAAACATTCCGCAACCCCGGCAGGACCATTGTAGGTGAATAATGATGATGATGAACTCATTGGACAATGAAATTCTTCTACAGTTCGTCAAAATTTAGCTGTCTGCTACAGCTTCCTTGCTGTATGTTTTCGTTCATTACAGATAGGACCGTGCATGTTTCTGATCTCTCAACAAAAGATAGTCTTCTCTTACGAGACGCCTTATTTTGTTGACAATAGTGATTTTGATGAGAATCAGAAGAATCATTGAGAATATTTGAGATAATTTGATTTTCTCTTAGTGGCATGCCTCGAGCTTGGCGAGAATCAACGATTTCAGGCAGTAGCCAGTTTAAATAAAAAGTTACTAATTTTACTTTCATTTGTGTCTCCCAGAAAACCTCATTTTGGTCTATAATCTCTGTTCTCAGGGGATTGTTTTCACCACTCCACACTGCAAATAAGCATTTTTTTTTACGTGCTACATGAAGTTGACCCTGAACTTGGTAGTACCAGTTACTCTTTTTGTTGATACTGATCAAACCATTATTTTTGTCGTATCTCCATATTTGAATTTTGTTCTCTTTTAGAGCATTATCCAGACCGTTTTTGAAAGCCACTAAAGGACATTTGACTTCGACTATTGTGTCTTGGCCTATCAAACCATCCGGCGTGGCGCCAATAAAAGGATATTCGTGGTCTACGAATAAACCACAGGGCTCAATGACAACATTTTCTTGGATAGCAAGTTGCTGCAAAGCGAGTTGTTCGTTCTCTACGCCATGTGCAATTGCCGTTACATTGCTGAGGTTGGATTTATATAAAATGCTTTGCACTAGCTTGGCTTTGCTGCTATTTTCTCTTCTTTTTATAACTAACCCGAAATTTGATGCAGTTATCATATTTTTTCTTAGATCTAAATCTAACCAATCACTGCTATCCCTCTGATTTATAGTGGACTTTTGAATATTATCTACATCGGCTGTTAATAGTTTCAAATGGTTGAGAAACATTTCTTTGGCTGTATTCAAATCATCTGGTGTCATGTCAGGAGAAGTACTCTGAGAACCGTAATCATGTAAATTTGTTTTGTCTTTTTTTAATGCTCTGTTTTTTTTATGGGGGTTTTCTTTGTTCAATACTCTTTTTTTCAGTCGTCGGTCTTCAAATTTTTTTAACATATTTGTGGGACTTTGCCCTAAAATTTTCTTCTGAAGAGTATGTCTAGGATGAGGGTTATTGAATGCCAAGACTGCAGCAGAACATCGAGCACGATAACCTCGATGAAGGGAGAAATTTATTCTCTTCCCACCTACTGTCTTTGCGACTACACTATTAAAACATTCCACCAAATTTGTGTCTACATCCTCAAGCAGGCTTCTTGATTTTGACAATAACGATTGGATAATAGTTTTTATTCGAAACCAGAACGTGGTATTCTCTATTTGATTGATGTTCTGTGAAACTTTGTCTTTCAAACAGTAAAATTCTTTGCATTTTTCGTGGTTCCCAAAAGCATGATAAATGGAGTTTTGCACTTCGTTCCTAAAATCTGTAAGTGTATCTGGTTTGTCTTTCTCTGCTTTATATTTGTGTATAGAAGCAACTACAACTTTACGAATTGTCATAATCTTGACTTCCGACAAAGTTTTTCTGTATTCTAAGGGATATTTAGTATCTTTACTTACAGTTCTCAATTTGTTGCACAAATTGCGTAACAAGTGGTTCCTGCATTCTATTTTTTGTACGGTATAGTTTGGGTAGGGATTTTGCGCTAGAATTTTTGCGTAAGTAGCAGAATCGCCATCTGCAATTAATCTACCATAAATAATGTTATACATTGCTATAGATGTTTGAAATCCTTGGCAAACAATTTCAGATTCCATACCGCTTGACGAACCAGAATAATTTTTAAAACATTTGTGTTCTGGTGTCGAAATTTGTTTTTTCTCTGCTCGAGCACATATCAAACAATATTTGTTTTTAATTCCTATGAATAGGACTTCACCAAATCTGCGGCCTACAATCGCTGCGGCACCAGACAACGCTTTATAGTTGTTGCCGTAAGAACGCGACGACCAAACGCCATCAGCATATACGTCTATTATCGGTATACCTTCCTTGCTGAATTTTCTTTCAGCTATAGCTGCGTCACGCTCACGCATAGCAGCTTCTTCCATGGATTCAGCTGCTGTTGCTTCCCATTTTTCATAAACGTCGTCTTGAATTTTCGAATAAGTCGTTTCTGTAAAAATTGGGATATCCATACACGCTGTTATTTCTTGAAATTGGGAATATCCGATACCTGCAGAAGTGATTCCTGTGACGGCAGCTAAATTGGAATTAATATTTTGTGTGCTTTCTGGATCTTCATTTGTGACCACAAAATCTTTTTTACACATATTACATCTAAATTTGTATTTAGAGATCAAACCATTTCTGCTTTCTCCTACCAGTGACATATTATTAAAATTACAATTAAACAAAGAACTATGGCTAGATATTTTTTGGAGTTGGTGGATGAAATACATCATATCCACAACTCTTCGACCCTGTATGGGCACTTTTGAATCTTCTTGATAACCGTTTTCGACGAGCAATACTTGATTTTCAGTGATTTCCCTAAAACAAAAATTAATACAAATAGAATTAGCCTGTAATGGGATTGATATGTATGGATTTTGTGAAAAAAGGATACTTTCTCAAAATCTATTCAAAGATTGTCTTTTAGTGATTGCTTTTAGCGATACGATCGGCTACTGAATGACGCTATTTGTGTGTTTCTGTGTGTGTGTGATTAATAGCTAGTTGATTATATTCCAGTTTATTTTTTGTATCGTGCGCGATGTTTTTCTGCAGGTTTGGCATTCAATAACCCTCATCCTTAATATACTCTTCAGAAGAAAATTTAAGGGCTAAATCCCTTAAACGATAACTGAACAAAGGAATATTTAACAAACAAAACCCTCATTCAAAAAACAGAGCGTTAAACAAAACAGATTTACATGATTACGGTTCTCAGAGTACTTCTCCTGATATGACTCCAGAGATGAATTTGATACAGCTAAAGAAATGTTTCTTAACCATTTAAAACTGTAACAGCCGATTTAGATAAGATTCAAAAGTCTACTATAAATCAGAGGGATAGCAGTGATTGGCTAGATCTGAGAAAAGTATGATAACTGCATCAAATTTCGGGATAGTGATAAAAAGAAGAAAAATTAGTAGCAAAGCCAACTTGGTGCAATACTTTTATACTAGGTGTATTTTTGAAACAGTTCAATGCCCTCCCTACCACAATGTATGAAACAGGTGATAATTTTTTTCGACCTATCAGTGTTGGTTCTATAATAAAAGTTGGTTGTTGCCTATAGTGGCTTTAAAAAACGGTCGGGATAATGCCCTAAAAGAGAACAAAATTCAAATAATAATGGAATTTTGTTCTGTTTTAGAGCATATTATATGGAGATACTACAAAAATAATGGTTTGATTAGTATCAACAAAAAGAGTTACTAGTACTACCAACTTCAGAGGCAACTTCATGATGTAGCATGTATAAAAATGTTTATTAGATGTGTGGAGTGGTAAAAATATTATGACATCATCACGTGACGTGACTCGTCGAAATGTAACTATTTCGGACTTGGTCTTATTATAAAAGTAGTACTTATCACAATGACCAGGGGGCCTACCACAAGCCCTTATAGCAGTATTACTTTGATATTAGTTTCAGTGGAAAAGAGACGGCGCTAGACAACATGTCTAACGCTGACAACGTGTCAAACGTCATGGTAAGGGGGCAGTTCAATAAAAAACCCGTTGATTTAATGACTTTTTTTTTTGGTGAGTGGGAAATCATCAAATGACTGCTCCCATCCTGGGTGCGGCGGGAGGGCGTGTCATCAGAATTTTACTGACTAAAACCCACTCAATGTTCCTTCGGTTGCCCTTTATGTTCCAGGGTCACGGTAACTATTATAAACATTCCGCAACCCCGGCAGGCTTGATTATTTGACTTCACTATTTTACTTTGATGACACATACTCGTAATTTTGTTCTTCAGTGGTTTCTTTATTTGTCGCGGTTACTGCAGTTAGAAGTGACAGGGATGTTTCAGACCTATTGAGTTCAAAATTCTTGAGTTTTCTGTAATTAAATATAAAAATCACGATTTTTACATTGGAACAGATAATTCTTTCATAACAACGAAACTAATAAAATAAAACAGTTTTTGAACTAATTTAATTTTCATAATGTAGATTTGCGATAGAAATTTATGTTCAAAAAAACATAGTTAAAAAATAATATCACACAGTAAACGGGCACAAAAAATAAGTATAGTAACAATATAATACTAATTTCGTGCACGTCTACCGAAGCGCCATTTTAGGCCTCGTCGTTCATCGTACGCCGCGCGCGGAGCGTGCAGCATATTAGCGCCCCATAGCCGCAGCTACTGTCTTACCAACTTATCTGTGAAATGGCTAAAATTGGAACTACGGCTGACATGACATTTCAGTCATACATTTGACTTCATTTGAGTATACTCTGTCTCTTTCTCTTAGCAACGCTGTATTGACAGTGTCGCCCTCCTTCAGTTCACAGATAAGTTGGTCTGTCTGTAGACAAAAATTGGTTTTTATTTTGATGTATTTTGTTTGCCTATTTTTTACGAATTACCAAAAGATAAATGAGTTTCATCATATATTGATACTAATAATGCCATAATGGGTATAAAAAAAGGAATACTTACTCGTATACTGTAGATTTTTTATTACGTCGTTTTCTGGTACAAATCCGTCGCAACTGTTTATTTCTTTTATTTCCCATTGCTTACAAACACGAATCACTATAATTAAATTACTAAAATCTAAACAAAGAATCAAAAAAATAAACAAAGCGCGAAATAATAATGGAGCAAAAATTTGTAAAAATCGGACGTGACCTCTCGTAGCAACGGCTAGCTGCCGACTGGGCGTGGACTGACACAAGCTTGACAGAATGTACGACAGTAGTGCATCGAGTTAATAGAAATAAGGTCGAAAATATTTTGACGTTTAATTTTACTTGAATTTCATGTCCGCAAAAATGTAAGTCATTTTGCAGTTTTAATTAAATATTTTAAAAAATACAGTTCTGTGTATTAAAATTTTTAGATATGTCTTTAGTTTATTAAATTTTCTTTGTTATAGATATAAAAAATATGATGGTTGTCGCTGAAAAAATTGAGAATTTCGAGACGAAAATTTTTTTTCAGTGGTCTTTTTGAACATTTTTTTTTCGTAGTTCTAGACCACTTTTGCAAATTGTTTTTGTGTAAGTCTTTTCTTTATTCATTTGACTATACACTGTATTTTTTTCTGGCTTGTGGTATGAATAGATACGGCTAACTTTGCGACGAAAATCTAGACGTTTTACAAGGTGTACGCTATGGACAGCGCCTTAAAAGCATATCACAAATTATTCTAAACATGAAAAAGATGAGCAGAAGGTAATTTTAAAAAGAATTGCAAGACTAATGTCTTGAAAATGATGAGTTTGTAACTTAACGCACCTGTGTATTCTTTTATTTGTATACTTGTGTCAATATGCTCCACAGGCCAATGTGTTTATTGTTAAATATTCCATATGTTTTGCAGTAAATACATTATAAATAATTAATATTGTAAATGTTAATGTTTATGGGAATAGAAATTTGTTACTCTTTTGAGCACTCCTTTTATTACTGAACTCACGAAGTATCATAGGCTAAACAACAGCACTATGATCTCCATGACCAGTGCAAAGTAGTAACCAAAGACACCATATTTGATGTAACACAGGTGAAACCACAGCAGAGAGCTAGTAATCCTTATATAAGACAAAAGTAATGCAGAGCTTCATATTTGAAATTCCAAAATATTCAAATTGCTAATCTACTATTTTAAATCAGGGAAATAGTACACTACTATTTTATGTGATACAATGTAAATTGAAAAATATTTCCATGCAAAAATGCTGCAATACGATTTTGCTAAGTTAGTAAAGATGATATGATATAAAATCTAGCTTGCTTATCTTCCGGTACTAAGAAAATGTTATCATTTTGTGGGCCTTTCTCATTTTTTGTAGATTAATAGAATTGGCTTAGTAATGCCGAATACTGAAACATCACTTAATTTTGAGACACTCTCAAATCTTGTGTGTGTGTATGTCATGTCTTTCTTACTCTAAAGAGATAAAGTTAGGATAGCAACAGATTTCGTATCGTATTGTATTATAGAATACTTCTCCCTAAGAACCTAAAGTCCGGAATATTTCGAGTAGAAGAGTACTCCCCCAGGTCCATTCAAATTGTCGTCTAGTCTTACGTCACCTAGAACCAACCCTCATGGTTCTATCGGAACTACTTTACTAAAACTAGATCAAGTGATAAGCATTAATATTGCTTTAACACGATAGCTATAACTGTGTCATTGAATCATTGGATGATAATAACAGTAACACAGTAACCTACAGCATTGAATATGTTGTAGTCTTCAAGTTAATAATTTAGTAGATAAGTAGATTTCCATGTGTGAGTCATACCTTATTGATATCAGGACTCAGGTGCATATTTTTATTATCAGTACAAGATAGATATTTATTTATTTTTAAATCTTACACTCTGTGCACTTTCACAGGATTAGATTACCCCAATACAATAGTGGTTACTAACTGTCTCCCATAGTTTCACCCGCGTCTTTTGCTATTGGTTCGACTCCTCGTGTCAAAGATGTTACTTAGCCTATAATATTCTTCACACAGCTTAATCTCAAGATTATTTATTGACTAATAGACGGTGTATACAAAAACATTATTATATTTTTTAACCATACCATCCTACTGCTGGGCAAAGGCTTTCCGCTACTCCTTACATCGGTGGCTACATATACTTCGTGATCTGCAGCAGTCCCTACAGGTCATTGTGGAATATCAGTTTGAATTTCTGCGGGCCAGTAGTTCATTCGGCACGCGACAGACATGTCCAGCCAAGTTCCATTTAGCCTTTTGCGCCAGGGTTATAGGCTGGATTTTTGGATGAGCAATGTGGTGTTACGAATGTGATCCTTCAATTAATTAACATGTGTGCGACGCTCCGTAGCACGTTGGCAAACCTTGGCTTTGGACTATTTGATGTTAACCAAAGACTACACAAACAAAAGAATTTCTTCTACTTGTTTTATTTTATTTGTATAGACATTATCAGGAGCTCTTAACTGTGTTGCATCTTATAATAAACAGCTGCCATGTTTAGATGTTTTTTTTTCAACTGTAGTAAGAATAAAATTATTTGTATTTGTCAGCAATGACAAGGAAGGTTAAGGATTATGTCACGCTATGAATGTTCAAAATATATTAATTTCAGTATTGTTTTGTGACGGTTGTTCAGTAGTTTGATGGTTAATTATTTAATTTCAATGAGAATAGCGTTGCCATTGTGTTCAGCAGGTTCAGCTGCTTGTTATTCAATACATGAAACTTTCAGTTTTCTGTTGGCACTTATTACTGTTTTGTTCAAGAACAACCCAAATATAGACGTACTTTGATCAATAGATTAAACAGTCAAAAATATATAATCCAATCTTAAATAAGAAAACAATTTTCTTACTCACTAGTTATTTTTGTGATTAGCCCAATAATCCCTTCATTTTATAATTTACTAGCTGTCTCCCGCGGTTTATGTGAGGTTTTTGGTTACTGCTCTGCTCCCGCGGGTCATAGCGTGATGTCATGTAGTCTATGTCTTATTCTGATGATGTATTTAAGCTAAATTTCTGTTAAGTTTCATCAAAATCCGTTCAGTAGTTTTTGCGTGAAAGAATAACTAACATAGATACATACAAACCTTTCCTCTTTATAATATTAGTATAGATCAAAATTAGATTACTGCTTGTAAATCGTTTCCATTACTTTCTTCTTTATTCAACTTCTTCATATTATTCGCAGTTTCTTCCCAACGGTCCTACAGCCAGTGGTGCGAGGTATCCTGGGCCCGCCGCACCGCTGTTTAGTGCGCATGGGGCTGTGCTCCCCCAGCCCGCGTCGCGTGCACCTCGCGTTGAGCCCTAGAGGCGTCACCATATCGATGCCGGGCGTCGAACCGCAAGACATGGAGAGGCGGAGGTTTGTATGCTGTAAATTAACCTTTTTTGAACGCTTGTGGGCCTCCCGCTGACGCTGGGGCCCGTTGGATGCTGGTCACTCAGGATCGGTATATGTGGAAAAAAGCGGAGGCCTTTGTACAGTAGTTGATTTCTATCGGCTGATATGATGAAGAAATTAGCCTTTGAGCTATGCAAAGAATAAATGTGATAACTTGACTGACAAGGCCTGTAGAAAATATTCAAATTGGAACCTATTCGAAAGTATTCGCGTGATGCTTCAACATCACGTCCCCAGCCTTTTCCCACCTATGTTAGGGTCGACTTCCAGTCTAACCTGATCCTTCTGAATACCAATTATTTATATGGCGCAGCGCAACTGCCTATTAAACCTTCACAATCCAGTTACTGGGTAACACAATACATTTACATAGCTCTAATGTAATAAAGATGTGGATACATTGAAATAGTGTCCCATCAATTTTGCGTCGTAAAATTCAAGGCTTGCTATTTCGTGAACAATTTACTTTTACAGATAAAAGTAATGTAATTAAATTGTGAAATTAGTGCGGCGGGTTTTAAATGTACAGTCAGCATCAAAAGTCGATGACCACATTTAAAATTTCAAAACCGCTGTACACCGTATAATACCTAAATTGCTCAACATGACAAGCACCAGAAATTAATGATCATCATAAAAGAGCATAAGTAGGTGACCACCACTTTTCAAAAGTCGCTAAACAAAGTTATGGCAAAAAAAGCATGACATTCTTCGTCTCTAAAGTCACTAAACAAATTTTTGTCAAAAATAGCATACCATCGTTCATCTCAAAAGTCCCTGAACAACATCAATTGTTTTTTGGGTTTAATATGTGTGTGTACTCGTATTTTTGTGAAGTGACATTAATATAACATTCCTTTCCGAAGTTTGACAACAAACCATCTGGGGGCACGGTAGTACCGCCGCCAAGATGATAAATTATTCTGATTAGCAAAACCGTTTATAACCTACCCTGGATACTTATCACAGATATTTATCAGTTTTTTTTTTGTATTAAATTTTTTACATCAGTGTAGACTGTCAACAAAGGTATAATTAAGTGGAAATATTCTTTTTATATTTAAGGATAAATATTTTTTTAAATACCCCCAACTATGTTTCCTAAACAATTTATTTAAAAGGGAAACTGCGTGAATTTTGAAAATGAGCCATTGGTTTACAAATAAGGCTTTATACTTTGAAAATGTGCTTGTTGCTTGATCACCCCCACCACCTCGTTGGCTCTAAGAAATAAAAATAATATATTTTGGAAAGTTAAATTCGAAATTTAGATCCATTAAATATTTTTACATGATTTAGTTTTGATGACAATATTGGATTTGTAACTCTGAAGATAGAAACAAGCACTTTTTAGTTTGCAGTTCAGTATCCGAAACAAAGTAATGTTCAGCAACTTTTGGTAGAAGTTATTTGCCATGATTACACTAGATACCAAAAGAACCATTTTATATTGTTCAGTGACTTTTGCAAAACTAATTGTTGTGTTATTTTTGGATGTTATAACGATCAGCAATTTTTGACAAAATGGTGTTCAGTTAATTTTGAACTTTATTGATGTTCATTCAATACTGGCGCCTATCTTGTTGAGCGATTTATGGATGATATAGTGTTCAGCGGTTTTGAAAATCTGAATGTGGTCAGCGACTTTTGATGCTGACTGTACTCGGATATAGCATAAGCTTATCTCACAATAAAGTACTAAATACCTGTTTGTTTTCACATAGTTATGTGACAGACAACAGCTACGAGATTATAATCTTTTAAAACACCATTAGTGTTTTTTACAATCTTGTTTATTTTGAGGTGTAATGATCGTCTGTTTTTTTAGAAACCTTGTTAGTTACAAAGCCCTATTTTGTTCATAAATCGGTCTCTGTAATGTTTTCCACTGTTATTAATTCCTGTCTAACCTTTCTCCAGACAAATCGCGCTCAAGGCGTTGAGCGAGAGATTATCGAAGACTTCCGAGCAGACGCGACAAAAGAACCTTTCGACCAAAGTGAACATGGACGCGGTGCGCAAGGCGCAGTCGCAGGTGACGCCGCAGTTCGCGGCGGACGCGGCGCCGGCGCCGAGCGCGGAGGCCACGCTCGTGGACCTCAGCGAGCCGCTGTTGCCGCCCACCACCAAGCACTCATGATCCGAGCAGATCCAAACACTAAACTAAAAGGCTGTTCACAGAACCAATGTAGAAATAGGTACGGTTGACTCGATGCGTGCCTGACGATCTCAAACGTTACAATTCCATGCTGTATGAAATGATTTATTACGAGAGTCCGTCGACATTGGTGGTTCTTAACAATGAGCGATTCATGAACATCACACGTTTAATGTGCATTTCGGTTCGTTAGTTTGTAAGCTATAGCATTTCTGCAGTGGCACTGTGAATCTATACGAAATAGTATTCATTTTATTTTCTTTTATAAATCCAATAGTTATGGTAAAACAGTTGAATGTGTGGGGTATAAAGTAAATATTTTTTTGCAGATTTTATTGCATTTGTTGATTGTGTCTAGCGAGGAGTGTGAAAGATGTGACATATTGTAAATATAATTGATATTGATTAGTGTTAATTAATAAAATAAATATCTAATCACTTAGTTTAGATTTTTATTGCTTTTCTCGTCATATTTTCATACAACATTTTCATGTTAGATCAACAGAATAAAGAATTAGGCAAAGTAGTCTTATTGAATGTAGGTGGTGTAAATAGATATTATTCTTATTTACATATACATAATTAAGTTTGTAGTGCCTGTCTGGTTGCGCAGATATACAAGGCACTGCTTACGACACTTGGCATAAATATAATGGGTTAAAGTTGATAACATTGCACTTCACTCTAGAATAACATTTTGCCAGCTAACTGGCTTTCAATATACAACAATAACCCCTTATAAAGAGTAAATATTATATTTAACACTATATATATTTATACTAATGTACAGAAAATTGAAACATAAATCTACTAGCTGAGAATGAAAATATAGTATTCAATGAAGAAATGTAAATTCAAATACAACACTATAGTCAGTATAGACATTCTTGTGACCTGTACACTATGAGATTTTATTACTAAGGGCCTAGATTCACCATCAGTAAACATATTTTCTACGAGATAAATACAAGAAAAAGGACAGAATTTGTATGAAATTCACTGCTAAGAAATTTATCAGATGGTGAAACGGGCCTTAAATGTGATAGATTCACTGATTTTAGATACAACATTTTATAACTACCAATGTGGGTGCCGTCAACTACTGGGAGAATCTTTACTCGTACTATATGACATTATAGTACGAGTAAAAATTCTCCCAGTAGTTGACGGCACTGTCGGGGCCGATGGGATCGTAGCCCTTAGCACTACATGACGACGATGGTCCAAATGGGACTACTTAATCAGCTCTTTCCATAGGAAACAATGATTTGGTACGCATCTGTTTAGCTTACAAGCATAAAATCGTAGTTTTTCTATAGACAAAGAAGTATGAGTAGTCACATAAATATCAACAAGATAATACTATACAGACTAAGGCCAGGTTCCCACTACGCCGGACCGGCAGATCTACCGCGCCGGTAAATCTGCCGGAAGGGCTAGTGGCTGTACAATTTATATGAAGCTATTCACATTATCCCGGGTCCGGCATTTTTACCGAGCGTTTTGTCACTACGAATTGCCGGTAGAACACCCGGGCCCGGAGTAATGTGAACGAGTTTGAGCCGGTATCTGTCCCCCGCTCGCCCCTCTCGTGCTCCCCTCGCCCCGCCCGTGTTCCACTCTAGTCATTCGGCTCGCATTTTCTGGTAAAAGTAGACGTTTAGCATGGTGAAAATCTTTCCCGTAAAATAGGGTGTACCCAATGTTTTCTATTATTTTGCCTTCTATTGAGATACCACCACACACAACAATTTCTTCGTCCAATGTGCGCGCAGATCCAAATTCAACTGCTGTCTGAATTTCTTCCGGGATCCGATGTAATGTGAACACTTTGTCCGGTGTCCGGTTTTCGGCAGATCTGCCGGTCCGGTGTAGTGGGAACGCAGCCTTAAAGTTCGATGATAAACCAATTTTTGAGAACCTATTTAGCTGCTTGTACAAGCTAAGAAAAGCCGCATTATTCTTACGTTATTCCACTTTAGAAAAAAATATCTGCGTTACAAACCACGACTTATTGTTTTCGTTTCTTTCGACTTTACTCCTGTCTCACATTGTTGGTGTCTTTAGCAACGGCAGCTTTCCTAAGCGTGTTCAAACTGTATTATGCTTAGGCCACAAAAATATAGGTCTCTATCAACGCGCGTATCTTGCGCAAACGAGATGGTGTTATCAGTCAGTATAGCTTCGTCTCTCGCACTTAAAAATCTATTTAGTCATTTGTTTTGTTAGTCAAACTCCACAGTTACAACAGTCAGTCAAGTCTTTGTAATCAATCCGAGGAATTCACAGTCATTTCCACGAGCACAGTACACCGTCACTCGCGGTCGCGCCACGAATAGCGGCGTTTATACAAGGGCTACCTATAGTAGTGATGTTGGTTCTGCGGCGGCCACTGCTGAACCGGCACTGAGGGCTGCTGGTATCCTTCACCCCAGCGAGAACCTTCGCCCATCGAGTTTACTGACCCCATGGGCACTGAAGACGGCATTGCAGACACTCCTGATACGTTTGTTGACATGCTGCCACCTGATAGTAATAAGGTGTGTTGAGACGGAGTTTATGAGGGATAAAGCTCGTAGTATAACATTTTTAATTAAGTATCAAAACATATTTTTTAATAATATTAACGAATAATTCGTTGTTTGTTCTAAAAACTTTAATTTCATTAAAACTAGTATTAAAATATAGCATTTAATTGCTAATTTCTTTTTTATTCTTAAGTCCATCATTGACCGTAGAGGCAAGAAGGGGTATTTATATTTATTTAGGTATTTAGGATCTCGAACAAAGGATGTAAATGTACCTATCATAAACAATTATTAAGGACGAATATCGCTTACGTGTATTTTTAGTAAGGTAAATAACCGTTAATTCCATAATTAAAAACACGTCTCGCGTGGACCTGGCTAGTCAAGGAACATAGTGGTTTTAGCTTAGTCTATCACACACCCACCAGTCTTGCCCAGATGTGGATGATAAGCCCATGAAGAATCTACCATGATAAAAAAAAGACGGGTTGCACTCCGGTGTGCCGGCAGAAGTGAAAACTTGATTATAGCTGTCTACTATCCATCCGTCCTACGCTTTTTCGATCAGGTCACGTGTCCTGACGCGAGTTTAAGATTTTATACCCATTACAGAAAAAGTGCTCAACGCCGCTAAAGAAGTTTTCACTTCAAAAAAATAACATTCTCTCGGCGGACTCACCAGGTTGTACGTATGAGGGCGGCGCGGAGTAGGGCGGTGCAGTGGCGTAGTACGTGGGCGGAGGCACGCTCATTGTATGTGCCAGAACCGGCACCGCTGACACAGCCGGCAAGGGCGGCGCCGGCACCGGCTGCGGAGGCTGTTACACAGAATAATCGATTATTGTCACTTGGTTGACTGGAAGAGAATGCTAAGGACAGTCCCTTATTAGGACAATGCATATGCACACTTATTAAGCTTCATTTGAGTTTAGTCATACTTATACAGTTCCGCTTCTATCAGTCGCGTTCAGCAAGCAACGTAAAAATAAGAAAGGCCGTCAAGAATGGCTACAGAAAGCCTAATGGAAGCGTACGCGACTTCATACAAAATCGTTGTAAATAAATATTGTGTGAAATGTAATGACAAACAAAAAGAAATATGCCATTCCCTCTATAAAAAATTCAAGGGCAACCGAAGGAACACGGGTGGGTTTTAGTCAGTGAAAGTCTGACACTCCCTGCCACCCCAACGAGAGAAGTCGGTTAATAATTACCCATTCATAAAAAAATGATGGTGATGAGGTTGGTGCGCGCGCGGCCGCGCTCGTATACTCACGGGATAGTAGTTGTAGTAGTTGTGCGCGTCGGCCTGGTCCTGTATGGGCACGGTGATGAGGTTGGTGCGCGCGCGGCCGGGCGCGTGCGCGTGCACGTGCGCTCGGGGGTCGTTCGCGGACGGGGGCAGCTGCTGGACATAAAAGAATAAGTTTAAATCGACATAGGTGCAGGGAGGGTCGTTCCAGGCGGCGGCCGACTTAATGTCGAGTGGTGTTGCGACAGTCTTGGATAGGATCCGGCAACTGGGACTTGAGGTGGCCCTGCACAAGTCCGAGGCAATATGTTTTCATGGCCCTCGGCACCGGCCACCTCCGGGGTCTCAGATAACGGTGGGAGGGGTTTACATCGGTGTCGAGTCGACGATAAAGTACCTGGGACTTGTCCTCGACAACCGATAACGAACCGGAACTTCACGGCACTTCCGACGTTTGGGTCCGAAACTGGCGAAGGCCGGAACTGCCCTCAAGCGGCTCCTGCCCAATCTCGGTGGCCCAAACGCCTCCTGCCGGAGGCTCTACACGGGGATCGTGCGGTCCATGGCCCTCTACGGGGCTCCGGTGTGGGCGCCCAATCTAGCCGCGGCTCCAGCCCGGCTCCTGAGGGCGTCCCAGAGGGTCATGGCCATTCGCATAGTGCGGGATGGATACCGCACGGTCTCCTGCGAGGCGGCATGCCTCCTTGCCGGCACTCCGCCGTGGGATCTGGAGGCAACAGTCCTTGCACACACGTACCAGTGGCGCGTGGAAGTGCAACGCCGGGGTGAAGTCCCGCTGCCGCGGGTTATCGCGGCACGGCTCACGGAGCTCCGGCGAGATCTCATGGCGGAATGGAGACAACGACTGTCGCTACCTAGTGCTGGGCACGCCGTAATAGCGGCGGTAAGACCCCCCTCTTTGAGGAGTGGCTGGAAAGGCGCCACGGCGCTCTCACGTTTCGCTTGACACAGGTCCTCACCGGACATGGTCAGTTCGGGAGGTTCCTGTGTCGGATTCGGGAGGAAGCGACGTATCTGGGTGTCACCACTGCAGCCTGGAGGACACGGTCGAGCACACAATGGAGGTGTGCCGCGCATGGGCGGAGCATCGACGTGTCCTCGTAGAGGCGATCGGCGGCGGTGACCTCTCGCGCCCAGCGCTGGTTCAGGCCATGCTTCGGGGCGAGACGGAATGGGATGCCGTCGCCTCCTTCTGCGAAGCAGTTATGCTAGTGAAGGAAGCGGCGGCGCGCGAGAGGCAACGACGAGCCTCTCGCCCCGCACTAAATCCCAGGCGAAGACGTCGAGAGTCGCAAGACGACTACCGGCCACCGTAGGCGCGGTTCTGCGGATGGCGAGCGATGGGTAGCTCGCCACCCGGCTAGGACCAGGACCGCGTCGACGGCGGGTTTTGTTCCACGCGCGTCTCAAAGAGAAGAAGTCAGCACAGGAAGGGGCCCAACAGGGCCAGGTTGCAGAATGTTTATAATAGTTACCGTGACCCTGTAACATATAGGGTAATCGAAGGAACATGAGTGGGTTTTAGTCAGTAAAAGTCTGACACGCCCTCCCGCCGCACCCAGGACGGGAACAGGCATTTGATGATTACCCACTCACCAAAAAAAAAAAAACGACATAGGTTAATTGGCTGATACTTCTGAGTACTTTTCTTTTACTTTTGGGGGGCTTTCAAGTATTACGAAATTGGGTATTTTACATGATTAACTATTTAATGTAAGACTTAACTTCTTTAAAATCGCTCCTAATCTAAGCCCTAAAAATCTGGTTCATAAGGTGACATTGCTATACGAAATCTATGGGAGAATCTCGTTTTGACACCTCATAAAAAGTAGGTGTAAAATGCCGTATTAAAGTGATTTTTAACTCCACCTATTGTCGGCAAAAGTAAGCAAAGTCCTAATGCTTATGTCACGTAAACATTGGAATAAGTAAAAAAATATTGCTGACGTATCCACCATTCAGATCACCGTAGGTATCGCTAGTGTTGTAAGAAACTCGAGTCTTTTAGTCTTCATTTCGAGACTTGAGTTAATTTTCAAGATTAAGACTCGTTAGTCACATGAGTCCGAGTCCTTTGAGTCTTCTGAGTCCTTTCGAGTCTTTTAAGTTCTTTGAGTTAGACTGAGTCATGAATTTGAGTTGGTGTATCGGTTAGTAATACTGGTTGATTTTATATCGTCATCCATATTTATTTAAATAATTTTGTAACAATAAAATTCTATTAAATGCAAATAACCTAATCATTAACCTGAAGACTGACGATTTACTGATTAAAAGTGATTCGCGAGTTGAAACGTCTAAATAAAATAATAAAAACCGGCCAAGAGCGTGTCGGGCCACGCTCAATGTAGGGTTCCGTAGTTTCCCGTCCGTCACAATAAGTGTTACCACATAAAAGTTAAAAAAAAAGGCTGTTTGTTACGTTGACACATACTAAGTACGCAGAATTATTTTGCACAACGTTTTTGTCTTTTTTGTACAAAAACTGTTCTTTCCATCAAGTTCAAAATAATTTTCCTAGAAAGTCCTTATAAAGTTCTACTTTCCGTTTTTTTTTTCATATTTTTTAAACCTACGGGTCAAAAGTTAGAGGGGGGGGGGGACACACACTTTGTTTTTCCTTTTGGAGCGATTATTTCCGAAATTATTGACATTATCAAAAAATGATTTTAGTAAACCCCTATTCATTTTTAAATACCTACCCAACAATATATCACACGTCGGGGTTGAAATTAAAAAAAAAATCACTTTTCACATTCACCCTATACATATGTAAAGAATGAAGTGATTTTTTTTTATTACCCTAATAAACCATTTTTTCCAATTTTTATTTTACCACTTTGTCGGCGTGATTGATATACATATTGGTACCAAATTTCAGCTTTCTAGTGCTAACGGTCACAAAGATTAAGCGAAGACGGACAGACAGACATGGCGAAACTATAAGGGTTCCTAGTTGACTACGGAACCCTAAAAACACATAATATCGTCTACATAAACAGATATAGTTGAAGGGAGGCTAACGTCATCCCGTAGGTACGTATCCCACGAAAGTTGTCTCCGCAATTTAGTCTGGTTATAATAAACCAAATTAAGTTGAGCTCTCGCGAGTGAAAGTTATGTTGGAACGACGTGTCACTGTAATTTGGTCTTAAAGTTGGACATGAAATTGTTATTATATACTATTCAATCATCACAAGAGATAAGTAACGAATCGTTGAGAAAGTGTTCTTTGGACATACATGCCAAGTTCATGGAATATATTCCCTTCTTACATACTGATTTTGTAAACTATGCTGTTATTTTGTATCCGCGTCTGAAGAATGAATACTTTATCGAACATGATAACCAAGAACCACTTCAACAATTGAAAAAGAACTTTGAAAACTACTTTTCTAAATCAGGAAATTTAATTACCAAAAGGCGAATCCGATTGGGTAATAAAACTATAAGGGCTTCAATGTGTCTGTCTTCGTGGCTCAATATACTAAAATAATATCATATGTATTTGCCACCGGAAAATAACAAGATCCGTATGTTTATCAATTTACTAGGAAGTTTATAAACTTTCGTAAGATTCTACGGGAGATAAATTGTAATATTTTACTACCACATTTTCGTTAATTGATAAACTTACTGAACTCACTCGTAAAATAATAAGTAAGCAGTAACCAAACGCTACGCGCGATCTGATTGGTTGACTGTCACGTGTCACACTTCTCCTTTCTCGCGGCCGTCATTGTTCGCCACGGAACATAAATAAACTAGTTTGCTTGTGCGTTTTTATTAGTTTTGAATGTTGAACTGTGTTGCAACTCAAAGAAAACTTAGGAACCAGGCATTGTTGCTTCCAATTTATAGTTTGTCAAGTCTGATTATACCAGTCTTTGGACACAAGCATTGCCACTATGAACATTGACCAATCAGAGAGCAGTGTGTTATTTTACATATTTCAAATATGCGTATATTTAAAAGAGTTTCTGTGATTGGTCGAACCATTTAAAATCTTACGAATAGATATCCGTTAGTTTATAAATTTACCGTATGACGTCAGAAATTGATAATTTTACGAAAATGTGGACGTAAAATATTACAATTTATCTCCCGTTTAGAGAATCTTACGAAAGTTTATAAACTTCCTAGTAGATTGATAAACTTATGGATCTTGTTATTTTAGTGTGTATATAATTAACTTATACATTATATATATTAAATATTTACTTAAGAAATAAATATATGTTCAATGCTATTTTATTTTTTACTTCAATCTTCAGCTATAGATTTAGAGGACTCAGTCAAGAGTTCTTTTAAAAAGTCTCAGTCTTTGAGTTCTTTTTGGCAGGACTCAAGTCTTTTTACAAAATACTACCCAAGGACTTGAGTTCTAAGTTTTATTTTTAAGGCGTCTTTAAAAATAGCTCAAGTTTTATTAAACAAGACTCCAAGACTCGAGTTTTTTACAACACTACCTATCGCCCATGTCATCAAAAATAAGCACAGCAAAGATCTCCCCGCCCGCTATAGTGCTTGCGTAATACTTGAAGGGCCTGAGATGCATACAAGTAACAATATTGCTATACGGATAGCATGCATTTTTACAGCAGTAAATTACTAAGGGCCACTAAGATTGAAGTAAATACTCTTCATTCAGCATGTGCTTCAACTTGGCTGTTCTCATCAAGGTCATGTCTTTTGTCAATATGTATCAAAGTATGTGCCAAGTAACAGTTATTTATCTCGCCTTAGAAGCCATATCTCATTAAAAATTTAGGACATCAGGTAGAAAAACAAAGTGTATACAGTTAACTGGATGCTGCAACTGGTGGCACTACCTAGTTGCACATCCTGGTGTCCTGATGAAATAAGGCCCTAAGATATTTAGAAAAATAAGTGATCAATAATTAAATTGTAATAAAAACAATGTCATACTCATACTTACAGTTAAAGGCTTCACAATAGCAACTGTATTAGAAGGAGGTTCAGGCTCAGGCTTGCTCTCGACTACTCCAGAAGATACGTGTCTATGGTTGATATGAGCTTGCAGATCTCTCTGAAAAAATAAAGTAAGTAAGTAAGTAAGTTTACTCACTCTCTGTTTTTTCTCTATTTCTATAAGCGAGAACCTGTTATTGGCTTACCAGTTACTATTCTATTATTATTCTAGATGTATTTAGCTGTAGGTTTTCCATGCTCTAAATAAATAAATAAATAAATGGAAACATACTTTGATTAATAACAGAGTGCTGAAACAATTCTTTGATTTTTGACATCCTTTACTGTTAAAACGTTATTTTCTCTTCATTTTAGCCTTTTAAAGGCTAGAGCATAAACGCATTATATGTGTTTGTGCGTGCGTGCAGTCACTACGTCAATCATAAATTTGCCTCAAATACCTAAAATAAAAAAATAGGGATTCCCAAACTTTGTCAATAATGTTATTGATAAAAAGAAACGAAAAAAATATTGTTGAATATACAATCAACAGTATTTTTATTTTCAACAAAACAGGAACTTCAACTTTTGAGATAAACAAGTGTATAAACCCAAAACTAATTATTTATTTGTTTATTTCAGTGCCCTGCCAAATTGCACTACATATCTCTACTCACATTTGTGTTGATGGAGTACAATGCTTGCACTTGCTTGTCACGTATATATGATAATGATGCTCAAAAATATGTGCTATATAACCTACCTGTGATAAATATGTTCTTCTGCAACCCGTGTTACCATATCGAGTACCAGAATGAGTACACATGAAAACAGTGCCTAATCCTGTTTGTTCTACTCGTAGGACCTGAAACACAGAAAATTTTACACTTAGCAATGTTTACTATGTTACTAAACATTTTCTTTATACAAGTACAATACAGAAGTCTAATTTAAATCTATGTTACCTTTTCTCTACATCTAGGGCAGTGAGTGTGGTCAGCTCGGGCACATGACAGACAAAATACGTGTTTGCATGGTATCTGAAAAAAAAAAGATTATAGGTTTAATCAATTGTTGATGTATTAAGGAATGTTTGTAGACATAATAAAAGTGTTGAGAAATCTTTTTTTTTTACACTGATTACAGTAAAAAAATTGTGAGGCCATACCCTCAAGACAAACAAATAAACTCATAATATTTGCATCCTAATATGGGTGCATTTCTCTTTTACTTTTAAGGTTTTTCATTGTCTGGGTTGAGCGAAGTCAATTATCCCTCATCTGTTTTTTGACAGGAGACTAATTAAAGGGGGTTGTGTCTACTGTGTACTTCTCTTTTGGTGATATTTAGAGCTTATATATCAAAAGAGCATAGATAACCAGAGATTACAGATACATTAAGAGGTAACTCAAAAGATTTAATTCAACTATTCCACTCACCATACGTCCATAAATAAGTATAGGTTTAGAGCATATATCACAGCAATAGATCATAGGATTAAGGACTTTCTCCCCTATAAGTGTGGCCCGGTGACTCCAGTCCAGCCTAAGCATAGGTTCTGGAGGCCCGCGCTGTAGTGTTGTGAACACTGGGGCTTCCAGTTGAGATATGTCAGATGGTACTTCCACTGTGAATATCAAAAGAAGTATTTATGTAACAGTATTTTAAAGCTAAATAATTTATTGATAGGATTTGAAGACTCTTTCGTATTTTTAATAGACACCTACTTGTAGATATTTATGTAATAGCCTCATTTACGAAAATAAGATTTTTATTAAATACAAGGTAAAACTCATGTACTTTTTCTTGTCATATTTCTGTTAACACTTCAAGTACACTTTCACAGTTATATTGAGTAAGAAATGACATACTTATTCATCATTATTTCTTTATCATTTCATGTTGGACCTCTTGACATTACGTTATAAGAAGTCATTTGCTATCTTTGTGATAACTGATAAAGTATAATCACAAAGTTGATAGTGCTTCACTGATAGCTGGAAAGTAGTTTATTTTCAACTATGCATTCTATACTCGGAATTTATGTTTATTGGAATTTAAGAATTTACTTTAACTTTATTTAGATGATATATTCTTATACATTATACCAACTTCAACTAATGAATGAATGGCCTTTGTGGAACGTTATACCATGTTTTTTATAATCAATGTTTTTAGTTAATAAAGTGAGGTTATTACTAAGAGTTTTAACATGCTTTGTGTAGTATATTCTTATAGACATGTGTACCTATTCTATCTGATACTTAATCACAAACAGATATTCAGCTTTAGCTGCATTACAGTTATTGTAGAGCTGTAATATGGTAGGCATTAATATCATACAATAAATTACATTTGGCTGGTTCAGCAGGCTCAGGTTCCTCCTTCACCTCCTCAGTAATGACTTCTTCTTGTTCCTGAATAGTTTCTTCCACGGAGCATTCCTCTTCATCACTTGACATTACTTTCGGTACTTTTTTCCCTCTGCCGCGCCCTCTGCCTCGACCTCGACCACGACCCCGGCCGCGGCCCCTTCCGCGTGCATTTCTCTTTTCACTATTCATGCTAACAGTCAAAAAAACTTATTTTGCAACGCTCAAACTTTGTTCTCACTTAACCTATTTAACAACAAATAATAGATAACCGACACTGAGTTAGTAGTATGAATATATGAGCAGTATATCTTTTGTATGCAAATAATCTAAACAATTATTTTTGGAGAGATTTTGTTAGGATTATCAAAATTGTTCAAACAAATCCCAAAATCACAATCGTCACGAACAGCGGTTCATCGATTAGATTTAGTGGTGTCAATTGCAACGTCACAAAAACTATCGATATATAATAGTAATGCTTTATAATTCGACTAATAGATTTTACTTCTGGGATTTATTTACGTGTTTTGTACCAACATAATATATATTATGTTTGTGTACATTTTTTTTTTTTTTTTTTTTTATTGAGTGGGAAATCATCCAATGACTGCTCCCGTCCTGGGTGCGACGGGAGGGCGTGTCAGACTCTTACTGACTAAAACCCACTCATGTTCCTTCGATTGCCCTTTATGTTCCAGGGTCACGGTAACCACTATAAACATTCCGCAACCCCGGCAGGCGTTGGCCCTGTTGGGCCCCTTCCTGTGCTGACTCCTTCTCTTTGAGGCGCGCGTGGAACACTAACGCGCCGTCTACGCGGTCCTGGTCCTAGCCGGGCGGCGAGCTACCCATCGCTCGCCATCCATGTTTGTGTACATAGTTAACCTAAAATATACAATTTACTTCTAATTATGAGTTTAATGTAACATTAACATTCTCTTTTTTACTATAGTAAAGTTTCTACAAAATCGATTCCTTCTGACTTAGTTTCATATCGATTATTATAAGTACATCCTTACGGAATAGTAACGTTCCTTTACACGGCGATGGTTCGGTTGGAGTTTCAAAAAAACAATTTAATTTAGGATTTTCATGTTTTATAATTGCCTCACCTTCATACACAATATCTACTTGAATTTGATATTATAATAATAGTAATGTTAATTCAGATCTTTATTTCAAGAGAATGCTTGTTTGGAAACTAACTTTCAGTTGTTGAAAAGGAATGTATCGTATTCAAAACAATGTCAACAAATAAAAAAATTGAATTTGCCGGTTTTGTCCGTGTGGTAAAATATCAAACATCTTAATTCTTGAAAATGACCGACGATGGCTGAGAGAAAATTAAAACTCTTTTTTGTGAGTACCTATTTAGCTACCGATATTATAATAGTTTGTTGTTTAGTAAGAAAGTTTCCCCAAGAAATGTTCCGGATGCCAATCGGTTTTAGGTTACAGGGTTACAGGTTTGTTAGCCTTTGGTTTTAGCGGTAAATTCAATTCGTTTTGTAATACACGTTCAGTTTACTAACATTTTGTAATTTAAAAATTAAAATACTTTAGAGGGTGATTGGAAATTCTTGGTTAGGTGTAAAATTGTCTACCCTCATGTCTCTAGTTTATCTACACGCTGTAAACCCGGGAAGCTGTTAGGTCAGTGGCTTTTTAACTATTTTGTTTACGACTATAAAATAAATTGGTAACATAACATTCCTTCCTTGCCTGTAAAAACTAACGTATAAACAAAAATTTCACAGTTTCGGCTTTATTCTAACCTACATTAGCTTCCTGCAGTTACTTCCAATTTTCGTTGACGTTGCTGTATGAGTATT
Organism: Athetis lepigone; assembly: GCA_033675125.1. Lineage (NCBI taxonomy): Eukaryota > Metazoa > Arthropoda > Insecta > Lepidoptera > Noctuidae > Athetis > Athetis lepigone. The sequence goes on along the minus strand of CM066229.1, from coordinate 18,288,516 downwards.
ACACACGGAGGTATTACATACTAATTGTTTGTTTAGCACCTGTAATTACGTCATTAGTTTATTTACCTCAAAGATTTCGCAAATGCGTTTTTCGCAATAGCGCATCGACATTATGCGTGTCTTGCCCAGTCTTGCCTTTGTATGTTGTCTTGTAGGTTGTTGGCACCATGGCATAGTTTAGGTACTTACCGATTGTTATACCTACCTACACAACATGTACTTACTTATAGCGGAGTAGTAGATGTATAGGTATCTATTTACAAAGCGGTTTCAATCGAGTTAAATTTAAAACTTTTTACACACAAAAGTTTTTTGAAAGTCTCTGCTTTTCTCTAAGACTCATAATATGAACGAGTTAATATCCCAAACCTAGAACCAATAATATAGCTCCCAAACCAGCCCCATGTCTGTCTGTCTATCTGTGAAAACTTCATAAAAATCTGTTTAGGTAGTAAGACAAACAGAGGACACGATGGGGGACTTTTTTTTAGGGTTCCGTACCTCAAAAGGTAAAAACGGAACCCTTATAGGATCACTTTGTTGTCCGTCTGTCCGTCCGTCCGTCTGTCAAGACCCTTTTTCTCAGAAACGCGTTGAGATATCAAGCTGAAATTTATATCACATACTCAGGTCTGCTATCTCTCAAATCATTGAAAAAATCAAGATTCCAAATCAACGCAATAAAAAGATACGGCTGTTTATATTGCATATTTAGACATTTGCAAGGAAATCAAAACTTATAGGGTACTTCCCATTGACCAAGAATCATGAAATTTGGCAAGAAGCAAGGTCATGTAGCACAAGTAAAGGAAAAACTTCGAAAACTGTAAATTTGTAGTTAGTTCACATCCGTCCGTCCGTCCGTTCGTCTGTCTGTCAAGACCCTTTTTCTCGGAAACGCGTCAAGATATCAAGCTGAAATTAATATCACACACTCAGGTCTGCTATTTCTCAAAGCAGTGAAAAAAATCAAGTTTCTAAATCAACGCAATAAAAAGATACGGCGGTTTACATTGCATATTTAGACATTTGCAAGGAAATTAAAACCTATAGGGTACACAGTTTTAGCTGACCTCGCATTGTGTATGTTTTTCGTACAATTAGAAGTCAGCTTATACTGGTTATGTATAGCTTGATGTGTTAGCTCACCGTACTTCCCATTGACCAATAATCATGAAATTTAGCAAGAAGCAATGTCATGTAGCACAAGTAAAAAAAAACTGCGAAAACCGTAATATTGTAGTTATTTCGCTAAAAAAAAACAAATTAACGGAACCCTCGTTGCGCGAGTCCAACTCGCACTTGACCGGTTTTTATCAATGGATATGACAATCAATAGAAATAACCCTTTATTCTTTTATCGTGCACTTTAATTGGTACTTTGTACCTACTTAATTATCGATTTTTCAAATTGATACTTTAGACTTTAGTTGCAAAAATTGATAATGAATTTTAATAATAGATCCATTAATAAAATTCATTATCAATTTTTAATAACATCTGATTCATTTAGCATTTGAAGCAAAACTGTTTTCAGATTTCATCATTCACCTTTGGTACATACTCGTATTATGATGATGATGATGAGTGTGTGTGGGTAAGAATCTGGTTGACGTGTCTTGCTGATAACTAATCAATTATGTGACGTATGATCGTAAGAGGAGGATATCTTTTTCAACAAACACAATTCAGGCAGTAAGGAAAAGGTGACCTGACGCGACGACATAATTCATTCAGGTAGTGGCTACAGCGCTGTGTCCCGGATTTGTTTCCATTTTCCTCACTAGATGTCGCCCGCGGTTTTACCCGCGTAGTTCCCGTGGAATTTTTGTGATAAAAACTATCCTATGTTATGTCTTTCTCAGGCTATGGATTACCTATCTCTGTACCAAATGTCATGTAAATCGGTCCAGTAGTTCTGGCGTGAAAGCGAGACAGACATACAGAGTTACTTTTGCATTTATAATTAGTTTGGATTGTTCCGAACCTGCGGGTGGTTTTCCAGGTCTGGTTGGTTATGTACTTAACCTATCAACGACCAACCGACAGCCGGCTGTCGGGCTGCTATTGTCTTTCTATTGTGTCTCTAATCACGTGTGTTCGAAGGATTAAATGTATTCAGGACACATCCTTGTAACCAAAAGTATTTTTTTTATCTATACTAATCTTATAAAGAGGAAAGATTTGATTGTCTGTTTGTTTGAATTGAATAGGTTCCATAACTCCTTAACCGATTTGAAAAAAATCTTTCACCAGAATAAAGCTGAAAGCTGCGCTATCCGCGAGTTACATATAACATCACGCTATGACCAATATGACCGAAGCATAAACGAAAAATGTGGCAACAACGGGAAAAAATAACCATAGGATTAATGATCCGTTCATTATGCGGGTGAAACCGCGAGTAACAGCCAGTTAAAAATAAAGTAAGTTCCATAACAAAGTCTATCCCTACTCCGACTGCTTAGATCCTAGTCTAGCTATGTACTTCTACATGTATATTTAATTTAACCAACTCGTAAATTACATTATACATTCCCCGTCACGCTCTTTCCCTTTAACGGGTAATCAGAATTCGAGGCGGCACTATCGGAGACGCGTGGTATGTCGATACCGCTTGAAGCCTTGACGAACGCCATATATGGTTTAAAAATCGCAACGGTTTTGGTGAATAATTATGAACACTGGTAGCCTGTTTACAAGCACTATCGCAACCAGTTTTGCCGATTGTTGTTTCGCATTCTTAGGTAACTTAGGTATAGTAATGATGCCTATTATAGCCACATTGCAAATGGCAGTGGATGATGAGTTGTTTGTTATTTATAGTTCCAGTCTTTCTAAGTTTGAGATTTTTTATTGAAGATATCAATTTTCACAGAATAATAAAGTGTTTTTGAGAATTGGTCAGTAGAGAGGAAAAAAATAGTAAGGATTCTTCATGTACTCTATGAATTCTGAAGAATCCTTGTTTTTTTTGTTTCCAGAGTAGATTAAGGATCACCTTCACCTTAGTGTGGACCGAAGGTTTGGTCCAATCGACTTAAAACCACTTAGGTTCCTTCCTGTGCTATACCGTTTACTCTTACTAAAATGCAATCCCGGCGTAAAAAACCGCTTAGCCAAGCCAGAGTATCTAAAAACGATTATTCAAAATACGTCGGGGCTCTAGTGCACCTGGCCTCGCCTTTTGACTTTTTTGACCCAGACCTTGCTTAGCTACGTCACTGGATTAAATGGGTTCGGGGCCCGTAGCTGCCATCCACTAAGCTGGGGTGCTCCTTGTGTCCAGAGGCTCGTGGCATTCTGCCAGTTTTGTCACCCTACAGTTACGCCTGTAGGATATATATTGGAAAGCCTAACCTAAAGTTGAATACAAAAACAAAATCACATTTTCAGACATTCAAGGCTCTCGACTCTCCAAAACATCTTATGATTAGATATATTGTGCTACCTATAGAGACCTAAGGTCAAAGTCATGTTATTTATTTCAATTAGACCACTTAAAAGCGGTTTTGAATGTCATAATAAAGACAGCATTACTTCGTGGACAGCATGGTTTTAGATTTGATCAATCTAGAAATTTCTTTGATAAAATGTTTCACGATTCGTGAGTCACCAACGAGTATGAGCAATGCATTAGTTAAGCTTGAAAGTAGGGTAATAAAATTAAGCGTTATTTAAAATTAATGAGTAATATCTGTAGTTACTTTATAGCAACTTACCCCGTCACTTCTTAAGCACTTTAGGGTCTAGAACAGAGGTCCCTCCCGCAGACGACTTGCTTAACAGTTTTCAGTTTTGTGTACACCCTCACCCTTTTTTAAATTGTTTCATTTCATAGTCATTATTTACTACATGTTTATTTAAAGATCGACTTACTTACATAACGTGGAAGAATTCTGTAAGCCATAATCAGTATGTGGATGTTTTTTTTCGATTGAACAATGAATGACAAGACACCCCATTCTTTTTCGCTGACTTGCACCTTTCAGGTCGTCATCGAACCGGGCCAGCGGTCGATATCGACTAGTCTTGAAGTCATTGTTGAATGCATTTCTGTAACAGTTACAACTGCAAAACTAACTGCAGCTATTACAACTGTATAAAGACTGCAATTTTGCAGCTGATGTCTAGTAACTGCAATAAATGCCGTCCGTCTGTTTTGACTGAGTTTCTACGTCGTTTTCTAAACGCACCACGCTCCTTTCACGACTGGGTTTTTACGTTAGACGATAGTAGACATGCCATTGATAAGTAGTGATACCATTTTTATAACATCAATAAACGGAATTTAGAATTGGTATGTTTATTACATTTAACCTTGAAGTAGATAGCTTAGTGAATCGAAAACAATACAATAAAAACATACAAGAGATAAGTTATTCATTCACACATGTACTAAGGTAATGTTTCAAGGGCCTAGCAAGCAGAAGTTATTTGAGATGTTTAGTCTTGATATTGACATATTCATAGGTGTATTAGAAGTTCTATTAGCAGTTGCGTCACTATGTGCTAACGGCCGTTTTCGGGGGCCCATTTACTGAGTGTGCAAGTCACCCCCTGCCATTCTTACCGTGTTTGCAACCATTGGTTAGGCAGGGTCCATAGTCATTCCATAGTATCTGGTACCTTATTCACTGAAGAACGCAAATCCATAGTCCAAATTTTTTTTAGTTGCCATGTTTTGCTAGCCCAACACCAACCGAGGGTTGTCCTTAGGTGCACTTGCATAGTGCATAAAGGGATAATCGTCGGTTCGTGTCCCATTTCTTAAGCCAAAAGTTTTGCTCAAGGGGCCTCTGCGAGTTGGCTTCGGCCCCTCGTACGCCTTTCAAAGGACGGGACCCCAAGGTCCCGAGAAACTAAAAGTTCATAATAATAATATTAGCACGAATAGGTACTCAAACCTTCCACCGTCGTTCATGTAGTTTGTTATATCCAGGCTCATTCTGAAAGCAATGACTTATTCAACCGTGGACTAAACATATTTTTTCCATCTTACATCTTAGTAAATATTAATGTTCGTGGGGCCCTCTTGTTGTATTGTGATTAGGTGTTTATCCAGTCGGGGTGCTTCGGAATTCATGAGGTCATTGTCGTTGCCCCTTATATCTTCTAAAGGTCTAATATCATTCAAAGTCTGATATTATCTATCAGTCTTAGTTTTGCTTGCTTTGCCAACTTTTTCTGCTGTTGTGTAATTGTCTGTTGAAATTGTTTGTCAGTATTGCGAGTTTCTTTCATTATCTCCAGAAATAAAATCTTCCGGTACTTTATTAAAATTACGATCTAAATAACCAATCATTTGATTGAGAATCGTTTTTTTTATTATGCCGCCTTTCTTCTACTTCGAAAGGCCTGATTTTATTCATTAATATCACTTAGCACTTTCTTTTAATCTTTCGTGCCAATTATCTCGATTGTCTTTATTATTATCATTATCTCTGAAGTGTTCTTGAAATCGACAAATACTTCAAAGAACAAAATTAATAAACAATATAGATTAATGGATATTATGCAAAAGATTATAATATTCTGACGATTTTATTGTTATTATCTGTTTTGTAATTTAATGATTTAAGGAAAGTATTACGAGATTGTAGATTATAAACAGATTATTATTCTCTTTTACTTATTATTGTGCCGTACTCAAAAGGTGCCCTCACTAAACTCGTCTCACGCTTGACTGCTTTGTTTTATCAATGAATATGATATTATTTTGCCTAAGCCTAGAAGAACTATTGATATCTGCCATCAGCGAAGATTTTATAGTAGTTCCTTATAGTTGTACCTTTATACATATAACTTGTTTTATTCTCCGGAAATGACATCTTCAGATCCAAACAAGCCTTTTGTTGTTGTTCTTTGTGTATTAAATCTACGGCGTATTAAAAGCTCTACTAACCTTGAGTCTTCTACATTCGACGTCGCGTAAGCTTTTGTTTAAACTGTTGTAGCAGGGAGCCTGTGCATAAATGCATCAAATACATCGTTATTTATGTATATAGCCATTTGCATAGTCACATAAAAACGGGCATAACCTAACCACGCGCGCTGATCACGCATCTTGATAATTTGCGAGTAATTACACCAATGAAAAGTTACTGAAAGTTACATCAAGTCGTAATTCATAGAGCGTTCTAGATAGTTATGACATTTTTATTGCTGTAGTCCTGCAATAAAGGTATGATATACGATAATGTTGCCAATCCTATTACTTATCATATAACAAACAACAAAGAAAGCTCTTTCGGCCTTAACAATACATTTTAATGAGACTGGAGGCGCCTGTTACGCGTGGCTCATTGTAAAGAAGTTCTTTTACTTGACTAAAGATAAACTTTATTTTGTTTCACTTTAGATTTACTATCCTTATTGATGTAGGTACAGTTTATTCAAATTGAGTCGAATCATAAATGTGATATGCTCGTGAATGTAGCTAGCGTCACATAATGCTGGATTCCATTAGTCCACACTGTGTAAGCACAATAGTTTTGTTCAAGCAAACATGGGTGGATTTCCATTATGTAAGTTTACTTTGCGATTTCCAAGTGTGCTGGGCGTAAATGTTTTACTTCTTGATGTTTTATTTTGCGTTACGTTATTTTATGTTTAAACATGAAAATAAGTACCTCTCTGTGTGAAAATATTTACAATATATCTTAATAGTGTAAGGACTCTTCGGTTTCTGTATTCTTGCGAGGTAAATATAGATATGTAATCGATGTATTTTGTATTACATTAGCTGACTACCGTCCATTATTGAACGAAGAGCTCCCCCCAAAAAGCCCAATCTTTTACCGGTATCCCGGTAACCCGGTACTGGGCAGTCCCTATCCATCCACTACACTGCCAATCGGCAGATATATGACTGCGAGTCTGCGATGATGTTGCGGCAAATGTGAGACTTATTGCCTCATTACTGATTAGTTGCATTTTAAAGGGTTTGCTGAGAGAACCTTTTCTGAACCATTATGATGAATGTATTGGGGTATGAGTACAGAACAAGATTTGGGGCGACTTGCGTCATTCTCCTGTTCTCGTGCAAACGTAAACATAAGCAAAAGCAAGTCATCCCTCATTGAAACTAACTGTGTAATTGCATCATTTTTTTTGTCCAATCACTCACTGGAAAAAAATAGGTCATGACCAGGAAAAATCACGTAACTAATAAATGGATCATGTAATATCAAACACAGGTTACTAAATACAACAATGATAGTACAACTTTAACAGAGACCGTAGATCCGTTACCTACACATGATACGATCTTCATAAAGTGCACACTAACTACCAATATTATACAAGGTGGAAATAGTCTTGGACATCATTTTTGCTTCATTGAAGGGCTTATTGCTCGGTTTAAAGTTTCCATCCTGCCCAATGTAATATTGGCCCCGGAACATAAAGAGCAACCGAAGGAACATGTGTGGGTTTATTTAGTAAAAGTCTCACACGAAGGGCGGGAGAAATTAAATCATTTGATGATTTCCCATCCCATCCTAAAAAAAAAACACTATCATTTCGGGAAACTGCATTGAGTAGCACGCTACTAGGTATACATTACATACGCCAAATGGTAACCTTATGACGTACCGCTCGCAGTGTTTATACTTATCTTCGTCTCTTTTATTTATCATTGAAACATAACGTAATTATTCTGTGTTTAGCTTAGAATCAGATGATCGTCCAATGATCCATATTGTTCAAGCGTGTTTTACTTAACATAACCTCCTGTATATACAAACAATGTTATGCATTTGTAATATAAATATGACACGACCTCAGGATAATCTTCATTTCGTTTTGATTTCCCTACACGCGGGGTTATCTATATTGCACTTTACAGCGCCACGTATGAACTGAAAATAAATAACAACATACCAAAGATTAGAGATGATAAGTGTAATTATTATCTTAAATATTGATAATAGACATGGTAAATAGATGACGTCTTGAGGACCGATAACCAGTACTCAATCAAATCCTGAAGAAGATTTTGGAGAAGCATTTCTTTTGTATTGAGACTTGCAAGTTCAAAGAGTTTAAAGTTTAAAAATTTGCTAATATTTTGATGGAAGGTTTTAGTACTAAGTACCCGGCAAAAGCGCCGCCAGCCTGTGGCCAGCAGCAAGTTGAGTAATAGAAGATGAAAAAAGGATGAATTTTATGTACAGACAAAAGCCCAAAAGTTACTTCTTCCTCTACCTTTTCGGGAATTGTAATAAGAAAGGTATAAAGTCTGATGTGTAAATTTCCATGAGCTCTTGGCTCGTGCCTCTAGGTGAAAAGGCCAGCTGCCCCTTTCGCCCGTCTTGTCGACTTCCTTCACTACCGATGGTGTTATTGTTCACATCTTGAGATGCTGAATCATTGGGAGGCCCTTCAAAAAGTATGATTGTTCCAAAATTCGATCTTTTATCAGCGCCGTGCGTCGCTGAAAAAATTGTAAATATTGGAAAAGATAATATTTTAATATATTTCTTTTTAATTTTCATTTTCATTTCAATTGCAATGGAGGTGTTTCTATGTTACAAATTTGGCCCAGGCCAAAGGTGTACCTCAAAAAAAAAAGTATCAAATTACGTGAAAAAAATCGTAGAATCTGAAAAAAAAAACTTTTTTTTTGCGCATTTGTACCACCTGAAATAATGTCGATCGAAGATGTTAAAAACTTGCAACCCAAGAATTTCAGTCTGGCAATGTCATGATTTACTCCTTCGATAATGCGTTTAGTTGCTTCATTGTATTAACCTAAAAATGTATTATTAAGGAATTTTTCTGTGTTACAGATAGTATTTTTTTCCAGTTACATTTGTCGTGAATTATTATAGAAAAAAGTATTTCCAAAAATATTTTATTTCACAATTCATATCATTTTTTGCGTTTGGTTATCTACCGGACAAAAAGACAGGGCTCCAAATCAGGGCCGATCGATAGTTTTATTCTGCTGTCAGTTGTCATTCAAACAAACAAAAAACAACAGATTAACAGCTGTCAACGCTCTCATGAACGTTTCTTTTTACGCAGTAACGACGCGAGGCAGCTTTTTTTCATATTCTTTTATTTCTAAATCTACGTGATATTAAAGGATTTTGAATACTGCTAAAAACACAAATTATTGGGAGGAATTTTATTAGTAATTTGTACCTCGGTACAGGTTTGGGCCAGAAAAAAAACACCTTTGAATTTTTATTTCAAGTTCTAGAAACAACGTAATGTTAATGCTACATCAATTTGAAATGTTTTAGAATCGTCACCACCATAACCATTAACTTTTTATATCTCTGCCGGTGTGAATATAAGAAAATTTAAAACTGGGTCAACTCTGTGCATAAAACTATTTTAAAAATAAGAGTAACAAGTATTACGATATATAAAAATAGATCTCCGGCTGTCATACGCAGGGTTACCTACCTAGTTTGCATTGTGTGTGGAGGTTAAATAAATTGTCAAAATAATAAATTGCCGCTATTCTAGTGCTTAAATTTGTTTTCCTAAAAGCTTTCCAGATTTGTGGTCAGTACTCGGTCTTACGTACATGCATAACTCTTACATCAGAAACTTGAGCAAATTTCCATAGCCCATTCAAATATTTGAGAGGCCAAGCAAACGATCCCCCGTTCGATCCTAAATACACGGAAAAAGGAAACTCCATAATTGCGGCTTTGGGTCATCTAAACTAAGCCATCCAAAATATCAGCTTTTGTCGAACCTACCATTTCTCATTGAAATTTATTCTTATGGCATTGATCTGGTTCTTGTATAATATCTCTTAGCTTTCCATTTGATATTTTATTATAAAATATTGTTTCTGACATTATAAAAGTATTTATGCATGTCTAGATTATAAGTAGCTTCGAGGTTTGAGCACACGACATTATCTAACTATAAGTTCCTTGTCCCATTTGATTCTTATATTCAAAGAAAGATGATAAGCTTACATCTTTGCAAAATTGGTAACGATTTTCTTTCCTAGATTTGCTTGATGGCAGAATTCCAATTTGCCTTGTCTCTAACAACAGAATCTCCCAAAATATTGATGACATTATTTCTTAATTTGGAATCGCTGTACACTGGGCCAATTTGGGACGAATAAACGCGCATAAGCTCACATAGCAAAATGTATATAGGCACGAAACGTAATGTAATACATATTATTACGCAAGTCGTAGTTTAGTGCCCTGAGGAGGGCAGGCTGTTGCTGGCAACGCAACGCGGTCACGGCCGGTTGTCGCTCCGCTGACGTTGTCGACTTGTCGGCACTGAGGAGCGGATAGCCATGGCGTGCATTAAACGAAAAAACCGTATGACAAAGTTCGCTTGGAGAGCGTTCAAAAGTTGATTCAATTTCTGTCTAGTGCCTAATTGATTTAACCTTTACTTATAACGTGATACAGCTTCTCTTCTTCTGATATTGATTAATTTATAGCACCATTCACATTGTCACCAATGACGTTTCGTCTTGTCTGTGTCAATTTAATACTGACCGGATAGCAGCTGCATCGGTAAAGCAGGATATGCTATACGATTTATGAATGACGGCCCTCATAGATGATAAAAGGTTGAGGCATCTGATCGAGATCGAATAGATTTATGAAATATAATTTATTTATTTATTTTAATTACAACGATTATACAACCAATTACAGGAACTAAACAAAACTATTAAAATTGTAACAAAATAAAAGTTATAAACGACATTTACATCAAATCCTCTCACAATACTTCTGACATGCTAATAAAATCATCTTCCATTCATCCACAAACAAATCGTTTGTTGGATAAAAATCCAAGAGATCATTTAGTGCAGCCAAAGTGCGAGGTATTGGAGGCTGCTAAGCACGGGCAACAGTGCGACACTGAGGCACAGCAAACATTCTGTGCTTCTTGCCGCGGCTGTAATAATATGTCGGCAACTCACAGGCGACAAGGATTGTCTATTTTATTGAGACATGTTCTAAATAAATTGAATATTTAGCGAAAGAAGAACTTAACAAGTAATTGTAGACTTTGTATTTAATAGTCTTGATGCGCAGTCTATGGTAGTCCAATGACATAAGCCTCTCCGAGTAAAACCACGACACCGATATCGATTTACAAATTATTTCTACTATCCTCCATCAGCCTCTTTCGCTCGATATATCGCGGGTATAATAATATTCTTGTTTCTTGCAACCGATTTACTTGTCGATTAAGTACTATTTATTGTCATAGCAAATACAGTCGGCAGAATTTTCACTCAGTGTGCGTTGCCCTTTCAGAGTTTTTATACCTAATCAGATAAACACGGTACCTAAGCAGTAGGTACTAAGCACCAATGGAATACATCTTTGATCTGTGCTATTGATATCATAACGTAGGTACTAAAAGATAAGGTCTTACAAAAGCTATTTTTGTGTATGTGCATTATGAATATACTAGAGTTTATTGTAGCTGATTTAGATCACTCAAGTGGCATTAATATCAAGAAGCCATATGGACTAGAAAGTTGTTAATCGTGTCTTAATCTAATAAGCAATTGTATTGGTGTTAATATTATTACAAAACTGATTTAACGACCTAAATTACTGGTGCTTCCTAGTCTTCTGTCGCCTCGCTAATGTTTTCACGCATACGGCATAAGTAATGTATTTTACTTTTTGTAATAATTTTATTCCTTGCATCGAAAAAAAGCCATCATTTTATCAAGGATTTTCAGACTATTCCCACATTTTTGCTGAGCTCCCGGTAGCAAAAATGGTTCCGCCATATTTTTTTACAGGTTGTCTGTTGTTTGCCCGAAGATTATATGCCATAATCATCATTTTCCCGAATTTCATTTACCCGAATTTCATTTGCCCGAATGTTTCATTTGCCCTAAAAGACATATGACATACTTTTAATTGCCCGAATTTTAGATACCATAATATACGAATGCCATAAGTATTGTTTGCCCTATTTTTATGTGCCATAATAATTATTAGACATAATATTTAAATGTCATAATATTTAAATGGCATAACAAGTATTAGACAAATATTTAAGCCCCGTAATGGTTTTTTTTTCTGTGCATGGTTGATGGTGGGCTAGGTCGACGGAGCCCCGCTTCGCGGGGCTCCTACTTCTGTGTGGTTTATAAAAAAATAACCACGAAGGGGATGGCGGGGTCTATTCGCTCGCTTCGCTCGCTCACACGACCCCGCCATCCCCTTCTAACCTAACCTGTCCGAGTCGGGGTGCCCTAAAGTCCCAATTGCATCCAATTTCTCTTGATATAAACAACCTTTATACACCCAATGTCGATGGCAAATTATGTTATGGCATATCATAATTATGGCATGTGATAATTAGGACATGTGATAATTATGGCTTACAATGATTATGGCAAATGATGTTATGGCAAGTGACTTTATGGGAAACAATGATTCTGGCACGTGACTAATATGGCAAATGAGAGTAGGGCAAATGAGTATTATGTCATATGATATTATGGCTGTTGACTATTATGGCAAATGAAATTAGGGCAAATAAAATTCGGGTAAACGGCGGTATACCTTTTTTACATGCTACGCAAGCCGTAGACACGACCTCTATTGCCAAAATTAATGTGACACGCGTAAACTAGTTTATAATAGGCGCAAAAAATATTTTGGCAAACAGTATTTGCTTCCTTGAAACAGTAGCGTTTAGTAGTGCGAGCGTTGTCATTTCTCTGAAACATTTCTAATATTAGATGAATGCTAACACTACTGAACATCAAGCATTTTCTAATTATCTACAGCATTCTAATGTTCGAATATTACTTAGTACGAGAGTGATCTGTCTGTAATTTGAGTTGAAGACTTGACACGGTCTAGAACTGACAGGGCCACGACTCACGACGCACAGCTCTGCCGTCGTTATTAGAAAAGGCACAACTAACATTTTACAAATGTTGAGAAAATTGAGATTTAAATATTTTTTGAATTTTGTTAAAAAAAGCACGTTTAAAATGTGTTTTTCGAAATTGTGTAAATGTAAAAAATTGCGTTTTTTTAGTATGTATACAAAGATAGCAATATTATATTTTTAATTTTAATGGATATATTTAATAATTAGCATATTTCTTTTTAACTTAACATAAAAAATAACATGAAAAGAGCAATATTATGTTTAAAAGGCACATATAACCAAATATGCCTTTTCAATGTAAAATTTTGAGTAAAAATTTAAAATTTTACGATAAAAAGGCATATTTACTCAATTGTGCCTTTTCATTGTGAATTATTAAAATAAATACATAGGTAATGTGTCTCCGCAGTGGGATTGTATATTTTAAAAGAGGCTGATAAATATAAATAAAATAATAAATAAATATCTTCGGACAACTCACACACGGCCATCTGATCCCAAACTAAGCAGGGCTTGTACTATGGTAACCAGACAACTGATAAACATACTTATATATTTTTAAATATATATATATATATATACATATTATAGATAAATTAAACCCAGACACAGAACAAACAATCATGCTCATCACACAAAGTTTGTCCTGGGTGGGAATCGAACCCACGACCTCCGGCTTAGCAGTCAGGGTCACTAACCACTAGACCAACAGGCCCGTCATTGTCATTGTAAAAGAAATGTCATTGTAAATGTCATTGTATAAGAAATAAAATAAGGCAGTTGTAAGAAAATAAAACATTTTTTTCAAAAAGTTTACACAAACTCAAAAGTACCTACTATCTATCACTTATTAATTATATCAATAATTGAAGAACTCAACAAAACAAAAACAGAATTGTTTACTAAAAATGACACTTCAAAATCTCCCCTATTTAAAAATTAGGTATAAATGAGATCCCACCAAAAACAGTACATGTAAAAATAAGCTAACTCTCTACGCACTTCTACTATCGTAAAAAGTTTTGAGATCGCATAGAAGCCAAGTCCTGTTCAACTTATTTTGTAATAATAAATCAATATTTTGTGATTATATCAATAGTTTTGTTTTCTACATTATTATAATAATGACTTGGCCATGAGCATAATGAGATAGAAATACAAAACAGCATATTTGGAGGGGTTGAAAGTTAAACACACACACACACTAAACACACAGAACAAAATTCTCACACACACACACACACACACAGAATAAAATTCTTTTAGTCTATTCAATTATTATTAAATTACTGACAGTCAGTCTCATCCAAGACCAGTGAACTGCACATGCATTGTTCGGTATGTTTACTCTATGGTGATCTTACATTCCAATCAGTTACAAAATGATGTCCTTAGATTCGACTGTATTTGCAACTTGTGCTCATGGCCAAGTCATTATTATAATAATGTAAAAAACAAAACTATTGATATAATCACAAAATATTGATTTATTATTACAAAATAAGTTGAACAGGACTTGGCTTCTATGCGATCTCAAAACTTTTTACGATAGTAGAAATGCGTAGAGAGTTGGCTTATTTTTACATGTACTGTTTTTGGTGGGATTTTATTTTTCTTTAAGAAACTCAGTAGGCGACCATTAATCAGTCTTTCCATAACCTTAGAAATAGCTGAAAGGACAGAGATCGGTCTATAGCTGTTCGCACAGTCCCTCTTCCCGCTCTTATAGATCGGGTGGATCAGGGCCTTTTTTAAAGGTTCAGGGAAAATTCCATTTGCTATGCTCCCGTCGTTATTAGAAAAGGCACAACTAACATTTTACAAATGTTGAGAAAATTGAGATGTACAACAGGCACAACTGACGGCATTCCCTGCATACCTTACCCCCCTCACTTCATCTTCGTTCAGAAATGTTTAGTAGTAAAGGCACAAACACCAATGGGCCTTTTTTATATAACATTTATAAGCGTAGGGTTAAATAGAAAGGGCATAACTGCCAGTTGTGACTTTTCTTTCTACATTAATTGCTAAAGTGTTCGTATAAAAAATAAGCACAATTGCCACATAAGCCTTTTATATTTGACATACGTCAGTTATGCCCTTTCCATTAAATATATCAATAATAAAAAGGTGAAATAAAAGTCATATCTCACAATATGCCTTTTTATTGTAATAAAACGTAAAAAATTATGCAGTTGTGCCCTTTAAGCTAATGCTATCTCTGTTTATTTTGTAGCTAAAAATCCACAAAAAATCAGGCAGATAGGCCTTTTTTTCCTGATTCCGAATATATATATAACTCATTTTGACAAAAAGTGTTAGTTGTGCCCTTTTTCGGTAACACGGCAGAGCTGGTCGTGGCTGGCATCACGATCAAAGGTGCAGCCAGCAATTCTGTATGCGTGCTCCATGAGCGACCACATGCTGCTAGCCCCGATCTTATTTTTGCCTTTACCATAGTATCCAATATTATGTTCTTATTTATAATAAAAATAAATCCATACTAATATTATAAATGCGAAAGTAACTCTGTCTGTCTGTCTTTCTGTCTGTCTGTCTGTCTGTCTCTTCTTCACGCCTCAACCACTGAACCGATTTGAATGAAATTTGGTACAGATATAGTCTGGGACCCGAGAAAGGACATAGGATAGTTTTCATCCCGGAAATTCCCCGGGAACGGGAACTATTATTCCACGTGGACGAAGTCGCGGGCAAAAGCTAGTATTCAAATAAAGCAATCTTTGGTTCGATTCCAAACACTAGAAGTAATGTCAAAAGTTACCACGTCATCGGGGACTTGTAACTATTAATTGATAGATCTTTATTAAGGATACAAAAGTACAAATTATCTCAAAAACCAATTAATATCAATGAGAGTCTTATCTTCTAGTAATTGCCTTGATTTCGCTCAATTAACGATACAATAATAGGTGACTCGTGACGATCTAGATAAAGTGCGAGATAATTGATTAGCATCAAAAAGATATCTTCTATAATTTCATTATTGCAATGGAAATATTCCAATTCCATCGATGTCTATCTGATCCTCTTGAAAGAGACATAGGCGTTTCTTGAAAAGTGTGTAACTGTGTATGTGTCTCGGATTTCTAGCTTAAGGGGCTGTACAGGTTTTTTTGCTATGTGGAGCTTAGCAGAGTTGCAAGTGTACCACCCTGACAAAGAACGGTGCAGTGCCCTCCTTTCACCTTCAGCCTAGTGCCTGATCGTCTCGGAACCCTGAACTCGTTCGACCCGCACGCCCGTGCATCCATTCAGTTACGGGTCCTATGTTGTTTGCGTTATTTTTAAATCGTTACAGCTTGTTAGGTGAGATGAGAGGTCTCATCGATTTCCAGTATAGGTGCTCAATCTTACAAGGTTTTTTTTATCTTTTATTAGTTAGTTTGTGTAAGTAGAAGTCTTGTTAGTAGAATAGCTGCATGCATATATTTATAGACGTTTATTAAAAGAAACTGAGTCAAAGTCTTCCACCACTAAAGAGTTTGAGAATCGATCTGTATACAGTGCATTGGCATTCAGAAGCCTTAGAACGGTTTCTGTTCTGTTGCTGGCAATAAATATTATTTAAATTACTATTTTCGCGTGTACTACATTTAATTTGACAGCGTAATTTACGATATTAAGCTTTACCATTTATTACGCATTTTGTTATTGCGCTAACGAATTTAGCAGTTTTTGCGTTTGCCAAAAAAACTGTTTGTTTTCATGTCGTGTTATTGTCTACCAGAAATATTAGAAGTATGGTCACCAAATATCTGCGTAGTAGAATCACGCCACACCTTTCATACTATTTTAAACATAGAGTCTTGCCCCCCTGATACATAGGGTTTTTACATAACCAGAAAAATGGTGGAGTCCTGTACCAAATTCATGAGGAAAAACTTTTACCTATTTATTTTGTATTACATATCATAATTATGTCCACTAGTGAATTTTTTACATAACTTCGCAACAAACTTTTTAATAATTTATTTATATTATTAATTATATTAAACGCTCCTTTTGCGTTTATCATCGTTTATTCAATTGGTTTGCTATAGTCTCACAGTGTATACATAATAATTATATTTTTAATATTTTAGTGTTTAAACTTCAGGTGGATATATGTATATGTGCCTTGATTATTATTATCATAACCATTAATTGCCAAAATTTTTTAGTGGTACTGGTTGTCATAGGAGCTTTAACTGAGAAAATTTACTTGAGATTAGGATTTGTCTTGACACAACAATATATTTCATTCGAGGTTATTTTCTGCCTAACCAATGGTAATGACCATGTATTAATAAAATGGTTGAAAATGGCTCCGCGCATTGCGGAAGGAAAACTACTTACACCTACCTATCTTGTTAATGTTTCTCGAAGGGCCGTATAGCCATTAATTGTTGCCATGTAGATTATTGTGTAAAATCAATATTATGACTGGCTGTTCTGACCTACGAATAACACTAGATAATAAACATTAGTAAGACGTAATTAATGGCGATCAAACATGGCCGGTAAATAGTGATGTCATGGCCGGTACGCGTCTTGGTCGTCAAAGGCATTATAATCAGATACTCTAATGTTCTAATGAATATTTATTTATCTAGGGTACTTAGAAAATATTTAAATATATTTAGAAAGATATTAAGATGTTTTTTAAGATAAATTTAACGGGGTTTAAGAAAAAAGCGGTCAAGAAATCCCACTCTTTGAATTTAGGCGATGTGCGCCATTGATATTGATGTGCGCTTATGGAAAGCTCTCATTCTCATGCCACGTGATGCTAAAGATTCATCTCAAGTTCAGTTGTGAAGTATATTTAAAAAAAAAAACAGGGCTGCTAAGAGGTATTTCCATGTAAACCATATAATTAAGAGAGTCTTCCATGTGAATCTTAAACTGTTTGATCTGAAGTGTAAAAAACCAATCGTTCGTATACATGTTATTAATTTTGAAGTAACTGCTTACTGGTTCTATTAGATTATGTAGGCGTATGTCACTTAAACACTTGCGTGGGGCTCTAGTAGTATATAACCAAAGCTAAATTCCATGTTGAAATACAATTACATGGACTTGTTCTATAATGGAAACTTTTATTTTAATTACCTAAATAAGGGAGTTTCAAACAATGTGTTTGTTGAACAAACTCTCGTTAATATTATAGGTGTTTCAAGGACGTATGAGTACAACAGTTTGTTTCAGAAATGGCTTAGCATAACAAAAGTCTGTTTACCGAACTCTCACGAGCTAAATAGATTAATTCTAATTGTTCGAAGTTAAGCGTAGATTTGTAAGATACATTGTTTATTACTTAACCAAGTGTTTACAGTGTTTGCCTTCGTGACCAAGTATATCTATGGCCTTTGAAACTGGGGCAGTAACCTATTCCCTTAATTTTAAATGCAAACAGTTTCTGTGACATGCAAACTTACAGAGATTTTCTGTGCAACGAACGGTTAACTGTTGGTATTCTGATTTAATTAAGCTGGCGCCGTGTCCAATACTGTTTTGCTGTGAATGAGTTTCTTTTAAGTTAAGAAATTGTTATTTAGAAGATTTGGGACATTTCCTTAAGATATTGATTATTCCATAGCAAAAATTTGTGTCTTTTGTGATTCTTCACAATACTTTCAAATAAGTGTAAGTGAAGTTGTTACAGAAAATTCCTTTTTCACAAGATATGTTCTGTTTATCAGGGTTAACATTCATGTTACACCCGATATTGGATAGTTAGTAAGTCCTCGAGATTAACTTGTTGCTGTGACCTGCCCTCGGTGCATTGTGCAATTTCTGACGCAATAATTCCAACAATTTGCAATATGCTCATTGAAACAATTTCTTCTGGCTAAAACTGGTCTGATTAAACAATGTCTGTGTATTTTCCACACATATACTTTATCGGGTTTCGTTGGGCCTTGGCCCAAATTGAAATGATTTTCCTTCATGGATATTAATTTTGCACAGCATTCGCTACCTATGATGTTGAATGATGATTACAACATGAGTATTATTACTTCAGAATTCATGGTTTTGTGGCAGTAGTTGTAACTGCCAAGGTGGTTTCAGCTCCTTGAAAATCTTGTTTGAAAATAGTTGAGAATTGAGAGTGGGTTCAAAAATGTAGGTAGTTGACATACCTACATTTGATATAAGTAGTACAAGTCGATTCAGTATTTACAATCCGCATCCGAAATCGATAGTCCATTTGACATTGACCTACTTTATCTTTTCGTTTTTATTATTTTGACTTACCGACAATTTTGTGTTTCAGTGCACTGCAGAAGGTTTTATCGAGCTATAATAAGTAATAATAACGCATATAAATTGCACATGCACAGGGCCAGGCAACACAGTTGTTGTTGTTTTCACTAACGGACTAAAGGACCAAAATGTTTACAACTTCATTTATGAATTCAGAAAAAAAAACACTCGTTTGTTGTTCACTCCTGCATAAATCATCCGCAGGGGTGCTTATATGAAGCATCTTCGATTGTGCATAATGCAGCTGAGGATTCATTTTCCTGTTTCAAATTTCTTCGATCTTGAAAATTTTCATAAATTTTAAATGTTATTCCTTGAGACTTCATACATTTTTATAAGATCCTCCGATCATGTAAAGATACTTTTTTTGTGTTTCTAAATGTGATGTGTCACGCACGATGTGAACTCTATTGACAGTTTGACCTGGCCCTTTGGGTCAATAAACCTAATGTTTACGGGATTTTTCTAGTGTCCCGTGGAGATGATGATGAGAATATTCAACTCGTGTTCAGAGCGTATCACACCAAAACAGATAGGTAGATAAATGTCATGTTCGGGAGAAATAAAAATACAATCTGAATTTTGCGAGTGCATTTGAATGAGTGTAGCTACATCAAACGTAAATGCAGTGTGGTAGGTCTTAGAGCAATCACATATATATGCCTCGAGTTATGATGCGACTGCACTGGTTGCCAAGATTACGGGAGCGGTAAAACTAGTTTTTATTTTACTAAGATGTTCTTACAATAAGAAAATTACTTTACTACATAAGTTAACTTATTCAAATGTGATGACCTAGTACTACAATATATGTTGCGAAGATTATCAGTTGAAGTCTGGTTTAAATCTGCCTTGATCCTTGACCCATTATCCGTGTGACACTGGCAGCATCACTGGTTATTGGCATGTTTATGATACTGACTACAGACACTATAAATTCCTCGCGTTCCATTTTCAAATGTCGGGATTTGTAGGTAATGTTTTCCGCAATTTTCTTTGATCTACAGCATAGCAGTTTTAAAACATGCGCTAAGGTTAGGTGTAAATTAATGCTAATTATTTCGCTATTGTGTACGTTACGTAGACTGGGTTCACGTTTTAAAGTTCAAGTAAAGAGCTGTCAAATAACTTTGTGGTAACAAGAAATCGTGGTACCTAACTGATTTAAATGCAAATGAAAAACTAAGCGAATAGTTTGTGAGAAACTATTGTTAGTTTTCCTGTAAACCTGTTTAGTTATGGCGAAAACAATATACTCGTATATTTGCTTACAATAACATTGGTAGGCGTGGCCAGTTTCTTACAAGACTTTACAAGCCCCATAATAAAATCTAAAACGCAATATTTTTGCGTTTGGCTATGAAATGATCTGGCAAACGAGTTTCCGACCCGTTTGATGGTACCTACGTAAATAAGTAACATAAATAAAGCTTAATTTATTAACGCTAGCGAATTCAAGTCACATAATTAATTCGGCGCCCCACTTGAATATATGATTTCCGGCACGCCTCAGCTTTTGTGGCTTTATCATATTTGTATGTGTCGATTGTTTTATATTACTTTGTTTTTATTTATTTGTGAGGTACGTGTTATAAATAAACATTAATACCAAGATTTTATTTTAATTAACAATGATTCAATTCGTCGAAGTACCTACCAAGTAACTACTTATTTACAATAAATTGTTATACTTAACAATAATAAATAACGACGTCAAACATTTTTTGAAAGTGCTAATTAAATATTTTAATAAGCTGAACATTATTAAAACGTTATAAAATTCGTATGTCCAGTCCGTTACGTAATATTTGGATTAGAGAAGCACAAGGTGCGGGGGCAGTAAGTCGCCTCATTTTTATTAGACGCACGTGATTCACAATTCATTTAGAAACTAAAATTTATTATTTTAAATCTAATTCACAGTAGAATCAGACAACGCGGAAAATGTTTTTTCGGCGGTCCGGCTACGTTGTCTACGCAGAATCGGCAATTCGGCATAGTAACATGACAGGGTTTCGTAACACTAACGTAACAATTTTGCTAGTTTCCGCTGTTCGCTTGCTGCGTATGTATTAGAGCGGGTAGGTATATTTAGTGGACAAAAACGACATTAATATTCTGACACTGATTCATTGATACGAAAATTATAATGGAAATTAGGCATACGTGGAGGTGACACTGCAAAATCCATTCTTTTATTATAAATAGACAATTAATTTGTCTGTCATTTTATCTGCCTACGCTTTCAAGGCTAGACCACTGAACCATCTTTGATAAAATTTGGTATAGTGTTAAACCCCCTAGATTGGTCAGACTTCTTTCTGAACGGCGAAAACCGGTGCGCGGCGTTTACGCCGCCGACGGCGACGTATTCGCAAAAAAACCGGTCAAGTGCGAGTTCTACTCGCGCAACGAGGGTTCCGTTAATTTGTTTTTTAGTGAAATAACTACAAATTTACGGTTTTCGGAGTTTTCTCTTTACTTGTGCTACATGACCTTGCTTCTTGCCAAATTTCACGATTCTAGGTCAATGGGAAGTACCCTATAGGTTTTGAGTTTTGATTCCCTTGAAAATGTCTAAATATGCAATATAAACCGCCGTATCTTTTTATTGCGTTGATTTAGAAACTTGATTTTTTCACTGCTTTAAGAGATAGCAGACCTGAGTATGTGATATTAATTTGAGCTTGATATCTCGACGCGTTTCTGAAAAAAAAAGGTCTTGACAGACGGACGAACGGAAGGATGGACGGATATGAACTAACTACAAATTTACGGTTTTCAGAGTTTTCCCTTTACTTGTGCTACATGACCTTGCTTCTTGCCAAATTTCACAATTCTAGGTCAATGGGAAGTACCCTATAGGTTTTGAGTTTTGATTCCCTTGAAAATGTCTAAATATGCAATATAAACCGCCGTATCTTTTTATTGCGTTGATTTAGAAACTTGTTTTTTTCACTGCTTTGGGAGATAGCAGACTTGAGTATGTGATAATAATTTCAGTTTGATATCTCGACGCGTTTCTGAGAAAAAGTTTCTTGACAGACAGACGGACAGACGGACGCCTGATGTCAACTAACTACAAATTTACGGTTTTCGGAGTTTTCCCTTTACTTGTGCTACATGACCTTGCCTTTTGCCAAATTTCATGTTTCTAGGTCAATGGGAAGTATCCTATAGGTTTTGAGTTTTGATTCTCTTGAAAATATCTAAATATGCAATATAAACCGCCGTATTTTTTTATTGCATTGATTTAGAAACTTGATTTTTTCACTGCTGTGAGAGATAGCAGACCTAAGTATGTGATATTAATTTCAGCTTGATATATCGACGCGTTTATGAGAAAAAGGTTCTTGACAGACAGACGGACAGACGGACGCCTGGTGTGAACTAACTACAAAGTTACGGTTTTCGGAGTTTTCCCTTTACTTGTGCTACATGACCTTGCTTTTTGCCAAATTTCATGATTCTAGGTCAATGGGAAGTACCCTATAGGTTTTGATTTCCTTGCAAATGTCCAAATTTGCAATATAAACCGCCGTATCTTTTTATTGCGTTGATTTAAAAACTTGATTTTTTCACTGCTTTAAGAGATAGCAGACCCGAGTGTGTGATATTAATTTCAGCTTGATACCTCGACGCGTTTCTGAGAAAAAGGGTCTTGACAGCCGGACGGACGGACAGACGGACAACAAAGTGATCCTATAAGGGTTCCGTTTTTACCTTTTGAGGTACGGAACCCTAAAAACCTAGTTCTTGTACATATTTACCAGACGTATTCGCACATTAAATTCGTTTGTACTAGAATCTGTATGCTATCCAAATATTTTCCATGTAATCAAAGAGGTTCGGACGTTCTCGGTACTTTTTATCGTCCGACTAAAATTAAATTTGGTGTATAGTAACTATGTGCAGGCGCCTTTATGCCCCAGTATACTTGGAGATGTTCAAGGTTATATCAATATTGCGAAATGAACAGTTTAGCGGTGTTGGGAACGCTGCTCACGGCTGTATACGCGCGAAAATATCACGAACATATTCCAGTACCGGTGCGTGTAAGTATTTATCTGCCTCAGAGTTATCTGCGACCCACGTGGCTATCTGCGTGATTCCATCTCCGGTAACTTTAGTTTTTTGCTGGCCGTTGTTCTTCTGCGAAGTAGGTAGTTAAAGGAGTTTGTTATTCGTCTTTAAGCGTTTTGTATCTGATTAATTCTTCAAAGGCACTTCAAATTGTTTTGAACTACGCAATATTATCCAGTTGAAAACTAACACGAGGTAAACAATATTCGCGCCACTGAGTGTTTACGGAACGCAAGAGGTGCCGGTTTTCAACAGGTTCTAGTATCTAAAAACTTTGGAATAGATTTGCAACTACATACGAATACTTAAACACAGTGTGTCACTTATTCTGTAAAAAAAACTTCACACTGAAAATTAAGAAACGCAGGAAAAACAAGTTTCATTAAACTATTTTGTAAGTTAAATTATTTGCTGTACAGCAGTCCGGTTTAAAAAATAAATAAAAATAGTATTTTACGAGTGGAACAGGCGCTGTGCAAAAGACATTGAGCAATGCAATTAACTTCGTTATGTTTATTACTTACACACTATTTAAAAAAAAAACTTGTCACGTGTGCGTGACAGTCTCGCGTTTGTGATAAGATTTGGTGCCAGAAATTTTAAATCACTTCATGTACCTATATTTTTAAAGAATTGTTTATAAACTGTAAAAACGAGATATGCATGCAACGTGTAGTAGACAATTATCTTGAATGTTAACCTCATTGGCTTCGTTAATGACTTTTTTTTGTTAAACTGGGAAAAGATAGTGTAAATGCTTTAAAGACTAGTCACATTATTGTCTACTGCCAATTAATAGGAATTACTTACATGGTTAGTAAAGGGGCCAAGGTACATACAATTTGGATCATTTAACGTTTAAAATTAAATCTAGACGTAATTTTTCAGTCTAGTACATTAATAATCATCTACTACATTAATGCCCTTACTAATAATCACTGTGTAAAGTTATGCAATGAATAAAGCCTGTGTAACCATACATTTTTTGACGTATAAACCTGTCATAACTTTATGCAGCGTTTATTAGTAAGGCGCTAAAAGTCTAATGCCCTTACTCCCCTTATCACTGTATAAAGTTATGTCATGAATAAAGCCTGTGTAACCATACATTTTTTGACGTATAAACCTGTCATAACTTTATGCAGCGATTATTAGTAAGACTCTAATGCCCTTACTAATAATCACTGTGTAAAGTTATGCAATGAATAAAGCCTGTGTAATCATACATTTTTTGACGTATAAACCTGTCATAACTTTATGCAGCGTTTATTAGTAAGGCGCTTAATGTATAGTTTTGAAGTTACTTTTGCCAAAAAATCACCTATTCCAATGTCGTTACGGACATTCAAAATTGTCACCAAAAACGTCTCCACGTGTAGCTGAGTCATACGTGTATTTGCGCGATTTCACACGAAAGTTCAACTGCAGTCAAGGTTAGGTTGCGCGGATCAACATCAACAATAGGGCTGGCATTGAATGCGAGTCAAACCGCCGCCGTCGCCTCAGCGTCTTCCGGTGCGTAGGTCATGTGGACGAATAACAACCCACTCTGCAGAACATTCACGCTATGTACGACATCCTACTTGTACGAATGTAGATGTAGAGCAACTGCGTACGCGCAACGGTGTTGTTCAGTTGTCGAGGTCTGTGAACGTGGGATCGTGGATGCCTGTGGATAACTGATCAATTCGAACAGGCGTAGCAGAAACAGAAAGCTTTGTAGCTTGTGAGATTCCTAAAACTGTAATCCACGGTTACAAGTCTCCATTAAAGTTTAACAAATATCCATCCTACAGGGGATTTAGGGAAAACCTTGAGTGTCGGCGTAATATCTTCACGAAATACCTTCTTAAGTAAACAAATCTTCTTCGTACACTTGGAAGAGACGTCCAAAGGATTACGTATGTCAAGAGGTTACATTAACTTCAAGGCACAAATACACTTGAAACTCGGATCGTACCCGTTCAAAATCCTAGGATTATTTCTCCATCTCGCTGTTAATCAAAGTCAATTTCGACATCATAATCATACTTCTTAAGATTGATAAGATGTGTACAATTAACGTGCCAAATTAAGCCACGTGGCTAAACAACTATGAGCAAAGAAATTGTTGAAGTTGCATCATTTAGTGACGACTTGCCTCTTTGCCAGCCCCTTGTAAAGTTGTCTACATGTGGAACGGTAACGCCTTCCTTAGTTGACTTTTATGACTAACACTACGATGATAATTATAAACAGCCGATATGTGCGTGAGTACATCTGTTTTCTTTTACTTCCAGATCGCTAGCTATTTGCTTTGTAAACATGATTGAAAATATTTTGCAGTTATTTTTAGAACAATTTTCTATGCCGATCTGATGGGAGTTGTTTTAGAAACAAGTTGGTGTGGTACTAATAGGTGTTACTGAAATCAATCATTACACATACGAGGTTTTGAATCGATTACCTACGTAATGGTTTGAGTTTTCAGAAATACCTATAAGTTTTTTTGAAATTTTGCCTTGCACTTATCTGTCAGACAGAAATGCCTTTTGGTGCAATTCTACTTTGAACCTGTGTCTATTTAATGATACTATGTTACTCATCTTTCGATAAAACCCATGTTTTAGGGATATTTCTTTGCCTTTTTGTAATAAATTTTATATTCTGACCGGCATCCTGGGTTACAGAATCACCAGAGCATTGATCCTATCACATGGGATCTCATGCATAGTAATGAAGCACACCCGATACCATCTAAGACCTTTCAAGAATAAATGGACATGTCAGTTGTATACGTAGGGATGTGAGTTCCTTGGGGTTTTGCAACACGATGTCATTTATAACAATTTCCACAGGTTAAGTTAATTGATGTTAAATGGATACTGTCAGAAATTCAGGCTCATTTGAATGCACCAGCGGTTTATACATTGCGTACTAATGTATTGTATCTTGATGTAACTCTATCTATATTGATATCGTCATCAGAGATGGAAAAATAGTGAGCAAATAATAATTTCTACTCGTTGGATTGTTTAGGAGGACTGGAGGAGCTATAAAATCAAAACTAGTTTACACATCTTAATTCTATAATGACTTTGATATTGTAGAGGAAACAAAAAAAAATAGTTTGATTGCTCTATGGATTTTGTTTATATTCGGACCGCCTTTTGCTAAAGCTTGTAGATACACAAGTGCATTAGAAATTAATGGTAATTGATATTACGCTGTTAACGCGAAGTGAAACCATAGCACGACCAAGAGTGACTTGATCTAACCGCTACTCTATCTGTCACACTCATTTATATCTTGAATAGCTCAGACCATAATCACTTGGAACTTGGAGCTAGCGACCGTATCCAATCATAATCTCTAAAACGGGTTTTTTTAAACAACTCGCTTTCCGACCGGTTCTCGGATTTACAATAAGATCAGTATAAATAAAACTTGGTTGCATTGCTGTTAATGAACGTAATGTCTGCTGTGGAAGGAGGATATCGGCATGATCCACCGTTTTTTTCACTTACGGAAATATGTCATTACACATACAGCTGGATGTTAATTGCGTCTTAAATTTAAACAACCGTCGTATATTGAATGATTCGCGAACAATACTTTCTCGTGGACGATTTAACACAACACGGAAGATAGTTGGACGAGGACACTTCTGTACTTCCTTACCAAGTATCATATAGATACTTGGTGCTGTAGGAATTCCGTAAACAGTTTAAATTATTTCTCATTAATTAAATCTGTTGTTATCGAAAAATTTACTACCTACATAAATCTTGCGACAATAATTTTCTTGGTGGCGCCATAGGTCGAGTTTTGAGTTTGAGTGGGAAGCAGGAATGATCATGGCCAACCACCTTGCAGTGGTGCCCACTTGTTTATGTTGGCGTACCCTAGCTTTGTATAATATCATTCATCTCATTGATTGACGCTAATTTACAAAACCTATATTCTGTGGACTAGATACGTTAAAAGTTGCTCCAAATTAACACAAATTATAAGTAATCGAATACCGATATTCAATGCCTATTCAATTACTTACCAGATGTGGTGGCGGGGACCTGAAACAGATTGTTCGCATTTTTGACACGGTAAACAGATTGTCGACCTAGTTTCCAGCATTGTTTAGCGCACCGGCGTACGCGGCGCCTAGCCAAATCTATTTTAATTTTTATCTACGTGATCGTTTGTGCGCAGTCTGCGTCTTCTCTGCTTTTTCGCAATGTTTACAATTTTCCACGCGGTTTTCATTGTGCGTGATCTTATACATAGGTATTAGAGATTAGAGATAAAAATATAACAAAAGCTGTTCGATTGTTACTATTTGTATTAGTTTACGCGTGTTTGATATCTAGACGCAACGGCCGTTTCCTACGATAAAGCAGCAGTATTTCATTCTCGATACTATCTTATTATAACGTTTCCTATAGTGATCTGTGATAGCACGTGGTTTTGCGTTGGTTTGTCTGAGTAGTTTCACTATGAGAATGCGAAACGCGGAAGGCTAGACGTTAAATAGAACTTATGTAGGCAGACGTACTTTATAATCGGGATATGTGTGCAGTTTACGCATTTATTATGGGGTTATATACAAATATCTGATAGTTTTGGTGGTTTCCGCTGTTGGAAGATTGCCCAATTCATTTTAAATTTGCGTCAACTCCATTTGCGTCCGTGGGCCTCCCGTTGGGTCACCAAAATAAAGTCAGCTTGATATAATATGATGGAACTGTATTCCGTTGATATTTATTTAAGTAAACATGTCAATTACACTATTTGGTTGGTTACTTTTGAAATTTGTCTCATATTAATATTATATTGGTGTTATCATTCGGAATTTGCATCCACAATTTGACTTAGGTGACTTAATTCCTAAATTATGAGGTTACATAACCTTACCTACATAACTACTTGTGTCGTTATCAAGTAGTTAAGTGTTCATATGGAAGTTTCCGCCCACCTTTAATTTGAGGGTTATAAAAGTTATCATCTTACATTTAATTAATGTTTACAGCGACTACGGCTGCTCCATAATAATAAATAATAATAAAATTTCATTTATTTTCTCCCACAAGATACATACATCCAGTAAGGCTAACAATGGTTATATAGGGGAGGGAGACAGGAGCCCATACTAAGTAAAAAACTTGTGTCATGGGTCTCCTGGCCTCCTTAACCCGGAACAGCTATACAGTAATGAGACTGAGCTAAGTGTGTAGTTTAACTTTGAATAATGAATTTAACATTTTAAATATTAGAAAACGTGGCATTTTTAAGTATACGAAAATTATCCAACGTGCTTTGCTGTGTGTCTTTAAACTACACTTACATAATTGGCTCAGAATTTCCTCAATTTCCCCCGCATTAAATGGTATTATTAGGACAAATGCCGCTGATTTATATTGTTTTCCTACTAATGAATAATAAACAATATAGCTATAAAACATTTAGGGTACCTAACACGCAAAAACCGCGAGGGACATTTAAATTTGTAATATTCGCCAAGAAGCTTAATAAATTAAGCAATTCACAACCATTTTTTATCGTTTTCAGGTACCCTATACTGTCCCAGTCGCTGCGTGTTCTTTCGGCAGTTTTCTACAACCATAAACAGCCATTATAACACCAAGGCTTTAAAATAAGATTACTTACGACGAAAATTCCCAGGTACGTTAATCTTTACCTGTATATCTGTGTTAAGAAACTGTTCAGTTTCCAAGAAATTGTCAGCAACTGCAGAATTATTTATTTTTAACTAATTATGTACTTACGCTCAATTTTCCACATACTTAAACGACACAAGCATCATTTCCTAAGTAGAGTTGTGAAATACACGTCTTAAAATGGCAGCCGCGCTAAACTTGGCGTCTTGCGTAAAATTAAGTTTTACTTCATCAATGTGGCCTTTTATACCGGCTTTTATCCTCTGTGAGCTAAAATACGTTAAAAATAAGATTATTGCTTTTCCCAGTCATAAAAGCAAGTCGGAATTAGGTGCTGTTGTCTCCTGCAAAGGTATACGCTGCCAAAGTTTCATAGATCGCGCTATTTCCGTGCAAACACAAAACCGCTGACGCACAGTGTCGGTCAAAGCTCCGGACTGACGCTCGCCTGTCAAGTATCTATTAGGACTTATTTCTGGACTTCATCTACCGTGTTTTATGTCTCTGTTTGAAGGTGAAAGAACTTCGCTGTGCTGGCACGGTGGATAATATTATTGTAAAAATATAAAAAGTTGGAAATATATCTTTCATACTTTTTCTTGTTATCGTGTAAGTTTGTCTAATCTTAAGGCTTAAGACTTTTATTATGTGTTGCTTTTTAGGGTTCCGTACCTCGAAAGGTAAAAACGGAACCCGCATTAGATCACTTTGTTGTCCGTTTTTCTTAAAAACGCGTTGAGATAACAAGCTGAAATTAATATCACATGCTCTGGTCTGCTATCTATCAAAGCAGTGAAAATATAATTTTTTCAAAACAACGCAATTAAAAGATATAGGCTGTTTATATTGCATATTTAGACATTTGCAAGGGTATCAAAACCTATAGGATACTTTTCATTGACCTAGAATCATGAAATTTGGCAAAAAGCAATGTCATGTAGCACAAGTAAAGATAAAACTCCGAAAACTGTTACTTTGTAGTTATTTTACAAAAAAAAAACAACTTACGGAACCTTTTTTTATCTTTATTCAGCCGTAACGAACGCATTAATTAGGCAATGTTAAATCTCTCTGATTATGCACCATCAGTCATTAGTCGACGATGTGCATGTTAAGAGGACGAATTGGAAATTTTGGCATCAGTGATCTCAATTTTTGTCAGTAATTACGAAACGAATAAAAATATGAGTTGGTGATCTGAACAGTTCATGATGAAAACCTTATTTTGTTAAAGTTCATTACATGATTAAGTAACTTTTGTAACAGAGAAAACAATATCAAACATACCTCTTTTTAAATAGAATTTCACATTTTATGGGCAAACGGGACCGATTTTAGCCTCTCAACTTGCTCTGTAGACAAGTCTATAAATACTCCTTAAAATTGTAAGAGGAATTTCTCAAGTTATCATTTCCGACTAAATAAAATAGCAAAAAGCATTTTGTCGTTTACGTCGTTTTGTTATAAGCTAATGCGCATATGCAATCCTCGCCCCGCTGAGACGCTCAGTCCCCTCTTGACCATTGTCAGCGACGGGTCTGTGCTAGTCGGCTTCCGGACTGCATCGGCGATTGCGTGATCAAATTTAGCGGTTTTATTGAATAAGGATGGGAAAAATGAAAGAAAAATGTTCCAAAAGGAAAAGAAGAGCATGTCTTTTAGAAAAATGTGCAATTATGACGGAAATAAAGTATGTTTTCATAATAAATTGTGAAATGTGAAGCGGTGGTAGTTTACTATAAAAGATGACGTTCAAAAAGTCACTTTGACTGTGACTTCAATGATGTTTATTTTTGTGATAAAACTGAAACTATGGAGTCGTCAACTTGCAACAAAAATAAAGACAGCTTCCTTTTTAGGGTACGTATGAAAAATTCCTAAACGTCCTAACGTTTTGTAAAAGCTATACATAGGTAATATTATTATTACTAAAACACTTTTTCTTGTATCTTCTAGAAATGAAAACGACGCTCTACCGAATTATACAGAGTTGCAAAATGTGTAAGTTTTTATTGCTATGTATCATTCAATATTACAATCAATATACCTACGAATTCAACGATGAAGTTAAAATTAAAGGACTTCTTTTATTTTAGAAATGCTGATACTAATGACACTAATATATCACAAAACGAGAGCATTCCCACAGCTACAGTGAGTATATTAGACAATTTTGTCCTTTATACATAACCGACGTACCTATTAGTCGAAATATGTTATCTCTGAAGTTAGTACTAGGCCCTAATTTATTTATATTTTCAGATTAGCAGAGAGTGTTCGAGTGATAAAGTTTCTACAGAACTGACAATTAAACGCCCTACTGAGGCACCAGTAAGTAATCGTTTTATAAAACACAATAGATTGTCTGATTTTGTCGGAAAAGTTGGAAGCAGGTTTCAATGGTTGCCTAGATATGAGAACCAAAAAAATAATTTATAAACATAATCAATATCTGTGAAGTGATTGATGTAAATAAATAAATAAATACACAATGGGCAAGAAAAACATTTCCCTGCGCCATGCTATCACATTCCATGTACGATTTTGATATCTATTTTTTATATTTGTTTCAGAAGGAGCCGGAGGTACAAGAATAATAGATGTGAACCACTTTGTAACCTTATAAAGTTCTCTGAACAAAAGTCTTTGTGGATTAGCCACATTAAAATTTGAGTCTGAACATCACGTAGACTTGTAAAATCGTCATTGGCTGATGTAAACAAAGACGCCGTTGCTGGAGTTATGACTGCTGGTTGTGGTCAAGCACAGCTCAATCAAATTTTGTTCTTGAGTAGGTTTACCCAACATGTCCGATTTTACTAACAATAAAATGCATAACGATATCTGTGATGACTGGGAAGAGACTGCATGAGCCCTGAATCCTATCAGCACATTGTTGGAGGGTTCCGGACTATCGGTTGCGCAGTGGTGGTCAGGCTATAATGGAAGCATAAGGCATCAACGTCGCCGACATGAAGCAAGCGTTGAAGGAGCGCTTCTTTGGCCGTCTGAACAAATTTTTAAATAGTGTTTTATCATGCCGGTTTCAAATGGACTCAGACAGAACTGGACTAGATAGGAGGATCCGCAGTCTGCTGACCGCAAATCGGATGCATCATCCACAATCATCGGTAATGAGACTGTATATTCCATGGAAGTGTGGTGTGGGATTATTTCCTAAATGCCGACATGGGGATGCGTCGGGATGTGGTTTAGGTGCAAACCTGTATTAATGAATACTAATTAACGCAGGGCGGTATGGCAGAGCAAGGAGCTCCATGGACGGTTTCATCGGGTCCTACATGGACCCGATTTCCTAGCGTCCGTATCCTGGCTACGCTTTGGTGACCTCTTTGGGGAAACCGAAGGTTTTGTCTGTGCAATAATGGACGAAGTTATGATGACAATCAACTACCGGAAATACATTGTAAAGGACGGCATGGTTGACATATGTCGGGCATGCCACCATCCCGAGGAATCCATCCATCACATTATTTCTGGGTGTTCTAGTCTGGCTAACGGAAACTATTTGCACAGACACAATCTTGTAGCCAGGAGTATTCATCAGCAACTTGCCTTGAAATACAGTCTTGTGCAATCAGAAGTACCGTAATACAGGTATGTGCCCGACCCCGTTCTTGAGAATGACCATGTCACATTGTACTGGGATCGATCTATCATTACTGACAGGACTATTGTTGCTAACAAACCTGACATAGTGGTGATAGATCGATTAGAGGGTCGTGCAGTGATTGTTGATATTGCTGTCCCGCATGACGAGAACCTCGTTAAAACTGAGAAAGATAAGCAGACCAAATATCTCGACTTGGCTCGCGAGGTTGTCGACACGTGGGATGTGGATTCAGCAGTCATTGTGCCGATAGTCGTGACGGCCAATGGCATAATAGCAAAGAGCCTCGACCAACATCTGAGTATCTGAGTAGGCTCTCGCTAGGCAACTGGGTCAAGGGTCTGATGCAGAAAACGGTACTCCTGGACACGGTGCGCATTGTCCGGAGGTTCCTCTCTCTGGAGCCACTGACCACCGGTAGCTTAGGCCCTATTCCCAATGCCGGTGGGCTACTATTTTTAAATGTTTATTTTTGTATTGATATTTAAAAATGTAAATTATATATTGTATGATTAAATAAATGGAATAATAATAATACACACGAAGTGTAATTAATATGTGTATTATTGTAAATGATATCAAAGTAGAATAAATTATGTTCCTTGTTAAAATAAATAAACACACACACAGACACACACAATAATTTTATACTTACAAGGAAAAGGTTCCAGCCTTAGAATACTTATGTAAAAGTAAATAAAGATATTTTGATCGTATAAAATATTACAAAAAAATATTTTAATTATTATAAAGATTTTTTAAAATATTTTACGGTAAAAAAGAAATGTGCTAATGTTTTTCAAATAACGAAACTTTTAATTTCGTTATTTGAATAACACTAGCACGTGTTAGTTTATTTCCGAAAAGACAATCAATAAAAAAAAGTCATAGGTAAATCCATAAAAAAATATATAAGACAACTCCAAGGTGTCTATGTTCCGCGCCGCCAACACCGCGCGCCGCTCGCCAGCGCCATCTGTTGCAATGCATACGTTACTTACCGGGGTGTGTGCGGTTTGCGGGGTGCGTGGGCTTGTTTTTAGAAATTATTGTTGAACAATTCGTCGCCTTAACGGCTCACTTGGCCTTTTCACTATGCACCCTAAAACATTCCATAGCGTTTATGTAGCTACATGAAAAGTGACGTTACTGCTGCAGCTGAGGGCTCTACAAAAACTCGGTCAAAACGTGGGCTGAAGCATTCCTCATAAATATGCAAGGTGCCATAGAAAGAAGTAGTCCTCATGAGCAAGATAGTGAAGTTTTTAACGCGTTCATTAGGCTAGAACGATAATTACCAACTGCATATATTTGCATCGAAACGTACTGATGCTACTTACGTGATTATTACTTTTACTTTCCAATCGATGCACGACAATGGGGACGTTTTGTGAAGTGATTGAGTAAATTTAGTTGGAAAGAATAAAGAGCAGGACAGGTGTGTCTGTCCGTCGGCCCTTTGTCTGTGCTCCCGGCCGTAACGGAAGGCGTGACCCGCTGGCTGTTTGGAATAGCACGCACAACCGATTATTATGCCTTGTTACTAGGCGGTCGCAACTTTCCCTTTGTGCGAACATGTTTTTTAAAAACACACATCCAACGCTGCGACGGCTACAGCTCTTTCAGTCGCACTTCCGTTAGTTTCTTGTGCAACAATGTTAAGCGCCGTTTGCATCTACTGGGACATAATGAAGCCGTTATCTGTTGCCTCGAGGTGTTTTTAAACTGTCTTGAAAGTCGGGCTTGGTAGCGTCCGTAGAAAGGTCGGCTATACATTAAACACGAACAGAAACCGTTGGCATGATTCTGTCGTTACTTCGTATATCGAATTTGATTTAAGACTATAGGTTCTTGTGATCGTGAAATCAACAGAAATGGAGGTTTCACCCAACTGCCGAAAGGAGGGTTATGTTATGTTCTACAGCCTAAAAAGCCGTTCATCGATTTACAAAACTATCGCGTTAGAATAAGATTTAGGACCTGTCTAAGTAACACAATTATTTTAGTACACTTACAATGTAACTAGCCGTACCTTTAGCTGCAATGACTGTAATACGCGAGTGGCGACGTCTAAGCCAAGACACACCTAAAACGTTTGAACCAACTCACTAAGTAAATTATACTTACCTTGTTTGTACATAGTATCACGATCGCTAGAAGTCATTTTGCACTCACATGAACGTGAATGCGAAGCAAGATCATTCCACAGAGCTTTACTGGCTTCACGACATAGACATGCCTTACTTCATTCTAAGATCCGTAAGTGGAATTTAAGTATATGCGAAGCTATGCAGTAAAGGACCGTTGTGGTGAAAGGATGCATTTGATGACATGATACTCGGAAATAATTTCGAAACTCAAACGATTAATTAATATTCTGTAGCAATTTTATCTGATAGTACATTTTAATAATCAACGGAACTGCCTTCTTTGAATATCAGTATCACATTGTCTTCTTTTGCACCGGTTATGTAATTTCAGTCAGGATGTGACTTACGTCATTTTTCCTATTCGTATGTATTCAAACCGGTCACGTCTAGTAATTGATAGTTTCGCTATTAAATGCTCGGTCGCCCAAGGTTAAAGCCTGCTATGTAAATAAAGTAATAGTGTTGACTACAAAGCTATGTAAGTCTGCGGAACAAATTATAGGCGTGATCCATTTGCGACCGGACCGGCCACCGGTAGCACAGGTTGGACCGGCCAGGAAGACGGAGATTGTAGTTAGATAACTAACTTATAGCCAATCAGCCAACGTTGGAATTAACGTTATCGACTCTCCCGCTGTTTAAATGTACAGGAATACAAGGGACTTGATAACAGATCACGTAAGCGGCTCATGCTGATTGCATGTTGAATAAATTGGATAATAAATAGCTGTAAAAGTGAAAAGCAATTTATGGAAACATCAGGTGATTCGTTGCTTGGACACGGTTACCAGAATTGATAACGTTCAGAGTTAAGCGGTGTGTCGACGAACACACGGCAGCGGCGCGGGCGGTTGAACCCTCTGGCTTGGTTCCAACTCTGCTGTTTAACATAACCGTGGTATCTTTTGCTAATTACTGAGCTCGCTTAAAATTAAATGGTTTCACTTCCTCCAAGCTGGTGAGGTCGCTTTGGTCGCTTGTATAATCGCGACAGACGTAACAATAGCAACAACATTTGTGACTAATCCATTTACATTATGTTTAGTCACGAAAGTCGTGTCAAATAGCAAGCAATTATGTACATATCTGAGTGATATATTAATGTGGACGTACCTAGTCGGTAATACAATGTGAATTTTATTAATACCTTGATGCTAATGAGTTAAGACAATGAATTTCATAGATGTGTCGCTTATCAAGGTGTCATGTGCGGTTAACAGTTTCTCTTCTCGCTATAGCGTCTAAATCATTATGAACGGTAACGTGTACGGACAATGTTTGGTCTACGTCAGCTTGGGTCACGCACGATTGAGCATTTTTCATGACATTTGTACCGAACAAAGGGTTGCTAATTGTGACTCACGTCATTTTTTGACTAGGGTGCGCGACAGTCTATTCAACCTACAGCTGCTTGGTACCTATTGGTGAATCACGATTTAATTAATGAAGTTATGCGCACGCGTAATGTTTTTGTATCCAAACAGTTAACTCATTAATCGTATTAATGTATGCAACGCCCGTGCATTCTTCGTTCTATTTACTTAGGCTTTCCAACGATTTCAGCATAGTTCGATTATTCAACTATTGACTTCTAGAAGTATCAATTCTACATATTTTTGCTGGGTGATTTGTGATTATAGCGCTTAACTGAAAATGTATAAAGTTTAAAATAAGATTACGAGTTGTTAGACTCTTTGTCACCAACTTGTTGTATTAAATCATTAGTCAAACATAGTCGAAAGACGTATCGTATGTTCTAAGGAAGATAATGGTAATTAGGGTTAAACTAGCGAAAACAATGTCGCATCACTCAAGATAGTGTAAAACTCTTTAATTTTTTTTGTATTTTGTAGAGAAACGTCAAACATACAGAATTTAAGAGGACTTAAAGAATTTGTTTAATTAATATGACAGGTTTTAAGTTGTCATTTTGGTAATTGGCATGCGGCTTAAAGTTGGGAGTGCATGAACTTTGAAAGATGACGTCAATTTTTTTCTAGGAAGCTGAGCCAAACACAGTTTCTCACGGGGATTTCATGCATGCGTAGCCTACGCTTGTTTGAAGTCGTCAACCCATCTTGCTGTTGTTAGGCCATCCTACGCATCTTTCGCCGGTCATTGGTCGCCATACAGTCTGGACTTTGTTCGATCTGACACAATTCCAATCAACGTGACCTATCTGGTCCTTTGGTTTTATTGATATTTTTTGAAGAAACCTCAGAAACGAGAACAGCAAGATAAATTTTCTGTACAAAACACACTGCTGCCAAATCATTTAGATAAAAGAATTGTCGTCATGAATGTTCAGAGAATACGTGATGATGAAAGTGGCCACTCGATTATTACTGTTAGACTTATTCAACGTAAGTATTCGTAGGCCTAGTTTTGCTGTTGCGTCATTTAGTTTGCGTAGCATGATTTGGAGCTCATCCAGACCTTCTCAGAACTTTACAGGGTTTTCCCACTCATCTATTTAAGATTTGCTGGTAGAACAAATCTGGGTAAAGTCTGCGATATTGTTGAATGTAATAAGATATTAACCTTAACCTATCAAAGGGTCCCAGATAAGTGGAGTACATCTGTCATCTAACTGCTATGGTATGTTTGGTTACTGCTCTACTCCCGGGTAACGTAGCGTGATTTTATTTAGCATATACGACTCTTCATAAATCTGGGTAACATTTAAGTTGAAGTCAAAACTCTTAACGCAGTCAAAACTACTTTTGAATAGCAAAATCAGTCAAAAGTGCACTTGACTGGCTATAACAGTCAAAATAATGCTTCGCTTTATGGAGCTTCTATTACTGGGTGGTTAAAAAAATATAACCACGAAGCCTAACCTTAAATATCCGAGTCAGATTACTCTGAATCGGGTGTTCATTGAACCT
Organism: Athetis lepigone; assembly: GCA_033675125.1. Taxonomy (NCBI): domain Eukaryota; kingdom Metazoa; phylum Arthropoda; class Insecta; order Lepidoptera; family Noctuidae; genus Athetis; species Athetis lepigone. The sequence continues at coordinate 18,250,970 of CM066229.1, read as the reverse complement.
TTATTTCAGTCAAAAGTAGTTTTGACAGGTTTTGATAGTCAAAAGTAGTTTTCGCTGCAGCATATACTTACAAAGAAAAAAAAATATTCACGTCCAGATGTAGTTCAAGATATTAAAAAAAAAAATGCTTTAAACAACCAAAATCTCTAACTTTCATAAAAGTACTTTATTTTACGTGAAACAACAGGTCGCTTTCCGGTTCCAGTAACAACGGCACATGTAGCCTCGGCCTTAAAAAAACATTATAACATTTAACATCCACACGAAATTGATTACCACAACTTTAATGCGATTTTATGTGTGGTTTCATATGTATTTACGCAGTTCATCAGCTCAAAACACGTATAATATCTTCTGAGCAACTCAGTGTAAATCAATGAAGTCTCCGGACGGCAATAAACCTAAGAAGTGTAAGAAAAAACTGGCCAAGTGGGAGTTGGTCTCGCATACGAAGGGTTTTGTACTAACGCCAATTAAGAAGAAAAAAACTGATTTCTTTCTAAATATTTTTTTCATGGACGGCAATAAATATATACACATTTTTTTTTCTTGAGCATCCTTCAAGGGCTAAATTAATAATGACTTGATATCTCCTCGGATATCAAGTCATTATTTCATGCGGGTCCCATAGTCGAAGTACAGTCCATCAGTCATCCCTTTTTTAGGGTTCCGTAGTCAACTAGGAACCCTTATAGTTTCGCCATGTCTGTCTGTCTGTCCGTCCGTCCTCGCTTAATCTCTGTGACCGTTAGCACTAGAAAGCTGAAATTTGGTAGCAATATGTATATCAATCCCGCCGACAAAGTGGTAAAATAAAAATTGGAAAAAAATGATTTATTAGGGTAGCCCCCCTATATGTAAAGTGGGAAGTGATTTTTTTTTAATTTCAACTGCAACGTGATATATATTGTTGGATAGGTATTTAAAAATGAATAGGGGTTTACTAAGATCATTTTTTGATAATGTCAATAATTTCGGAAATAATCGCTCCAAAAGGAAAAATCAAAGCGTACGGGTCAAAAGTTAGAGGGGGGGCCTCTGACTTTTGACCCGTAGGTTTAAAAAATTTGAAAATAATCTGGAAAGTAGAACTTTATAAGGACTTTCTAGGAAAATTATTTTGAACTTGATAGAAAGAACAGTTTTTGTACAAAAAAGACAAAAAGGTTGTACAAAATAATTTCTGCGTACTTAGTATATCAACGTAACAAATAGCCTTTTTTTAAACTTATAACTGGGAACACTTATTGTGACGGACAGGAAACTACGGGACCCTACATTGAGCGTGGCCCGACACGCTCTTAGCCGGTTTTTCATTGTTATAAAATTGTGACTGACCGATCTAGACTCAGACTAGGTGAGGATCATGACCCGTATGACCCCACTCTGAATCCGCTCTTGGTACGGAACCCTAGAAACTGATATTGGCCGGCCATGTGGCGAGATGTGATCCGTGCTCTATGTTGCCATGTGTCAGCTGTTTCTCTCAACCAAAATAACGAACTGCGCAGCGGATGGATCCGAAACGCGCTCTAAATATAACTCTAAAGCCGGCTACACAACATACGTACTTTGTTATACTATTCAATAATGTATTTCATATGTAAATGACATGGATGCTCCGACCACGATGCCAAATTATAATGACTAACATTATATTAACACACTAGCAGGCTGTCCCCTGCGGTTTCACCCGCATTTTTCGTTACTGCTCCGCTCCCGTGGGTCGTAGCGTGATGGTATATAGCATTCCTCGATATATTTTTTTTTTTTAATTATTATTATAATATGGCTATCTTACACTAAAAGAATTTTTCAAATCGGACCAGTAGTTCCAGAGATTACCCCCTACATACAAACTTACAAACCTACAAACTTACAAATTTTACCTCTTTATAATATTAGTATAGACTAGTATAGATTTCTTGCTTCCTCTTAAAGAGAAATATTTGTTATCTAGCACTTGAGCTAAATGATACTCAATCACAATTGAGATAAAACCTAGACCACTTTATATATTAATGGTAATTTGTGTGCAGTTATCTTTATGCGCAAGCGCTCAATTTATCCAAGTTCTAGTTGAGAGAAACTGGATTTTATTTTGTAATAACATTTTTGAGAGCTAAGCTTCACTTATCACCTTACTTCTAATTGATTATCGCCTCCCAGTAAATGACCAAGCAATTACCGATTGTAAACCGGTACAATTCGGTTTTGCGGAATAATTTATCATGACAAAATCGAGTAATAAGATGTTGTGAATTGGAATAGGACTGCTTTTATTAATTGATTTAATAGTTGTACAAATGTCTAGTCATTTGAAAGTTGTAGTCGCCTTTGATCTAGTAGTCTCGTTATGTATTGGGGGTGTGGTGACCACGTCACCGCCAGCGTCGACACTTTAGTAGACCAACTTTAGATAAGCCTCATTATATTTTAATATATGTAAATATAATAGAATGAATTAAAAACCGCAATATAATATGTAAATGGACTTATATACCTTTTGTTTGCGCTTTAAATACAATGTTAAACATTATTTTTTTCCTCTGAGCTGTAACTGCGCAGTAGACGGTCATAGTTGATTAGGTATGTTAATTAATGACATACTGATAAATAATACACGTAGCTTAGACGGATTTATTGACTCTTTATCGAATATTAATAACAATATCATTTTGTTGTTTAGTTATTTGGTTAATCTTAATTAATCCACGTGCTTAAAGTAGTACCTAAACAAAAGAAATATTTACCTACTCATAATTATGTAATAGAAAAATATTCCACAGGTATTTCTTTTGGATGGGAACCGTACCTCCATTAAGGATTGATTAGCAACATGTTATCGGAGGTACTCGTTGTACCCAGTAAGGGTATTGTACTTTTATGTCAGACAATGTGTTGCTAATGTCTTAATGCGTAGTAGGGTTTTATCGGCTCGGTAATTACTGGATGCTATTTTTAGATGTGCTTCTAGTATAGTATTCTTTTCCCTACGGTTTAACTCCTGGGCAAAGGATGTCCGCTGTCTCCAAATCATACAGCGCACTCTTTCCCGCATCTTCTGAAATCAGAAGAATCAGCGACAGCGACCACGATGTGTTTTTCACAGAAATGTTTCTTATTTATTTCCTTTTTGTCTTCTTCAAAATCTAGGTTTATTTGTTTTTGCATCAAATTGTTCCCAATCGTTCTTCGCACCTAATTTTAATGTACAGACTTGCTACTAAGAATTTTGATTTTATTTATGTAGCGTTTGAATTTTAAATCTGAAATTGTTTTTACGAAGAAAAAAGCTTTACATTTGAGAATATTGATCCGGTGTGTGCAATTACAGATAAGTAGTACACCGGATCTTCTTAATCATTAATTAATTTATATCTAAACTCGTAACACCCAAAGATCTCTAAGCCGGAAGATTCATCTCGATCTCTTGCTTGAATAACACAAAAGTCGTTGCTCTTAATTAATTCCACATTTTCAAACAGGTTTACAGAAACGATCGCTGTAATTTACATATTCGTCTTTGATTTTTAGTGCAAATAGAAATGATTTTATGTCTGAATTTTTTGGCTTAGAATATATCAACTTTTCCTGGAAATGTCATAGATGACAGCAGCGACAGTAATAGGTGAATATACCTATATATAATAAAAGATCGTTTGTTAGAGTTTACAACATTTTCAAGGACTTTCATGAAAAGTTTTTCCTTAAAATAATTGACTAGCAGTGAGAAACAAAAGAATAGTGTGGTACTATTTCTGTCAATTACTAGCACACGGCTCTTAGTGGCAGTTATCCCAATGCCAGTAAATTCCTGAGTCAACAATGTCAGTCACACTGACGCATCACTTAACTTCATCTAATCTGTTAACATTACAATCATCAGATATTTTCGTAGTCTCGGTCACAGCGATTTTGATTCTCGGTACGTACCACGCGGTTTTTGATTACACACGTTGGACTAGACTCTAGACGTATTGCGTCAGCTATTCCAGGCAGCTTTCTTGAGAGAATGACCTGGCGAAAGGTGCTGGCATTCGGCCAACGTACGCCGCTTAGATGTCATATGGAATCTATGTATTACCGAGTATTCTGCTGTCTCCAATTGCAACTGTGTAATGTTTACATAACTGCCCTCTTATTACGGCCTGAACTATAAGCTCACTGCACTAAAAAGGTTCGAGTCTGTCTTTCATTGAAACTGGAGTTATTTCCGTAAACCATAGTACGTTGATCTAAATCAGAAAGAAAACAAAACATTACCAGCATCCCACTCAGATCGTAAATGTTGATTGAGGGAAAGTATTTTTTCTCAATTCACTATCGTTGAAGACAAAACGATGTTTAGGTTTTCTGTCTTAGTAATATGTAGTATTTGGATTTAGTAGGTACTGGGCACGATTCCAACGATGGGGCTAAAATGATATTTTTTCTAGTTGTCCGGCTTATGTCTGATTCGTGGCTGGTACCTCAATCAAGGTCTGCATAGCATTCATCCCCGGTCGCTGCCACTACATCAGATCAAAGAAGCATCTAAAAACTTCTGTTTTGCAAATCATAAATCAAGCTAAATGGTTTCTGTCAGAATTTAATCCTCGTTACAGTCGCCCACATGTATTTGTTTATTGTTTTACTTCAATAATAACTTGTCATATTTACATGTCCTTGTGTTATTACTGTACTCCATAATTATTCAAGAACCTATGGTGGTGTTGGCGAACCTATGTATGTAGGTAGCGAAGTATATTGATTGTATATGCGTTTAATACTTACTTCATGCCATTGCCGAACGCAATGTTTACTTTAATACCGACATGTTATTACGTGTTATGATGATGGACAAACAATGCAGACAAAAAATAGCAACTGGTAAAATTTAAAAAAAAATGTTTACGCTACGAAATTCCATTCACTAATTGAGGAAAACTTAAATAACAATGTAAAAATAACAGTATATAGGATGTAGGCTGAGGCTGTATATAAAATATAAGTAAACCTTACTAGCTATCAATAACCTTTATCTTGGTGCTGCAGTATAGCGAACCTGAAACCACAAAATGACCGATATTAACAAACCGCACCGTTATAATTATAATTATTTTCTCCATCGGGGATATTAAATAATGTTATGTAGCTTATGTTTATTCAGATACAGACGGCCAGTTAATTTTTCACGGAGATGACGTCAAAGCAATCACTTGCCACATTGCTCTTAAACTTGACAAAATACTTGGCAGTGGAAATGAAAGCGTGTTGAAAAGCATAAAACAATTATATACTAAAATTTCTCCGAATAGTAATTACTCTAAAAGCGAGGAAATTAGTAGACTGTTCTTGCGCCATCTTTAAACCGAGCACGTGGCTGGAAGCGGTTGTAACGCGTTACCAGACTCTTGAAGCCAGGGCTTGAAATACCGTTAAAAATATGGTATCGTTACCAAATTTAACGTTATATCTGGCACATTTTACCGTTAAACATACGTAACGTTATAATGTACGATAACGTTAATTTTATCGGTATGAGTCAGTTTTGTTACCGGCGCGGCGCGGCGCCGCCACTACCCGCCAAGCCGCGCCCGCGCGGCCTTGGAAAAAAGGGCAACGTTTGCCGCTAATTTCACAATAACATTAAAAATACCGGTAATTTTTAACGCTATTTTTAACGTTCTTTTAATGTTATGTTACTAAATAACGCTACCAAATCATACCGATATGCAAGTATCTCTATGGAAATAACGTTACTTAACGTTATTTTTAATGTGAATTGGTAACGTTTTCAAGCCCTGCTTGAAGCTTTGCTCACCATTAGAACGGAAATAGCGTGAAAATATATTCATAGTGGTGAAAAGCGAAATGTTGTCTTGTTTCTAGAAACTTCGATAAACTTATTTAAAGAAACCACGTGGTGGTATCATGAATAATCTCGAGATTTTTTCTATTCTCAACTTTTTCGATTGCTTCCTGGTAAATATTTGGCTCATCTATGACGTCGGAGTGTCTCTTTTTGACGATATTTAATCGTTTCATTATAAATAGTTTAATCGAATAAAATCTTAACAGATGTTCGCAAAAATTGTGCTGGTTTCCTTAACTGCTACGCGTTAATATAAATATCGTCGTTGTCTACCAAAGTTTAGATTGTAACAACAGTATCTGTAATTTTATGCATCTCTAGGAAATACTGTCAAATGCATTAATTATTTACACTTATGTTGTAAAGTGCTGTGTGGACATATACAGCTGTGCGTCTGTCTGTCCCCCATTTGTGTGTGACCTTGATATATCGATAGTGACGTTGCGAATGGTGCAAGTAGCACCACTTCTGGGTGACGCAGCATTTTTTGCCAGTATCGTAGTATTAGCTAAGAATCTGTTTGAGTCATTATCTCTTCTTAGGTTTTTAGAATGCATTTTAACGAAAAGCTGGCTGACTGTGTGACCGGAATAAAAGAATTTTTATCTTGGAATGCGTTCAAGATTGACTGGTAGCTTTTGTGGCGGATGAATCCAGATTTTCAATTATTATAAACTTGTAGGTATTAGTGGTTGAAATTGTTGCCTACAATTTCAGTATGTTCATCAGCTTTTTATTTTTTCGTGTAGATTTTATTGTTATTTTAAAAGTCTTTGTATAATGTAGTTGTCGCTACTTTTTATTATTTATTAACAACGCACGCACGCGTGAACATAACGCACGAACTTTTAACTTTAAACGACTGTTGGTGATTGATGATATCATAAATTGTTAAGTTTTATCTGATCTGATCGACAGCACTTCAACCAACCACCGCTGAAATTTAACAGACTATTAAACTATATCGATCGGTCATACTATTCATAAAGAAGTGCTTTGTCGTGTCATCTAACTAAATAGTCGTTTCCTTTATCATCATTTTCATTATTGTCAACATAACTTAGCTTAGTTAATTTAATTTTAGCCTTGATTTAAATGGATCAGCCGTCGACACATTACGAATTGCTTACTGCTTAGGTTAAATGCAAAATTTAACCTAAGCAGTAAGCAATTCGTAATCTGTCGACGGCTGATCCATTTAAATCAAGGCTAAAATTAAATAACATTAACAACTTAAGAAATATGAATGAAATATGAAAATTCGCATGAATTTAATTTGCTAACGGTACCCTATGCCGTCATGGTACAGGCCTGTAATATAATTAACATTGGACCTAATATTCTAAATGAAAACGGAGCCTGAGGCACAGCGTGGCATGCCTCAAAGTGTCGACTACAATGTTAGTTTATAGCCATTTCGTGTGATACGATTTACTGGTACTAGGTGAAGGATCAGACCAGTTGGACTAGACGACCTATTTCTAGTAAATGTTGATGTGTCTGAATGATACGTAGAAAGATGGTAAAAAATCTGACTACGAATCTGAACATTGAAAAGAATCACATTACGCTCTTATTTTACAAAAAAAAAAACATACCTATAAGTTGCAGAATAGAACAGTCAATAACTTTAACTGCATCGTTGTACTCATATTATTACTAACGAACTCCAAATAGTTTAAACACCAGGCATTAAAATCCACGTCAAAATCTGTTCAGTACTTCTTGAAGGCTGCTCTCAAGCGTAAACAGGAATTAAACAATCTTCTGCTACCTGTTTGTTTATGATCATAAATATAATCTATTTACAACGTATATACACAATTTATGTCCATATTTATGCGTAACGAGTAAATATGTAACAAAATAATTATAGAACCTTGCCTATGAATGACTTTCAAAACAGCAGTTCTCTTCCTGAGCACAGCTATAAAATAGATTTAATGATAAATAATAGCAGCAGTTATGGTATACCTACATGCGCTGGCGCCGACGAAGTTGAATGCTACAAAATTTAAGAAATTGTCCATTATGGCAGAAGTTTTGTAATTTTAGTAAACTCTGACATCAACCTTGACTACATAGAAATTAATTCAGCCAGTGTTTAGATTTGGAATAAAAAGAGAAAAAAAATTCAGAGTCAAACATAAACATTTTTCATCAAATCCATAAAACTGCGTGATCAAAGGAGTGTTCTTGTAAGTTACGTCTGTAGTTTAATGGAATCATTTGGAGTCAATAAATACATCGTGTGTTTGACTTCCAGATTGGAATAATAGGGACGTTAGAGAACACAGTTATGACTAAGTTGATTGCTATGGCATGACGCACTGAGCAGACAGACTGTAGAGTCAACGTTGAACTGCAAGCTAAGGAAGAATTTACACAAGTGTACGAAAAGGCTTGCAACAGGCGAAGCTGAGGACTGGCTCTTTGGTAAACGTGAGGCATACCTAAGGTACAAGAAAATTACCTAGGCCGACTATAAATATAAGTTGCTTCTTAGCACGTATTTGGCTTAGCAATTGTTTTTTAACCTGAAGCCATGGCTAAGCAGTTTTTAATTATTTCGGTCCTAGTATTTCCAGTTATTTTTAAACTAATTAAATTACATATGAGGAAGATGTGGTAACTGTTAATTGAGGCCACACTTACTTCTGTTATAATTCAATCGTTCAATTTGATTGATCCTATTATTAAACTGCTTTTGTGTTATTACTTTTTTTTATATAAATTACAGAATTCCACACTTCACTGGTACCCTTGACTTAATAGCCCAAATTCGCTTCTTAGTGCAGCAACATAGCCGTTTAGTACGTTTGCCAGCCTAAGACACACATGCGGCGAACTCTTTGTTTAGTCTAGAATTCTTCTCACAAGTAGCACAAGTTTTTTTTCACTTTTAATATACTTTCAATAAAAAGCGACTGTCAAGAGAACTATTGTTTAAAAATGCTTGACGGAGACTATTGCGAAGATAATCTCTTTGATTGTTCATAATATGGCTTTTTATGGGTTTCATTGAAAAATTACACATCAAGATCGACAGTAGACTACAAGAAAATGATCTGAAAATGTGATGTATGTCATAGATGGTATTAATAGCTAGTTCAGTGCTTTAATAGAACTTTTTTCCTAACTTTTTATTTATTTTATTTATTATTTTATGTATCTTGGAATGAATTTTTATTTATTTTATGACTGAATAAGGTGGAGTAAAGGCATGCTGAATGTAACAAGGCTTTTCTATATTTATTAATGAACCTTTCGTCGACCAAGCGACAGCTGGCTGTCGGGCTATTGTCTTTCTTTTGTGTGTCTAATCACGTTTGTTCGAAGGATTATAGATTGATTAGTAGAAAACGCCTGATTTATATTAAAACTAATGATAAGTCCCCATACCAGAAAACAATATCGAAGACATTCGCCCTTATAAAAGTTATATAAACACGAGTGTCGGCGTAAATGAGCCATTCTATATCGGGCGTAGGTATAGTTAGGAAGTAGTAGGCATAACATTTATAATAATATCCATCAAATATTTGTTTTTCTGCAGTAATAATATACGCAATACATTTCCTTATCGAGGTTCCTGTCGACAAATACCTACGCTCATCAACTGGACCGCGCGGAGTGTTAGCTGTTGGTACAAGTCATCAACTTTTAGCTGTATCTTGTTAATCATAATTGTGATATAGAAGTTCTACCTCTTTAAATACCAGTGTTAAACACACAGATTTTGTTGGGGCCCATTAATGGCATATCCTTTAGGTACTCTGCTGTTTTTATTGTACGGTGTTCCAGTTTTCTTATTGGTGCGGCAAAGACTGGAGCAGAATGCAACATGCTATATTTATAGTTATTTTTAAATATGTCCAAGTATAAATACATGTCGGCAAACATTCCAGCAGCAATATATTAACATGTACGAGTGATTGCACCTCTAATATGCAATGACGTGCGGCTGAACGATACAATTAATCATCGTACTTGTGAAGCACGCTCTGCCAAGTTCCATTGCGACGGTCTCTAGTGACTTACGCCATCAGAAGATAGGAAAAGAAGCCAGGCCGTGCGATCGCGACACGCTTACGCACTTCGTACGTCAACCCATAAATATTGATAGCGATATGCAACAGTAAAAATATTATGTGAGGGACTAGATGACATTACTTTTGATGGGCAGATATCAAAGATTGTCGAGGCCTTTGACTTTACTTTTATCTGACCCTAATCCCTACGTTTAGGCTTTATCAGAATCCTAAGATTGATCGGATAACTACTGATAACGTTCTTCAATGAAAACGGTCAGGCAGCAAAATCTTTACCAGTCAAATTCCTTTAACAAGGTCTAGCCAGATGATGAACTAACAAAAAGATTATCTGGATAGTAGAGCCCTTTATCAGAGTGGTAGAGCTCTTTGGTACAGCAGTGGAGTTTTTTTTATTATTGAACTTGCACTGAACTGCCACCATTCCTATCTCTGCCATAATAAAGGTTTCCACCTTTGTGTCTGGCATAGCAACGCATCTGCGAGGCTTCTGATGTTGCAGATCTGTATGCGGCGGTGACCACATTGGGCTGCCGCCAGCTTGTTTGCCATCCATTAACATGAAAAAAAAACTTTTGTGACCTTTATAAAGACAATTGTTGCTTTGTTTCAAGTCTTAAGTATGTGGATGGAAGTATGTGGAACCACACACCTTCTTTGTTAAACACAGACATTTGCCAGAATATCCAAAAAAGAGTAAAAAAAAAATCCGCCAATAAAATTGCAGGCTGAAAAAGTCAATATAAAACTGAACCAAATGAATTACCGGAAAATAGGCACTGCAATCAAAGAAAATGCCTACGTGATCATCCCAATTCAACACTTCTTCGCGGTGAAGCATTTTAAATTTACACATCGACGACCCAGTAGCACAATTTCAGTTTGTATCTTGCAGAACTCAACCAAACGTTTAAATCACAAAGTTAAATTGCTGATAAAATATTTTGTTTCAAATAATGTCATGTAGTTGAATATCGCAACTCTGTAACTATTAAGCTTATAACAGCATTGTTTTGTAAGTGGAACTTTTCTCCTTTATTTACGTGACAGTTGGCTCAAGGTGCTGATGCCAGTATTGATTATTCTATATTTTCTATGTTTTAGTTCTCTCCGTCAATGTTTTCAACTTCATGACCAAATATATTTACGAGCAGTTCTGCAAGCATGATGTATGTAGAGTGAAGTTTATAGAGTGCCTTGCTTTCGTTTATTACATCCAATGTTGTTTTCAACTCACGATGCCAAATATCCGCGAAAGTATTGACTAAATTTAGACTCAATGTATTTGTTTTGTTTGTGCACACAAAGAAAGGACGGGTAGATCAAATTAAAAAGGTCCAACAGATTTGTATTTTTGGAACCTCAAATGAGTTTTTCAATTGTGTAATATGAAAGCAGCTTTGTAACAGTTTTCTTTTCAAAGCCTTTTGTAAAATATTCAGCAAAGTGATTACAGCTGTATCCTATTTGCTAGAGATAAACTTATATAAATATACGCAAACGTTACGCTAACCTACTTAGAACTTCTATTCTTTACATATCTCGGAAGGTCACCAATGACGATGGTCGTCACCGAGTCGCTATGTCCATTGGTGTTCAATTTACTGATGGTGGCTAATAAACCAGCAATAGTCCATTGGCTGTTGTTGAAAAACATTCTGATTATCACCTAGCGCCTCACTAATTTACACACATTTCTATTTGTCTTATAATTTAGAATGATTTTAGATTCTGAGTGCTTTGTATCAACATTATGTGGAGTGACGTCTTTATCTTGTATTTTTATATACTTACAATATTTACTGATGTTTCGTTTGAAAACGTAAACATATATGCGGTGTGTCTAAATATTATGTATGTTGCGTTTACATAAAACTACTCCGGGTTTTAAGTCTGCATTACGGAATTATGTCAATATGTTTTTCCTTAAGTTTTTCTCAGTTATATTTGAAAATTTTCAAGAGCTCAGACTTAACGGAATCATGTCACGGCATTTTAACCTATATCTGTTTATAGGTTTCCGGAACTAGCGTGTGTTCTAACTATTAACTTACACGCCTCAATACACGAAAAGTAGGTGTTTGTAATTCTTGCCACCCTCCACATTACGAATATCGTCGATGTTGTCTGAAATTAAAATAAAAGAAGAGTTTTTGTGTGCTTTTTGCTTGTTTATTTTCGGTAATAGCTCTTGTCCGCATCTTCCACGTGAATGTCAAACTGAAGTTGCGGATTACAAAGAAACATCCGTCTTTTTCAGACACAGATAAATCTTGATATCGATTCGATCATCAGGTTTAGTGGTACGGATTAAGCTAACAAACAGACATTTATAATATTGCTAGTGTGTATATGAATTTTCATTCATTTTATTTTCTTTTTTCTATTCCTATCAACGAGCTGTATATCTTAGTTATGTAATATTAAATGTTAGATTCTTTTTCGTTAGAAGATTCCACTTCAATAAATTCTTTATCACTTCATTTCAGCAACGGCCCACGTGTAACGATAGTAAAGTAATTCAGTGCTCCATGAACTATTTCCGTGTACACCATGGTACATAGTTGTTTGTACTTGCTCACTGTTAAAAGGTTGTTATTGGAGTCACAAATATACCTGCAAGGCCGTGCGTACGTGCTCCCACACACACGAGCCCAGTAACTACGACCCGTCTTCACAGCTGATTTCGGTCAGCACACAAGATAACGCCCTAAAGGGCCTAATGACTAAAGCTATTAGGAAAATTTTCCATTACACAGTTTTTTCGCCTCTGCTATTACTGACCGAATTTTGACGGTCCTTATCGGATACGCTTGCAATTATTATCGACAGTAATTCAAGGTTTTAGCGCGCAGATATCGGTTATCGCGAAAAATCCTTCTCAAAAGATTTCAGTGATACACTGTGACACACAAGTACAAATTAATTATGATTCAGTGTTTCTATGAACGTGTTTAGGTATATAGATATCAGGTAGTACCTATTAGCAATAATCTGTATGAATGACGTGACTTAAAAGTAGAATCAGAGACCTAAGTACAAATAACGTGTGAAGGTTCTTCCTTTATTTATATTTCTGAACTAGTTTATGAAGACGGTATTGGCGCTCATGTTTATTTACTGTCGCACGAGGGAGATTAATACAACCCCGGATTTGTTCACCTGCGCGATCTAGGGGTGTGTTGAGGGTCGTTGGCCCCACTGCTAGAAGGGCATTGACCTCCGCGGTCGTCATCTGTTGCACACAGTCACATTATGTAGGTATCTCGCGTTTGACCCAGTTCGCACACATTGACACCCGTTGTCAACTCGTTGCCGTCAACGCCGACAAGTATTACATAAACTTTTCCACTCATTAATCTAAAATCATCTTAAAGGCTAATAAGTATTTATAAGTTGTTATTAATATGATAATGATAAAAACGTCACGTGATATTTTTGTGTTGAATTTAAAAATAATTTGGAATTCTATTGTGGTTAGGTCATAAGCCATACTCATAAAAAAAGAAATACTTAAAAATTAATATTTTTAAATAGGTTTCTTGTATAACACTAAATTAAGTATAATGGTATAATTATTCGTGCTAATAATCCCGTTTAACAGCGGCGATAATGATGGTTTAATAATTTGAAACCAATCATTATTATCTCCCTAATAACATGTTTTATTTGTCTATACCAACATCAACTTAGCAACTGAAAATTATAAAAATGTATTTTCATACAATTTCTCAGTATCTTTCTATTTATGCAATTTGTGACAGATGTTTCCACGAAGTAAGAAGTTTTAATTCCTTATGAAGTAATCAGTGACAGCTTGGTATCTGTTACCAATACAAGGTGTGTTGGAGATTGGAGTCTATTTAACCTCTCAAAATAATGGTTCATATTTTAGGTCGAAATAAAAATACATTATACTTACATACAGGTTACTTTGATTGGGCTATTTTACGTCTCTATCTCGCCATATTGATTTGACAGTTAAATTGCTTAGCCGAATCACTTCCTAACCAATGTTTATTGAGCTTGACCTTATAGCCAGTATTTATATGTCAAAATAAAAATAAACACTTAAGTCGCTATGAGGTATTTGCAAAACGAATAGGTATTGCAGGTTTTGGCAGTGTTGCTAATACGACACCTTGAATTAAACGTTTTTCGGACAATAAGCGCTTTTGTGTATAAAACCTGACATATTATTACATATACATTTATACATCGTGTTAATAATAAGGTAAAACCTGACATATTATGTATTTCTGTGGTAATGAATTAGGTAACTCAAATACGGAAATTACTTTGTACAGAATTGTTATCTGAATCAATTACACTATTTTCCAAAGAAGTTATCTTTTTCCAAAAACAACATGTTTTGTTGTTTTGATAAGTAAGCTTCTAAAATTGTTGTTAACACATAATAAGTAATAACATTATTATATACTTATATTTCAGGTCGTGAGTGTTTTTATCATTCAAAAAAGCAGAAGGCGTATTTGGGTTGAAATTCCCCATTGATTTAAACCCAAATACAGGTTCTCCTTTCTGTACTATCTTTGTATGGACACAAATTACACTTACACACAATTACAATTACACTTACAGATCGATATTTTACCCTTGTTGATTGTTAACCCTTTTGCCGACCACTAGTAGTAAGATTGGCAGTAGACCTTGAGGTTTGAGCTAAAATAATTGTTTGCAAATAGTCAGAAGGAATATCAATTTTTTAACAGCAAGGATTAACTATGACAAACAGCGATAAGTACATTACGGTTTCAGTAACCAAAACTGGGTTTCTTTGTCCAATAAAACAAAACTGTTACATAATCCCATTAGATAAGAACACTTCATTATTTTACTTACGATCAGATTGGAGATCTAATTTTATTTTCTAATCCAGTTCCGATAACCTGCAATATTATCTAATCGTACGATATATTATATTTAGGGAGCTGATAAGTAGCGGTGATGTGTGCACACTCATTTTGTTTACTACCTAACTTGTTCAATAAATACGGTTTCTTTTAAACCCGGCTTCATCGCCGGGTCGCCCTAGACCTACCAGTCAAAATGTTTATGATAGTGTGTCATACAGCATACGTACATGGCTATTTGTAAAACGTTAAGCTACGACCTACGAAATTAGAGCAGTAACCTACGTCTCAAGTGCCTGCAGCTACATCGGCACAGGAATACAGCAACGCTGCTTTACGTCAAAAATTGAAATAGCGGCAGTACTTCATCGGGCGAACTCCATCACAGACTACTACTCTAATTCATTATTATTATTATTATAACCGTACTGTCCCACTGCTGGGCAAAGGCCTCCCTCCATTCCTTCCATCTGTCGCGACTTTGCGCTACGTCTTGCCATTCCTCAATGAAGCCGACCAAGTCGTCCCGCCATCTCTTTCTTGGTCTGCCGCGTCTCAGTCTCCCCATTTCGGGGCACCAGTCTTGGGCTCTGCGGGCCCATTTATCGTTAGGCATGCGGCAGACGTGTCCAGCCCAGTCCCATTTTAGTTGGGCAGCCTTTTGAGCCACGTCAATGATTCGTGTTTTGGAGCGCAGGGTAGTGTTTCGGACGCGGTCGCTTAGTTTAACACCAAGTATGCTGCGCTCCATCGCACGTTGGCAAACCTTGAGTTTGGACTTTTGAATGTTAGTCAAAGACCATGTCTGTGCACCGTAGGTCAAGATGGGAAGAATACACATGTCCATTAGCTTACGCTTAAGTATCAATGGTAAGGTACCCTTAAATTGATCTTTCATGGACCAGTAGCTCCTCCAGGCATTTTTATTCGGCTATTATTTTTTATACTCTAATTCATATCAATTATTTTTATTCTATCAATATTTATCTGGCCGCCCCGCCCACTACGCTCTAGTGTGGTCGGCCCTATTCAACATTGCGTGATGTCATCGCAAAGTACAATTAGGACGAGCGAGGACCATAATAGCCCGCTTCCTGCAATTAAACTCTATCTCTAGACGTCCCAATTCACACTCAGTCTGTGGGAGCAATTTGACAGGGTCTCGGCGAATCAAGATGTCTGCCGAACAAATCGTACGACTGTTGTTGAGAATAGATCAAGGGGCAACTTCTATTTCTAAATCTTATTGAAAACCAGCTGTAGCTGTGTAGTCCGCGAGGAGTTTTAAAGAAATTTAATTGTCTCTTTTACCCTAGTTTTGATGGATTTTCAAAAATAGCTTCTCAGTGCATCTCTACGTCACATGAAGATAGAAGATATTTGTATCTCCAGTAGTTTCGGCTGTGCATTGATTGCCATTAAAGTCTCTTTGCATTTACAATACATTTGTAAACCAATAGCTATAGCCCACAATTTCCTTGGCATTAGTTACTACTCCACTTCCATGGGTCACAGTGAGATGCTATATGTATACCTTCTGTGATTAACGGCCTACATAACGCAAAAAAAGGAAAAAAATAAAGTTGTAAGTCCCGACCTCCTTTTGCTTCTTCACTTTGACACTTATATCGACTTCCTGTCTTTGTAAGTTACCGTCCACGGTTTTACGTAACATCTTCAGGGAGTAAAACCTTTTCTTTAGTGATATGTTGTGTATAACTTAACTTTTTCTTGTCTTGCTTACTGCGGACCCATTTTACTTACTTCTTTGGAACGGCGGCTGCGATATGTTTTAATATTCGGTTATCGTCTTTGCCGTTCCATTTTTATTCACTCCATTCAGCTATTATCGTTTTTTATCTTCTTTATTTTTTGCTTATCCTTTTCAAATTTTATTTAGCTATTTTTAGCGCTAGTAAACGTTTTATTTAGCTTCTACGTACGTTTTAGTTGGCTACTTTATAATGCTCTTTCAGAATTTATTTTTGTATTAGAGGGGGCAAACGAGCAAGCTAGTGAACATCGCCGCCCACAAGCCTGCACCACTAGGGACCACCCTTTAACCCTTACGTGAGATGAGATATCCTTTTGAATTTCTAAGCGTAAACTTTTGCTTTTTGCGTTTGAACTCTGAGTGTAAAACAATTGCAACATGGCTTGTAGAATATCATCTGTTCTGATCTGCAAAAGTTGTAATTTCTAAAAGGAATAGGAAACTTCACCCGGGTCCTTACCTCGTCACCCTGATAAAGTAGCTTTTTTGCGACTTCTTTCTTGAAGTTTCGAAAGTCGTAACGGTCCGGAAATACTCCCGCTGAAAGCTGAATCACAACATGGTGTAATAACTGTTTCTAAAACTTTATTCTTTGATTTTAACATCACGTGGCGTGGTTCGTCGAGTGGTCTCTTTCAAAACGTAGTTTCGTATGGAGGTATAAGACGAGAAGAAACTTTGAGTATTTGTTATTTTTCCTATACATGTTGTGTATAAGAAATTAGTACTTCCACTAATTACTAAGTAACATCAAGGCCGTCTTTGTAGTACTTTGTTACAAAACAAACTTGTATGGCTTTGTAAACTGGAGTTGCGAAATTACATTTTAGTATGTGTTATCTTATTAGCTGATATGTTAGGTAAGTAATATATTTATGTAATAGTTGTTTATACCTTTGATAATATTTTACAATTGGGTACAATTTTGCGTAGGTTGTTACTTTTTAAGTCATGGATGGCAAACAAACTAAAATTCCGCCCGGTGTTAAGTGGTTGTCGCTGCGTAGGACATCTGCAATAGCAACACTTCACAGATGCCGTGCCGTTGATTGTTGCTTTATATTCTTTAAACAAGACTTGGTCATTGCGTAATCTATTTATAGACTACCTAAATACATTTGTCAACATTGTTATAGGAAAGCGTGTCGACCCACTTAAACACATTCATTCATAACGTTAGAGACTGCGAGTGTTTTCTTTGTAGACGTGTTAGCAGCCTGAGTCTCGGTAGCGGAAGTGAACACAGCCTTGGAAAGGGTCAAGGGACCGAGTATCTATTCGTATTTTACCGGAACGGCTTGTTGTTAGTTAGCTAACAGCAAACATTATTACGGCATCAAATTTAGCTTTACATTGCAAGTAATATAAATATATTTTTTTCCAAGCAATCGCAAAACTAGTGAAAAAAATAAAATCAATGCGAATCTTGCGAAGCCTATGCGTGATAACAGCGCAGTAAGGGCTCCCGCACACGGGCCACCGGCCACAACCACAAAACGCCGCCACTGGCATATTTCCTGTAATTTTCATACATTTTATATGGACTCGCCGCACACGGTTAGCGCCGGTGGCGGCCACACGCTACAAATCGTCGCAGCTTGCTTCTTGTGGCCCGCACCGGCCACTAAACGCCGACACAAAAAGCCGCCACACGCCACTCGCGCGATTCCGCGCCCCTCTCTCCCTTACCTCAGTAAGCCCAGTCCATTATGATACTGCATGCCTAGGTTAAAAAAAGTAGCAACCACCGACCGCAAGTGTCGACCATCCGCCACAAGTGGCGGTCGCGGGCTTCATCTACTTTTGTGGCCATTTCTTGCCTCTTGTGGCGGCGTTTGTGGCTGTCGCGTGTGGCCCGTGTGCGGCAACACTAAGGCGTAGAAGTCTCGTAGCATAACTTACAAAACATGTAACTTGGCGTTGAAGCCGCGTAGCTCTGCGTAGCAACCGCGTAGTATGTGTATGTAACGTGTAGCAGTTCGTTGGATTCGTGTAGCACTGCGTAGAGGACGCGTAGTATGTCTATGTAAAGTATAGCAGTTCGTTGAAGCCGCGTAGCACTGCGTAGCAGCCGCTTAGTATATGTATGTAACGTGTAGCACAGAGCGTAGGTACCGCGTAGCACTGCGTAGTCGCCGCGTTGTATCAGAATGCAACGCGTAGCCACGCGTAGCAGTGCGATAAAGTCGCGTAGCTTTGCGTAGCAGCCGCGTAGCACAGCGTAGGTGTTACTTCGCAATGCGCAGAAGCTGCGTTCTCTTGTTTTCACTTTTCAAAACATTCAAAGTTTTAAAAGTTAGAGCTGTAAAGCATGTGTAGATGTACAAATTCAGAATGGTTTTAAAGATGTTTTCTTATTAATATGCGCATATCTTAATCTCTAAGCTGTCGCTGACAGTTTAACCTAGCGTTCACCCGTGTCCCTCACTTATCTATCTGGTCACATTTCTTAAATATAGTAAAAAGTTACTGCGGAATAAGTTTTATCTTTCTCTATCTTATCGCCTGTGAATTGTGAGTTTTTTTTGTTTACATTAACGTTGACAGCTGATGTTTTTTGCTCATTTATTTTATAATCAGGTTTGCCTTGAACTGGCGTCTGTGTTATAAAATCAATCAAAGGTCTCGTCCTGATGTTTACAGTAGCGGTGTTTTGAAAGACTTTATTACGCTTATTTTATTTTTCATGTCTTCTGTTTGTTTGACATTTGATGACCACTCAAACATACCAGTAAAGTATGTAGTACACTTCTATAATTAAAATAAAGTTTTACTGTTTATTTTCACTAACCCCACTAATATTATAAATGTGCAACTTTCACGCAAACACTACTGAACGGATTTTATTAAAACTTTACCGTAATATAGCTTATTCGTCAGGATAACACAGGCTACTTATAACATTACCAAAGACCTTACATAAAGTGGATGAAACCGGGAGGTATAGCTATAGTAATCATTACCAAATATATAATTGAAGAAGATTTATAAATGTTAAATATAACGCAAAATAATATATTAAAAAAATCCATAATTATTGTAACTTTTCCAAATCATAATAGATCGGGTCCTTAACATTTTGATAATTTAAAAAAATGGACGTTAAGAGAAAGTAAATTTAAATAAAAACATTAGACTGTGTGTGATTATACGTGTGAAAAAATATTGTCAATTATTTGAATATAATATAAACTACAAAATTGGAATGACATGGGATGTCAAAGGGAACACAACCAAGAAATACTTTTCGCCTTAAAAATTATAAGTTTTTATCAATAATATTTAATATTATTACAACGAAATAGATATAATATTATCTAAAATACCAGTAAACAACATCAACAGAATAACAACATTGGAATTACGGATTAACCGAATTATGATTTGACAGGAGGCGAAAAAACGATTTTATTCACCAAATTTGAATATCAAGCCGGGCTTTTTGGCTTAATCCCGGAGTGCGGAAGTTCCCATCACTCTACAGTCAGTGGTATAAAAATATATACATAATAAAATATTTCTACAAACAAACAAACTGTGCAAACATTGTGTACCTAATATATTTTGGAAGTGCAAGACATCACTCACAGCAACGGTTGCCAGGGCTGCGCCGTGATGTCAGCCGCGGCGGCGCAGCGCCCTCGGCAGCTAGCGCGGCTGCGCCACGCGGTTGTCAAAGTGTCACGTCGGACTTTGTCATTTTTATTTTAATATTTTTTTTATTGTTTTGCTAATTTAAGTGTATATATACAATAGGTAAGTGTAAAAATGTATAGTGGCAGCAGTGATGCGGGGTGTGCGAGTGCGAGTCAACCTTCAGCGTCACAAAGTATCCTGGAGAGGTGCCCTCTCTGCACCCAGGCCCGGTATTTTAAAGGTAAGCGGGGTCTGAATGTGCACATTGGGAAGGTTCACAAACCCCAATGTGCACTCTTCTCGGACCCTGTTCCACCTCCAAGTAATTCATCTACTACACCCGTTTTAGACCCTTTTTGGAAAGTACTCTCAAAATTTAAAAACTCTCTGCCGATTATAAAGCGAGTTCCCCGTGGCGCTAGACCACTAGTGGCTCAAAATTTAGCTGGTTGTATTCGCCTTGCTGCCCGGGAGAACTCGCAACATGCCTGGGAACAACTACTCACCTTCCCTTACAGGATTTTACATGTTAAAAAGAATTTGGCACTCAAAAAAACGCTAACAGCCCAAATTAAAGAAAATTGTAATGTTTCGGCCCAAATTTTGGATCTAAATTTACCACCGGTGAGGTACACCGCTTCTAAAAGTGTATCCCATCTGGTGGAATCTAAATTAGGGGAAGGTGACATTAGCGGAGCGGCCAGGATTCTTTTCAGTAGTGATGTGGTGGCACCGTGTTCTCCAGAAACACTATCTGCTCTGAAGAGCAAACACCCTGCCCCAGCGGATGGCCTTTCTTTTCCCGACCCACCAGATTCTGATATTTATTCCCTCACCGTTTCAGGTCGAGATGTGGCCATGGCTATTGGCTCCTTTCGGAGCGGTTCCGCCGGCGGCCTCGACGGCCTGACTCCTCAACACCTAAAGGACCTTATTTCTTCAGGCGCCGGGGAAGCTGGTGAGATGCTCCTGAAGGAGCTAACAGCCTTGACCAATCTTATGCTCTCCGGCAAGGTAGACGGATCCGTCATCGATGTTTTGTACGGGGCCAACCTATGCGCCTTGCGCAAGAAGGATGGCGGCATCCGTCCCATTGCTGTGGGAACTACTTATCGTCGTATGGCAGCCAAGATTTGCTGTAAATTATTTGGTGAGGCTATTTCGGAAAAATTTCAGCCCCTGCAACTAGGTTTCGGCTCGAAAGGGGGCTGTGAGGCTGCCGTACACGCTTTGTCGACCTACCTAAATTCTGGGAAAGGAGAAGTTATCCTGAAGGTTGACATAAAGAATGCTTTCAACACAGTGAATAGGGATACTTTGCTGGCAGAAGTTAAAAAAGAACTTCCCCAAATTTTTAGTTTCCTCTGGCAGTGCTATAGACATCCTTCAAAATTATTATATCGTGATCACCTTTTGGAATCCGCTGTTGGCTGCCAGCAAGGTGACCCTCTTGGGCCAGTGATTTTCAGTCTGGCAATACATCCTATAATTCGACAACTAAATTCTAAATTCAACGTCTGGTACCTCGATGATGGTACCTTGGGAGGTGATGTAGATACCGTTTTAAATGATCTGATCATTTTAAAAGACACACTCCATTTGATTGGCTTAGACCTTAATCTTTCGAAATGTGAATTATTTATAAGTGACACTACTGACAGACAAACGACTCTTTCAAAATTGAACTCAATAGCCCCTAATATCAAAATTACCGAAAAAAAGTCTCTTCATCTCCTTGGGTCTCCAATCTTCGAGGATTCCTTTCCCAACTTCGTTGAGGACAAAATACAAAATTTTAACGACATTTCGGAAAGATTGTTACAAATTAAAATGCATTCGGCTATAACTATAATTCGTTACTGCTGTTTCGGCCCCAAATTGACATATTTCCTACGCGCTTCGCCTTTTTGGAAACATAATGATCTATTAGAAAAAATGGACCAAATTATCCGTCGAACTTTAACCTCAGTGTTAAATTTGGCAATGGACGACCGGGCCTGGGCCCAAGCGACGCTACCAATTCGCATGGGGGGTCTCGGCGTCCGCAAAATTTCTAGTATTAGTCTGCCAGCTTTTATATCCTCGGTTCACGGCACTGAGAAATTGATCAGGAATATCCTTGCCCCTACACTGGTCAATTTTAATGTGCCGTTCTTAGCCGAGGCTATAGAGGCCTGGAAAGTTGCTTGCCCAAGTACAGATCTGCCCGACAACCCATCTTCCCAGAGACGTTGGGATGAGCCGCTTTGCAGAGTAGTTCAGAATCAATTATTTTCCACGTCTGCTACTTCTGCGGAGCGAGCGCGCCTACTAGCTGTGGGCAGGTGGGAGTCGGGTCTTTGGCTTCAGGCACTACCGTCGTCGAACATTGGCACTTTGTTCGACGACACGACTTTCCGCCTCGCTGCTTCAATTCGCTTAGGGGCGTCCTGTTGTTCTCCGCATCGTTGTCACTGTGGGGAAGCTGTCAACAGCCTCGGACACCATGGCTTGTCGTGCAGCCGTAGCGCGGGCCGTATACCACGGCACGCGAATATTAATGACATCATTCGACGTGCTCTTGTTGCCGTCGGCGTTCCAGCTGTATTAGAACCCAACGGTTTGGCACGTGACGATGGCAAGAGACCGGACGGTATGTCTTTATTCCCATGGAAGATGGGTAGGCCTTTAGTGTGGGACGCTACGTGTGTCGATACTCTTGCGCCATCCCACCTTCCTAGTACGGCGTCCTGTGCCGGTGCTGCCGCCTCGGCTGCGGAAAACCTCAAGCGGCGAAAGTATAGGAACCTTACTGGAAACTATATTTTCGAGCCGTTTGGGGTTGAAACCCTTGGGCCATGGGGTCCGAGTGCCCACCTATTTTTTAAAGAGTTGTCAAAAAGACTAGTTGACAGTTCTCGTGACCCAAAGGCTGGCTTTTATTTTGGCCAGAGGCTTAGCATTGCCATCCAACGTGGCAATGCTGCCAGCCTCTTGGGCACTTTACCGGTTGACAGCGATGCGGAGGAGTTTTTTGATGCCATTTTATTTTAATTCTAGGGTTTTTAATTTAGTTTTAGTTTGTAAATATTGTGTATAATTATAATAATAAGTATTTGTTTTTCTAATTGAATAAATATTTATTCGACCTTGTAAATAAAGTTGGAGGTACATTTCGTCAAAAAAAAAAAAAAAAAAAAAATATAAACTACATAAAAAAACTTACTTGGAAATGCTCAAGAATCACGCTGACTCAAGCTGATTTGAATATTACCGCGAAAGATAATCTAAATGCTGTTTATCATTGATAAGTTGTTTTTGGACTTGAGTATCCTGTCTGCGAATTATTCATCAATTATAGCGAAATGTTTTCTTACCGCGCTAGTGCCGTATCAATGTTATATAATTTACGTATGTATATACCTATTTATAATTTACATAACATGAGTATCACTTACTAATGCAACATGCGATGTTTTATAACTTATTAATAAACTGTGTGATTGTAGTCTCTCGAAATGAGTATTTACTTGAGTGTTATTCAAGTGAATAAATACATAATAATATGCATTGTGAATCCACTTCGAGATATCTTACTAGCGTATGCCTGCGATTTCGCCCGCGTAAAGGCTGGTTGAAAGAAATGGATGTTGACAATGATGTTGATTGATATACGAATTTGAAGATTCTTCTCTTATCTGTATACCTTTTTAGCCACGGTTCTCGCTGGTTCAGAGATGTTTCTAGACAAAAAAAATTGTCTATAATCCGATATGTGGTTCAAGCTTACTCCGTACCAAACATCAAAATTGGTTCAATGGTTAACGTGGGCAGCATAACAGACCGACAAACAGAATTATAAGGTAATTAAGAAACACCACAAATAGGATTGAAAAAGTGTGCGAGATATAATTACGCGCATTATTTGTTATCTTGCATTTGTTAAGCAATTTTTCAACTCTAATTAACACTTCTAACTTAGCTCATTATCAATTATAAATGAAAAGTATTCGACCATTAACAAGCTCAAGCCTCTTGAAAAAAAAATTAGTGTGAAAACTTTTGCCATAAATTCAGTTTATTATTAAGTTATGATTTTCGACAAAATAATCAGCTAAGTATATTGCATGAAAAAGTGCAAAATCTTCACTGTCGGAAATGCTGTTTTTTTAGTTCTTTCTAGTAACTATACTAAACTTACAAACGTGAAAGTGACTCTGTCTGCCTTCCTGTTACGCTTCAACAGCTAAATCACTGAACCAATTTTAATTAATTTTGGTACGAAGTAAGCTTGTACTTCAAGGACATGAGTTACTTTTTAGCCTCCGACATATCGGTGATATACGGCATTAAGACAAATAAAGACGTGGGTAAAGAATAGTCGTGAACTGAAACCACGCTAAAAGTTTCAATTTGTTTATATTATATACACTTCGTATGAAACTTTTCCAAAATTAAATGTTCTTAAAATAATCAATTTATGGTAGGCAAAGTAATATAATATCTTATATGTTTATTGATATTAATATCCATAAATGGATAACATTAAAGATTTAGGTCACCTTCCAGCTAAAGGTCGAATCGGTATCGGTACAAAAAAATAGACATATATTTTCGATTAGCATATATTTATCTTCAATTAAGTAAGCCTTTTTATTACCTGAGATATATGTCGATATTTTATAAATATCTCAACGGTTTTTGGTTGTCAAAACGTCTGATTTTTGTATGGTGCATCGATTTGAATTATTGTTTTTTAGATCTGACCGAGACTTTCGGAAATAGACAATAGAACACCTCGAGAAATATTTAAGTCCATGTTATGAAACAAAACGATCAAAAAGAAAACGTCCTTCAACGGCATAAAAGGGAAAAGTAACTTTAATTTCATTGCTGCAAAACTACAAACAAAAATTAAATCAAAATATTTTTTTCCTTTTATGTTGAAACCGAACGTTAAAGCTTACTCAGTTAACGGCCATACAACGAAATACTTGAAAAAAATCACGTAGACCAAACCTCTGTGGTTTGGTCTACGTGACACTAGTATAGCTCTATTACATAATAGAGTTCACCTTGACTCTTTAGTTGATCATGATCACCGAGACTATTAGACTGGTACATTCGTACTTGTAAGAGAAAATCTAGACGCGAATGTGCCATAAATCTGTGTTATATCTGTACTTAGTAATCAACAGTGCTATATGTGGACGATTGCCTTATTTTATGTTGTTGTTGTATATCTATTTTATTTCACAGACGTCATCTTATTGATTGCCGTGAAGATACATTTGAACTGGCACGTTTTGGTGCAGGTAAATCTTTTATAGATTTAATTATTTCCTGTAGATTTATTTTTGCTTTACTAGTTTTAAATTCATTGTAGATGAATCTGAATACCAGTTTGATACATCTTTTTCTCTGGAATACAGTGTTTTTGCTTCCCTTATTGGTTAACACACCGACTCATGGCAATTTTAAAAGTAAACTATATTCTTTCAAAGTTGTTGCTTCGCCTTTGTGTCAATGTTCCACATCGAACTGTGAATTCGAGCAATCTGCACATCACATCCTATGGGAGTGTATTCTTTGGCAGAATGAGCGCAATGTTATGTTGGATAGTTTACAGGTTACATCCGGTGTCGTTTATTACACGGACAGAAACTAGAACCAATTTCCGTGCGTTTAAGCGTTTTTGCCATACCTACTATTGGAATCAATCGTAACAGCTCACATTTTAAGACCCATTAATTTTAACAGATTCTATTCCGTGGTGCAAGGCAATCTGGGCTTCTCCTAGTTGTTATCGCCCCTTTGTGCCTATCGGCCTAGTTCTGTTCTGCCTCCTGCTTGTTATGGAGGGAAGTGGAAAATATATTTTTGTTACTCTTCCGCTGTTCTTTTCTGATTAATTTCGTTGCGGGATCCAAGACAGTTGAATCGTTTCTCCGGGACTTGTCGAGCTTAATTGCTCGGCGCTTTTCTGGCGGACTCCACTGTTGATTCTGGCTTTCAGGAGTTGCAGTGGTTGGGAATATTGTGGTGGGATTGTCCCAAAAAAAAAAAACACCCCCAGTCAATTGGCGTGATTTTATCTCACACAATTATTGTCATATTTCAGCCAATTTACACAAAGCTTTAACGAATTAATGACTTAACCTTCATGAACCGTATAAAAATCTGTTCGGTAGTTTTTATGTGGTCCGCGTTCAGACAGACAGGCTTTGTTTTATAATACGTAGCGATATCAGCTAAACAAACACCAAACATACTACAACGTGACATATAATATGTGCATTACAAAGTAATTATACATCCTTCAGTGTGAACCTAATCGTTTGAGATAAAGCAGTCAAGCCGATGAGAGAGCAACAACTTAACATGGATAACCAGGTCATGGATGGTAAATATGAGTGATGTGTTGCGTACGCGCAATACATAGTTGCACACAATAAACTGCACTAGAATTGCAACGCATTCGTTCAACCTTACCTACTTACCTTACTAAACTGCCACTGCTTGCATACGTAATTTTTATTAGCTAGGAAGCAACATTTAAGACTTCCTCAAGCATTTATAAACTGACTATTTGATTACTTCTAAATTCTGTTCCAGTCCACAAATAAATCGTTACACAATTATCAATTATATCGGGACTCGGTCAAATCGAAGTTCTAAATACTTGTACGCTTTTAACGAAGGTAGTTCATCATTATTTTCGAACATAGAAGGTCATAGTTTCCTACGTCATCGCACTAGTGTGGTACTTCAAACATTTGTAATCACGTATTTTTTGTTTCATGCTGTTTTATGTCCGTTGTGAAAACGTTCAATGGGTTATCCGTTTCCATTCAATGTATTATTGTAATGAGTGCTATTTTAACATTGAGAGTCTAAATGTTTTCGGAATGGTACATTGTGTGATTGTGTGTAGTTTCAACTTTGAACTCGGCATTTGCGTTTTCGTAGTTACTACTTACTTATAACGATTTATACGTTGTATTATCAATTCATTTAGGGGACGTTATGCACTGCGTAGTTTCAGCTAAGTCCCCGCTTTTGACTTTCGTAGGGGAGGCGTAGACGTGGCGTGTTAGCCGCATAGGCGTCGCGCTAGTCTCGCGTAAAAGACGCGTAGACGGTACGCTACACGAACACGCAATACGACAACCCCTTGCAATTAATTTTGAATACGAAGCGTCACGAGATTTATTTATCGAATATTGTCAAAGGAAAAACAAATAATAGATCATAATATTATTTAACAATAATTCTATTTAATTAGATGATAATTGGTTTTGTGTTGTGGTTGTGTAATCAGATGTTTTCGTAGCATTTAATCGCTATCAGTGTTTTACGTTTGTTCCAGGTTATCGAAAACCGTATTACGTACCATGTGAGATTGTGCCTTCCGAGTAGGTATCGAGATTGTTCGAAATACAAAAGTGTTCCTTTTCTAGATGGATGTTTAATATATTAAAAAAATATTTAGGCCTTTTAAAAGAATATTCTTAGAATATTGTCGAACTACTTGTTGAAAACAATTTCCAGATGTGTTATGGCTACCCAAAATCTATACAGTACCAAGGTAAAGTACCGTGATAACCAGAAAATGCAAATTTATTTTTTCGTCTGCTACCTTTATAAACTTGTTCTATATCTAGTATAATTTATGCCAAGTAAAGAGAAACATCAATTACTCAGGCTCAACATTAGTTGATCTGTTCATTCTTTATTAATTCGCAATCAATTATCCTTGACCGAAAGCGAGTCGTGATCGACTGAAAGAATAACAATTAATAAATGTTCGTCTATTGCGTTCCTAACAACAAAAGACTTGTTTACTTCACATTGTGAGATAACAGGATTTTTGCTCGGCGATTCATTTCCTTTTATAATAGAAGTCAGCTATTCAAAAGTCAGTAAGGGATGCTAAAGCAAGGCTTGTTTTAAATTTAAAAGCATTAGATGGTGGCACCATGGAACTTTCCACACCGCTATGGAATTAATTTGTATGTGTTTCTGTTTAGATAAGTCTTATACTCACACACACATATGCGGCTCGTTCGAGGTTTTAAGTTATGTGTTGACGATGACATCATGTGAGGCTCGCATGAACTCGGCATCGTACTAATCTGGCCAAACTTGTTACGAAGCGCGTTCGTTAATAATAATTATTATGGAAATTATGTATCTCGTTGTAAGCCAGCCATGGGCTACGTTTGTGTTTTTAAAGAGGAACATGCTAACTTAAAACTTCAGGGTAACTGAAACAAAAACAGAGATGTTCGTTTGAGAAACACCTTCTTGAAAACAACGCTAATGTCTCTAGTATTTAAATTATATACTTTATATTTGTTTTCAAGGTTTCTAAACTGTTTTAAAATAAGTTCTGTATTCGGGTTTTTATTCGATGTCAACTTATACATGGCCATCACTTGTGGCAGAGTCCATCGAACTCGAAGATAATGTTTTTTTCGCTGGCTCATAAGGAATTGGAAATTTTGGACAATCTGAATTTCCGATGGCTATGTCCTTGACCAAAGTTCTCGTGTAACGATACCATTGAGATGCAGGTGAAAATATATTTTAACATACAACAATTCTCAAATCTAACATCGGTGAATAAATTAAAGAGAATGGAATTACCCATTAAAATGGTCTTGTTGTACCACTTAAAGAAGACAGAGTCACGTGTTTGCTCTTAGCATAATAATGAAGCTATTATTATATTAAAACTTTTGTGGCTAACGCTTGAAATGTTAGGAACAATTTTATGTCGACATAGTTCGTGTTAATTTTTATCGTAACTTTATGTGAGGTATTCACGTTAATGTATTCTCATCGGCTTCCGTTCAACTTGTTGAAAGGATCTCCAAACTAGTTGTAATTACTTTCCGAGCAGTTGATTAATTAATCTAGTCTTTAGGGTCAGATGGTTAGATGTTGATAATTATCGTAGTTGGGCCAACTTGGGCTGACACGGTTCGCGGCTCTTTTTGTCCAAACCGTCAGGTTTTATCAGTGTACTTCATGTTATTTTGTGAAATCAAAACCCTGGCAAATATAGTGTATGTAAAACAAATTGGCGTTCAGAAAATTAGGGTTCAGCATTCAAAAGGGGTTTAATCGGTTTAATTATGGCATTCATATAATGTATACAAAAAAGAATATTCTCCTTAAAATATTTTTCTATGTAAATACTTAAACTAAAAATTTTCTTAAGCTGCATTGTCTTGTAATCCTCAAAAAAATATAGAGGAATGTGCAGTTAAAAAGATATGTAAGAATTTTGCTTTTTTATCGTTACTGTTTCCTGCGGCTCTGACCGCCCCTTTTCGCATAAACTTTTACCTTCTCCCCGCTTCCTCTTTTTGCATGAGCGTATTACAAAGAATTTTTTGAAGATTATAAAAATCGCTACTTTGAAAGCCTCTACTCAAAAAAAAGAATGTGCCCACATTAGCTTTATATGTTTATAAATAAATATATGTTTTTGTACGCCCTTAACCCTTTTCGTGAATTAAAATACTGTATACTTATGCCAAGTTTGCAAAGATATAAATATAATACGCATCATCTGGTCACAATTGTCAGTATAATTGATCAGGTAAACAATACTAACCTATAAAGCTACTCATAAATTGTTAAATCGTGTTAACCGCAAGCGAAGCCAGTGTAGTTTATCTGACACGCATAAGTGTCAGACTACTATTCTGCGGTTACCCGCCGCGCATACGACCCAATTATTATAATCATAGAAATATAAATAACAGGAGAAGTGGTTAGTGGGCGTGTCGCTGTCCGCGCGATATGTAGCCGCGCTGCATGTCGTACGTAAGTGGCCGTGTCCGCGAACTAGTGTGCTTTTGAACGCCATCGTGTCAACAAATTAAAATACCGTATTGTCCGGCGATTTCTTGCAAAAAGTGAAGTAGATACCAAAACTATGTAAATAATGGAATCACATTCCATATATTTTTTCCTATATTTGTCTTTAAAATCATAAAAAATAACAAATCGAAAAATATTCCCTGTTATTTCGTTTCTAAGCATCACAGCGACTGCATTGTTTCTGCTGAAATACATTGCTCCTTCACAACTACGCAAGTTTGTCACTTAGTGACAAGACAAGCAATGTAAAAATCACAAAACGATATTTAACTAAACGCAAGAATCGCGTGATGCGGCCGCTGGTTCTTGCCATGAGTTAATGATGTCCATGTGCAAATCCTTTAGCGTAGGTTATCGACAACAAAGTCGCCTGACGAATAAAATATTGTTTGAGAGCTATTTTTTTTTATTTGTCCACCGTTTTATCTCGCTTGGAATATCAAAGTAAATACTAATATTTACCCTGTTTATATTTTATTTTATTATTATTAGTCATATGTGACCAAATATTACAGCGTCCTTAAATATTTCCCTCGGCTTACCTAACACTGTTCAAGTGCATGTCGCGTGGCATCTGGACCATCATGTCCATTTTGTATCAGTATTATACCATAGTAAAAAATAAATAACTGCATCGTACTCATAATTATCAATTTCAAAAATGCTTTTAAGTTACACAAACCAAAATTTATCTGTATACGCCATCTTTTTATTTAGTTTTACTTTCGGGAACCCAAAAAGGATTTGATCGATAATAAATAGAAGTTTTGTACATTGTTTTTTACATGTGCATAAAGTTTTCAAATAAATAAATAAATAAATAAATAAATAATTGATTGTGTTGAACGTGCTAGTGCGGGTGTGTGCGCGGCTGCGTATCTATTGCTTTTACTGAACTGTGCGTGTAGTAGTTGCCGAGTGGTAGGGGACAACAGGAGACACAGGTATCCGATACATTTTCGTCTACAGGGCATATCTCCTTCTTTAATATATCTATGATTATAATTGATTGTTTTAAACCGTAATTCACAGCCCGCCTATCCATGCAATTGTTGCAAACATGCAAGACTTGACTGCTTATCAAATTCGGTGTCATATCGACTAATATTCCTTGACTGGGCTTTTTCGTCACAAAATTCTGTCTAGTTTATACCTTTAGGCTGGAATTGCGGACGATAAACAACGATAAGCTTCCCCTATTCCCCTGGACCTAAAACTGCCTTCGTGGCCTTCGGTGCGTAGGTTGGCACACCCACACGTTCTGCTTTACCCCTCGGGTTGTCTATTGTTTGCCCGAAGATTATATGCCATAATCATCATTTTCCCGAATTTCATTTACCCGAATTTCATTTGCCCGAATGTTTCATTTGCCCTAAAAGACATATGACATACTTTTAATTGCCCGAATTTTAGATACCATAAGATACGAATGCCATAAGTATTGTTTGCCATAATTTTATGTGCCATAATAATTATTAGACATAATATTTAAATGGCATAACAAGTACACACATCAAAAGTGTCTAGGGATATTTCAATTAAACCTAAAAAACTAAAATTCTATTAACTTTTTGTTAAGACACCTACACATTAAAATAAACCTTGTTTAATAGCCTATCTAATCTGATAATAAACTTTTAGATAGGGTTAAATTTAAAAAAAACTTAGAAGAAGAGTAAAACCTCAGACAAAATTACAATTTAAACTTTATTTTTGAAACATCAAAACCTAAACAAAACAACTATTTTTTTTTATAAAAATTGTTGAAAACTTAAAATTAATAATCTGTGGATCCACCTAAGACTCTCCTGACACATCTGCAGCGGTTCTGTATACTCAAAACAAGGGTGTCAATATCCTGTTGTGGAATACTGTCCCAAATTGCGGTTTCTGAAGCCATGAGGACCAGTCAGAGCGTTATATCCAGGCCTTGGTCACGTTATCGTGTCACGGGGGAAGTGGTGGAACGGCACCGAGGACCTCAACGCATTAAAACACATGTACAGGACCGATTCATAGTAAAAGCTGCACGAAGTCATTCAAATGTAACGGCAATGCAATTGGTTCAAAGGCTACAGAGAGAGTATGGTTTGCTGGTAAGCGGTCAAACTTTGAGAAGACGACTGCATGAAGTCAACCTACGTACTAGTAGGCCACTTCGGGTACCAGCGCTAAGGAGAAGCAATCGATAAAGAAGATTACAATGGGCTATTGCACACGAAAACTGGAACCATTCTCAATGGTCACTTGTGCTTTTCACTGATGAATCCAGGTTTGGATTTCATCCTGATTCGCGAAGAGTACGCGATTGGAGAGAACCTGGACGTTGGAATCGACTGCAGCACCTACAACAAGTTCATGCATATCAAGGTGGCACGATTATGGTTTGGGCAGGAAATCGTCTCGGCGGTAGAACGGGCCTCGTTTGGATACAAGGCAATATGACTGCTCTAAAATACCGAGATGAGGTGCTAGAGCCTGTAATCTTGCCTCTCAGACAACAAATGGGACAAAATTTCCAGCTAATACACGACAATGCCCGTCCACATACGGCGCGTATCGTCACAAGTTGGTTACAACAGCATGATATCCAAGCTTTAGACTGGCCTGCACAATCCCCTGACTTAAATCCTATTGAGCATGTATAGGATATGCTTCTGAGAAGAGCTCTTAGGAATTTCCCTGAAGATATTGAGGATGAACACCAGCTTTTCTTGCATCTAAAAGGACTTGGGACAGTATTCCACAACAGGATATTGACACCTTGTTTTGAGTATATAGAACCGCTGCAGTGTGTCAGGAGAGTCTTAGGTGGATCCACGGATTATTAATTGTATGTTTTCAATAATTTTTGTAAAGAAAAATAGTTTTTTTGTTTAGGTTTTGATGTTTCAAAAATAAAGTTTTAATTGAAATTTTGTCTGAGTTTTTCCTCTTCTTCTAAGTTTTTTTTTAAATTTAACTTTATCTAAAAGTTTATTATCAGATTAGATAGGCTATTAAACAAGGTTTATTTTAATGTGTAGGTGTCTTAACAAAAAGTTAATAGAATTTTAGTTGTTTAGGTTTAATTGAAATATCCCTAGACACTTTTGATGTGTGTATTAGACAAATATTTAAGCCCCGTAATGGTTTTTTTTCTGTGCATGGTTGATGGTGGGCTAGGTCGACGGAGCCCCGCTTCGCGGGGCTCCTACTTCTGTGTGGTTTATAAAAAAATAACCACGAAGGGGATGGCGGGGTCTATTCGCTCGCTTCGCTCGCTCACACGACCCCGCCATCCCCTTCTAACCTAACCTGTCCGAGTCGGGGTGCCCTAAAGTCCCAATTGCATCCAATTTCTCTTGATATAAACAACCGTTATACACCCGATGTCGATGGCAAATTATGTTATGGCATATCATAATTATGGCATGTGATAATTAGGACATGTGATAATTATGGCTTACAATGATTATGGCAAATGATGTTATGGTAAGTGACTTTATGGGAAACAATGATTCTGGCACGTGACTATTATGGCAAATGAGAGTAGGGCAAATGAGTATTATGTCGTATGATATTATGGCTGTTGACTATTATGGCAAATGAAATTAGGGCAAATAAAATTCGGGTAAACGGCGGTATACCTACCCCTCGACGATCAAAGCCGCGACGTTATTGATTAGTACTTTGCAGAACATTTTGCATCCGAGAGGCAAACAAGTCATTATCCTTTTAAAAAAAAATAACACAACCTCATTGGCATCTTCATTTTATCATCTATTATTGCTTCTCCGTACACTCATACACTGTTCAATTTATATAACTATTTTTATTGACGTCAGTAGTCTTTACGGCTCATTCATTCGTGCTCCACGCAGATACCACATTATGATTATGTTTTTCTTGACTTTGTGTGCAATTATCAACAGAAATACAATATTCAGTGTTTAAAAACTGAATAAACCCCAAGAGAACGGTATTGTGTTTTTGCGAGACCTCCGTTAGAATTCCGTAAAGATACTGAATATAAATTGGTAAACATTTATTTATCCCTTAAAAAAACTGAAATTTTAACTTGAATGTAATATAAGATCAGTATTTTCCTCTTACAAAGTCTGCTACTGAAATCCAATGGGATGTTTACAGAGATAACAACTATTTTAGGATTCAGAGGCTTGGATCATGAAAGTTTAAGTATTCAGATGTACATACGCTGGTAGTGAGGTGATCGACACTGCCTCACCGCTCCGAGCCTCACATGTATTAAACATATCAGCAGCACAAGAGAACAGCGCAAAAAGTCCACATCAGCATTGCAAATATATGTTTTTCCGTAACCTTGGTTTATAATACATTGGCTTGCGATAAAAACTGCCCACCCTTGTCAAAATATTATCTAGGGGTACTCTATAGTATAAATTTCTATAATTAACTGCATCTTAACTATAATTTATTGGATGAACCACTTATGCTGAAACAACTTTTATTGTAGGAATTTCCTTAATAAAATCCATACGGAAAAGATGTCATACTAAATAACAATGATAGTTAAAATAGGGAAATGAAAAGGCCAAAGATTGCAGAAAAACATATTGCAATGCAGTTCTGGTGGTTTTTCTTTCCATTGAGTCTGAGCAAGAGAGTCTCTGCAATCTTAACTATGTGCCCTTTCCTCAGGTCTATTAGATAATTATATAACTTGTCCCTAAACCATGTTCTTATCTGGTGGAATGTTTAAAAAAAAAACAAGGGCTTTATCACGTACGCAGTTCTGGCTTGTTTTGTTCCATCTAATTTTGATATAATAATGAAATATATTTTGCTTCGGTAAATATCTTTGATTTAGAAATGTTTTACGGTGCGTACCAACTTTCGTTACGGCCACTGTACACATTGTATAATGAGTAAAATCATAGAGAACTGTTTCATACGTTTCTGTTGTCTTCTATTGTTATGTCTAGAAACTCTTTGCGCTATGTGAGAAATACAATGCGTATACTTTGCCACGCACTTACAAGTCTTTTGCTTTGTCGTCTGTCCCGATCTAATAGAACAGCCCAATGTAACAATTTTTCATAGTTTCTCTTATGATTTTTAGATTTCTACATACCAGATTATGGGAACTGGAAATAATTGCTCATAATCAAAGTTTAAGATCGTACTTACATAAAATTTTCTTAGAGTTTCTCATAGGTAATAATTGTTATTATAAGAAAGTCCCTTTCTTCTCAAAGTCTTCGACAATTATACAGTTTTTATACGATATGGTTATCGTTTGTATCTGATATATATTTTTGTCGGTGGCAGCCCTCTCTGATGACTTAATGATTTATTCATATCGCTCCCCTTGTTGAAAGTCTATTGCAGCAGCAATGACATAACCCTGTGTTGCACTCGTTGCACTTTTGTCTTTGAAAACTACTTTAGTAACTCATATACAAGGCTATGAAAATTTATCAATTTATCTTAGATTTTTGATCATCTAAACCGATATAATTCTGTATACATACATTTTGTTACTAATGTTCTTTAAAAGACCTCTGTCTAGCTCTATTGTAAATATTTATACAATCTTCTATGTATTTGTTTTAATGCTTTAGACTCCGTTTGCTGGCTATGAATATGAGAGTTACGTAAAATATTTGTTGATGTCATGTCATCTTTCCGAGAAAATTACAACCAATTCTCGCAGTTTGGACTGAGCATAAAATTATTTTCGTTGGGTTTACATTCGGCGATCATAACATCTCCGTATTTTGGCCGTGCCTGATTTTTTCTTGATACTCTTACAAAAAGTAAATTCCTTTAAGTGAAACTTCTTTGTCCTGATGTCAGGTGCAGCTGAATCTTGGCCGCTGGCGTACGTGATCCGATTCTATGTTGGATTCAAAATTAACCAAACCCAAAAATTCAACACAAAGGACCAAAAAAATTGATCCTCGGGAATACCCCGATGCAGTCCCTGTTTGCCTATGAACAAAAGTTGATACCTCTGTATGAACGAACTGTTTAAATTTGGACTCTATTTATATGTTCTATCAAGTTCAATATTAGTTGCTAGAGAATTTTGAGGGGCCATCAAATAAATTTTCGATGAATAGATTTACAACTAGCTATAAACGAACCCCAGGGAAGAGTGCTTGCGACTGGACTGGGTTATGTAATTGCGTTTGAGACTCGAATAATTTAAGTAAGCGTGGGTAGAACTAGAAGCACTTCGTAAATGTCAGTTCGAAGACGTCTTCTGAATCAAGTTTTATCTTTTGTTCCAGAGTGCCTTAGAGATGGATGAAGATGCAGATATTAACGGTATCGTTTGGAAGTTATTGAAAACGGGTTAGCCTTGTAGATCACTATTGTTACAAGATCTTATTGTTTTCTAAATAGATTAATTACGTCAGTTCGAGACAAACAACAGTTATTAATGTTGCTTAATCTTTTGACGACCAACCGACAGCCGGCTGTAGGGATGCTATTATCTCGTCACGTGTGTTCGAAGGATTAAGAGGTCCACTGAGTAAGTAATACAAGCCCCTCGTAACGAAATTGCTACTTTGATCCAAAACAAAACAAAGGATCCCGGTTTACAACTGCGCAGTAGGATTGAGCTGGGCGTCCCCCTCTACCCATCTATAGAACCCGCGTTGACTCTCACCCCAATTTTAAGTTTTGGACAAAATGTATGGCTTTTTTGCTTGCTTTGTTTGTTACCTACTACCTACATTCGTGCGTTAAAATTCTCAGAAACTACGCTATTTTTTACACCGGATAGCAAGTGGCTTAAGGGAAACCCCTCAGTGTAACCAAAAAATTACAGACACTTTTTACGCAACAAATTAGGCGAATTTGCAGTCTTTTGGCTTCTTTAGAATTTCGAACATTCTGGTCAATCATAATACTTTACGTACGGTTATCTAAGAATAACAACACCCTGAAAATATTGATATTATAGTCCACAAAGATGATTACTCAAACCGTATGTCACTTTGTTGCGCAGAATTTTGATTGTGTAAATTAGATCATCTGACTATGTTTTTAGAGATAAGCTACAGCCTACATGAGAAGATATCATTCTATCATCATAAACATGCTTGCAGCTGATTGTTGCCCTAACACCTGATTGTAAGAGTACTATTCATAGACACAAGTACAGCACCAATGCTATTAGATGAAATTAGAATGCTGCAATGTCCACAACAATACTGCATTTTAATAACTTGATTGTAATACTACAAAATTAAAAAGAATCCTTATTACGTATGCGGCAATTCGTTATTGACTTACAGTACTGTCTGTTAGGGTTATTTTATTGTTATTGTCAGTCACGTAGGCCAGCGAGCGAGAAGGCTGTGCAACAAAGACGGCGAATGCTGGAAGATAGCGTTCTATGTTAGAGAGGGACATAAGAGTGGCGTGACAACAAACAAACATGGCGGCGCCGGTTGCCGGTTGGACCGGTTCGGGCCGTACCACGTGCGTTTTGCGTTGTGCACCCGTTCCCGTGCCTTGTTTGTCAACAAATGCCCTGTGAAGGTCATCCATGGGAGGGTTACGAAGACAAAGGAATCCTTGTTGCATAACAACGTTTACAAATAAAGAATATTTTAAGAGCAAAAGATGACCGGTATTCGAGCAGCTTTGCTTTTAATTTAAAAAGGTGATGTAATAATAGAGGTGTGCGAATGTTTTCGTTCATTCAGACTGTGTGAGTCTGTAACATTGTTAGAGATAACACATTTTATGACTTAATATTTAAACCTAATATGATGGAAATTGCAAAATCGTATCAAAATAAAGTCTTCATTCGTAAACATTATGATTGATCCATCTTTATACCAAAAGATAGATTATACCAAAGATATAAGAAACTTATTGGTTAAAAGTCCAGTATGTAACTACCTACAAGGTTGAATTGAATACAAGAATAAGGTAAACATAAGATAACGTTAAACATGAAAAAGTAAGAAATCCTGTTTCTCTTTTCGTACAACATCTGGCATACTTATATATTTATATACTTGAATGGCGAGATACAGATAATATACGCATAATATTATATGGTATATTGATGCTTAGTTACGACGACGAGCGACGTGGAGAAAAAATGAACCACAAAAAATATAAACACGTCAGCAGTGCGAGCGAGCACGCATGCGCGAGTGCGAGAGAGGCTACAACAACGACGACACAGCTTTGCGAACGACAGAGATTGAGGGGGCCAAGGGACGCGGGGGGACTGTGTATGTGTGCGCCGGGTTGAGTCGGCTAGTCGAACGACTCTTCTTCAGTTGGATTTAAGAACATCGGACGGGCGGGCGTGTGTAGGATGGATCGCTAACGACACCAGCAGTTTTTTTCATTCCGCCTTCTAATAGTGTTTGTTTATTACCTTCCGGCACATTTTCCGTAAATCCTTCTCGACCGTGGTGCTTTATTATTTAATTTTGGCGTTTATTTTCTAAATTAAATTTTACGCCGTTCCGATTTCACGTCGAGAAGGCGGCCGCCACAAGTTTGAAAGCGGCTTTTCAAGAGTAGTACACCTACTCGTTATAATTCTCAATATCGCTGTATCAACGCATCAAGCAATCAGGATGGTGAAGAAGGTTTCAGAAGAGAGTGTAGATAGCGGTGAGTTGGATTCTGTTTTACTCAATACTGTGGGTGCTCATTTAGCGCAACACACATACATGATATTTTCAAACATCTGTTCGTCGTCGACCGGCTTTTGTGCCTACTGCGTAGGTAGTTGGTTTTGCATATTACTGTAGTTGGGTAGATTTTAAAACTAAATGAGCTACCGTTTTCAGTAATATTTTCGTAGTTAGTTGTTCAGTTTATTAGAGCTTCGAATACGAAATTGCTTATTAGAACTACTTAATTAGGTATCTAGGTAGTGAGTTCCAACCAATCCATTTTTTCAGATATACATACTGCAGCAAGTTCATTCACATAACATTTAAGTTTATCAAAATTCTTATCAAATGTTTTGTTTTTAAAATGGATCAAAATAATGAATGCTTCATACCTATGTCATAGTAAATAATGATATGATGTACCCTGGTATAAAATCGATATTATTGTCGAATAATCCTTATACTTATTATTATGTTGCATCATTTTCTTATGATTTATCGTTCATAAACGCCACATCATGATCTTCAATTGTAAACTTCATATGCATAATCAATTTCGTCATGTGCCGTGTATGAAACCTTTTGACACTTTAATTTATTTAGCCTTATGATTAATTTGTTATAATTCTGTAATAATCTGCTGTTTATTTTCTTGATAATATGGCAGTCGTAATGGTCGTTTATGTTCTGCAGAACTTTAATGTCAAGATTAATCTTAAAGTGTATTGCAGTGCCCATGATTGTTTTCAGAAAGGTATTGCAGTTCATAATTCATAAATTACTGACCATTCTCAATGCATTGCAGTTAGAACTTAGAAGTTTATGACCGCCCAGTGACGTGGACGTGATTGTTATTGCAGTTTAGTTTGTGTTTATTTCATTTTATTGTTTTTGCTCCTTCAAACGATACCTCTAGTCTAGTTACGGTAATCTCTATAGCTGGATGATTGTGTTATGTAAAGTTTAATTATTCTGAGTTAAGAAAATAGACACAGACTATAGTTTAATTTTGTCTAAAATGTCAAAGTTCACGTATACGGAGCGAGCGTTGACCGGTCAGACAACACAGTGTTTCACAATCCGCAATTTTGCAACATTCACTGAATTCGAGTCGTTATTAAGTTTATGATATTGCTCAGGAACACATTCGGCAGTTTTATTACAGCTAACGTGAATGACATAATCAAAGTATTTCCTGTTCCGGTATTTTTTTTTCTTAACTTTTCTAATTGTTGCTATGTTGCTTTTTCCTTATGTGTTTTTGTTTTGTCTTCCACGGGTAATTCTGATTCATGCGTGGTTATTTTAACGCCAATTAAATATCTCATGAAATGTTTGTTACCTGTTTCCAGTTGCCCTTTTTCAACTTTTATGTTCCTAATGTTATTGTGTTTATCGAAATTGTCCAAAAAATTGCGTGACATTCTGAAATGAATAGTCATTTCGGTCGGCTGATGTCATTCCGAAGAAAATATTATTAATTTGGACAATTTCTTTAATTGTTGCTGTCATTTGTACTGTACTATTATTTGACTTGTATCATTTAGAATTACTGTTTCCGATCGATTTTTGTTTTTGTCATTTTCTGTTGTTTTATCTTTGACTGAACTAGCAAAATTAGATTTATTCCATTCTAATACCAAAAACTAATACCACTGGTATTTGTGAAGAAAATGCTTTGATACCTACTCAGTATGGAATGCGTATCATTAGCAAAATTATATTTGTGTGTATGTATTGTACGCCGCATATTTGATTCTCCACGCCTCTTTCATATCACGCTTTTATTGGTTGTTATTGATCCAGTGTTTAAAAATCAAATTGGTAAGAATGCGTTTATAATTTCATGCAGTTTCATTACTCTCCACGGTTTCAATTCAACATGGCCGCTGGAGCGCGTCGCCCCACGGCGTTCATGGCCAAGGTCACCTACTAAAACAAAACTGCGCACTAATGTTACCTACTGAATTTTTATATAATAAGTATAAGTTCTTGGGAATTTAGTTGTTTTGTAACAGATGCTATTACACTTGAGCGTGTAAATGAAAGTTTGTTTTTTTTGCCGTATTATTCATTATTTCGTTGAAAGTTTTGGAACTATCCTCATGAAAAAGAGCGCTAGTATTATGTTGTCACTGTTTTCAGACATGACCAGATAGTGACACTAATTTGTTTTTAGATTGAACTATTTCACAATAAAAGTTAAGAAATGTAAACAATCAAAGGCTGTAAATTGGCAATCGGTTTGATTGGAATCAGTCAATTGTGTCCGTCGGCTGAGTAAAGCAGAGTAACCTTGACCATGACGGACTTCACGCCTGTTCCGGTGTAATATCAAACTCTACTCCCTTCACCTCGCGTGCATTCCCCCCTTGCCCCATTTGCGGATCGATTTGTCGCTACTTGCATAGTACCTATACGCATTTATGTCACATCTCGTAATCGATGTTCAACTCACCCTCCACAATTTTCTCATTCATATTGATTGCATCATTTATTCTTACGGTTTAATCTGACATTTACAGTATCCTTTTATATCACAACATAAAGCTTTCATGATTTTACTATGCCATTTGTACTTTTTGTAAGCATCTTTTGAATTTCCAGTCTGGTTTTATCTGATCTGCTCATTTTGTTGTCAACGTCTGTTTCATTTACTAAATCCATGTGTGTTATCATTAGACAGGGGGCAAAATCAGCAGTGAGTGAAAGTGGTTTGTTACGTACCGCAGTAGCTATACATTGAAACGCCCTAGTTGAAGTTTCACCTAGATAATAATCTTGTTCAGTTCGGTTGCAGTGCCAGGCCGAGTTGGCAGTTTATTCATCACCACAAATCTAACCGTCGACTTTGATCTTTGATTATAATGATTATGACGGATTAGTCGACTGATTTAGAAAATAAACTGCGGCATTTGCATTTGGTCTTATAATATTGTTTTTTTTATGTTCTCTCAACTTTAAATAGATTATTTTGGCGACAGTTTTTAAGTAAAGTAGAAGTTTAGAAAGTATGTATTATAAAAGTTGAAACTCTTTCATGAAAGCAGTGCTTAAGTCTGGCATGAAACAAGATCGAATGTAATTAAAATCGTGTAATGAACACGAATCTCAGTCAATCAATGTCATCTTAAAGGCAAATTGCATCTTTGTACAGTAAATTCATTATTGGTTGCGATTAGAAAGCAACGATTTTGAATAGCTTAAGGGTATAAAACAAAAGTATATTAGGCCTACAATCGGCAACTAGAGAGCGTATTCGTGGCCAAGCGTTTATGCCAGTCTACCAGATTAGAAAGTAGAAACTTACTGAGGGCATAAATGCCGTGGTGACAATTTGCTCCAGACTACATTTTTATAAATCTCAGCTAGTTAGATAGATATCACTATTGAAAATAATTTGTTATAACATAGCTTAATAAAAAAATATGTTAACCATATGCATACATATCAATAAATTTGCATGATTGCTAAGTTTCATTGCTTTGAACATTTGAAGAAAATAAATTTATCCTATTCTTGGACGGAATTTGACAACACAATCGTTATGATTTTGATAGTCTTTTGTTTGTTATTTGGGTCAACCATTGTTTCACCTCGACCTCGCTTAGATCGTTTAGGTGAGGCGATGGCGAAAATGGTTTAGAAGTTTACGGGCAGAGATTTATGTGTTAAGCTGTGTATTTCTGAGGCTGCTGCGGTTGTTGAGAAGGTTTACGCAACGTGCCACGCTGTAAGGCAAGTGCTTTGCCACGTGGAGCCACGCGGGCTGAGCAGTCACGCGACGAACATGCGATATCATAAGACAAGTGTACAATT
Source organism: Athetis lepigone (assembly GCA_033675125.1). Lineage (NCBI taxonomy): Eukaryota > Metazoa > Arthropoda > Insecta > Lepidoptera > Noctuidae > Athetis > Athetis lepigone. The sequence goes on along the minus strand of CM066229.1, from coordinate 18,208,464 downwards.
ACTTTGTGGCGATCGGAAATTAAATCTGTGCATTAGTCGAATAATGCTACTTTATGCTATTAATTAAAGGCCCGAGGGAGGCCCAAGAAACGCTGGCGGGACGACTTGCAATATTTCATGGAAGACTGGCAAGATAAAGCATTACATAGGGAGCAATGGAAGGCTATGAGGGAGACCTTTGCCCAACAGTGGGAGAGTATAGGTTAATAAAAAAAATGCTACTAATAAGAAGAGACTTCACACGCACACATCCAGTATCCGTTTCGGTAGCGGTGCCCTGACGTAAATAATTCATTTTGGGCTCCGAGCTCCGATGCCTCTTGCGGTGAAACGGTCTTGGTTTGGCTATTTTGTAAACTTATTTAATTTTTTTGATCAAAGCCAAGGTAATACGTGGGCAGCGTTATTATGTCTCACTCAGTGTATTTGGGTTTGAGTACCAACCAGTTGATGAGTCAGTCACTCTCAGTTTTAGTATCAGGAAGGTTTCCTTGTTGTTGTGCGTGGCGCGATGTTTGTATACAAAATTTTGTTTAGCAATATGCATGAACGGACGTTAAGTAGTTGCTTTGTTATTCCTGTGGAAATTTAGAACAATTCAGTATTTAAACAGGAAGTTTCTATGTTGAAACGGGCGATTGTATGCGTGGGCGTGCCTCGGGCCCGATTGTTACAGTCGTACGGTTATTGCGCATTCGGCTTGTTGTCGTGCGGCACATGTTGAGGTCATCGCGTGCAATAATTAATTCTTAAGTTTCATTTTTATCATGCATTGTGACGAATAGATGGAATAAACACGCAAAGCAAACGCATTAATCAACAATTTACTGAGCGTGCATTCAAATTAAAGCGCAACCAAACAAGGAAGATGAAATCAAGCAAATGTACCTTATACGGATCACGTAGGCACTGATTCCCATTCTTCTCTTGCATAGTGATCCAAGTCACCAGTTCTTTGAATGTGCTTGGTCGTGTTGACACTATATTATGCGCTCAATGAGTAGTTTGCATACGAAAATTATTACCTAGTTTGTTTTAGTTTGGATAAAACCTTAATCATTCCAAAAGTGGATAACCCATGTAGAGATATTATCTTCAGAAACGATAATAGTGTTTCCTGTTTTCTTTACGTCATATTTGTAGATTTTTAATAGTGGTCAAATATTATTTCTGTAAGTTAACCAAGTTACAACAAATTTTGGACCGACTATTGGCTCATTTCGTCTAGTAGATGCAACTTCGTTAGTTTTCACGCCAAGAGGCCGAGTGATCGCGTAACGTGGGCGCGTACGCGCAGCGCTGGGTGCGGCCATGTAGGTCGTTGAACCGGCTTTGTTTGCCAGCTCAGCTTGCACAGTCACGTCTCACGTCAGAATTATATTATCGATGACAGCCGTCACATTCGCCCTGATAGGCTAGACCTTTGTTCCGGGATCGCTTTAACTTTTCTTTGACGATCTGCCAACTTTTTTACTTAGCATTCATTTCGTCGTTTAGAAAAATTAAACATTTGTTCAACAAATTAGGAACTGCAAATCCAAACAGGCAGTATAACAATAGCTGGCACCAAAAGCAAAGTGAGAGTCGTCCCTGGCTGTGGTGCCGACGACGTGCAGCAGGCCCAAGTTATTGTAGTAACACTGTCTACCTACGTAATGTTCCGCGTTGTTCATACATTAAACAAGGGATGTCGCTATAACTCATTAATGTAGTCATCGTCGAAACAATTTAATAGCGTTCACTTGTAGCTTTGTGGGAGGCGGTTAATTGACAACTGTCTTCACAAAAACTGTGTCGTCAGAGTCTTTTTTACAATGAGCTTGTAAAAAATAAATTCAAACGTAGTAGAATAATAAAAAATCATTTGCACCGCTATTAGAATAAAAAAAATCCAATGAAAATCGTATAAAAACTGTTACTTCACCCATAGACGTAACTGAGAAAGAACCAAGCATATAATTCCGCATTCCGGCATTTTGGTGCTTACTAGTGGCAGAGGTACTATAGCTTCTATGTATTTAGCAGCATCTGTTACTTACATTGTAAGTTCAAAAAAATCTGATGGGGATGTTGAGAATGAATTTCGTTCTGTTTTGTCTCCAGGTGTAGGCCGCTGCAGCAGCCAGTCGGGCAGTGAGCGCGAATCGGACGAGAGCCCCCGAGGCAACGAGCCGTCAGCTCCCGTCCCCATTCCCGACAGCGAAGACTTGCAGCGGCGCAAGGAGGAGGCGCGCAGGAAGCGCCGCAGGAAGAAGCGCTCCGGGAGCTCAGTCGTCACGTCATGTTTCCAAGGTAAATATTGGCGAAAGCACTCTTATCTCGGAAGTATACATATAAGTTCAGTTTATACTGCCTTGATTTTTTTAGATAACGTAAACCATTGCACTTCAATCTTTTATTTCTTGTCCGAACAACTATGTAGGGAATACAAATTCTAATCACTGCCGTATCGTTGTCAACAGACCTCTACAAGCTAACAGGGGAGGTTTTAGGCGAGGGCGCGTACGCTTCGGTACAGACGTGCGTGAACATCTACACGGGCCAGGAATACGCAGTGAAGATCATCGACAAAGTGCCGGGGCACGCCCGCGCCAGGGTGTTCCGCGAAGTGGAGACTTTCCACTACTGCCAGGGACACCCGAACATAATCCAGCTCATTGAATTTTTTGAGGACACCGACAAGTTTTATCTTGTCTTCGAGAAGGTGAGAATCGTTTTACATTTAAACTTTCTTTCCTTAGGAAGACGTTTTATTTGGAGGAGAATGTTTGACACAAAAAAGTTTGAACCTACTAACAGGACATCCAACCAATTTAAATTCCCATCGCAACGTGTCACCCTGAGGCGATTGCAAATTTGCCCGTGTTTTCTTCCAAATAATTTTTTTTCTTTCTTTCATCTGTTCCATTTAATATGTTTCTTTTTTAATTACTCTGTCTTTGATGTCTAGTTTTCTAGTAAAAATTCGTTTGAACTCCGATATTTTCCGGCTTAATTGAGTGCTTTCTTGTTTAACTTAGTGAGTTTATCAGTAATCAGTACCTATCCTCAACAAACACTTGATATCTGTAAACTCATTATCAACTTTTACACGGAGAACATCCGATTGTACAGAGTTAATTTACCGAAGGTTCTTTCACGTTCTATTGTAATGAAAATCGCTTTTCATGTCAGCCACTTTGTTTATTTTCACCTCCAGTTTATTATCGTGTATCTTCAACTGTGGCAGTAAATAAATAAAAATGACGCATGTTGGTGGAATTTATATATATTTCATCGAGTTCATTACTCACACTATCGTGGTAGACAACGTGTGGGAGATTGTCTCGATTTGTTGTTACATCATTATTACGATGGAAGGTTCTAGAATATTGTTTATCTAGGTACCTACCTATGTTATTTATAAGTGTTAACAATCACAATGAAATTTCTGATCGTTTTGTTTGTATTGCACTGATAAAAAATCAAGTCATTTTTGATAGTTAAATGTTGCTATGTAGGTAGGGACAAGTATGATTGTGAGCGTAACATATTTTTTTCTGAACTTTTTATAGGTAGGTAGATATTTAGTTATGTATGTTATACCTACAACCTTTTCCGTTGCATAATAAATATGAATCAATGTAGCACATAAAGTATATCTTAATTTCCTGAAACATTAAAAATGAATGAATCATGATTATGCTTTTTCCTGATTATCACGACTTTTTGTACCAATAGTATATTGTAGGCGTGAATAATTGTAACACATTTCACAATGAGTCAGTCACCACATGTGGTGCCAATATTTTAACAATAAAATTGAAACAAGCTGTTTTTGTGTCATAATGTAAAATATTTGCTATAAAACGTTCCTGTACTTACTTAAATAGAAAAAAAATACTTTACGTTTCATTTGTTTATTAAGGTGTTTTTGCAACACCTAAATTAATGTTTATTATTGTACAAAGTTAATTAAAGTACAATGAGGAAAGTGCTATCACTAGTCACCATAGAAGGAATAAATGATACACTATTTATAAAATATAAAGTTTTCGTCATAATAAAACATTTTCAATGGTTGATGTTTCTACGTCCTGTGTAGATTTCCCGCGAGCTTTGTTGTCTATGATTCAGGAGCTGAAAAAACGCTACAAAGGTCTTTCACAATTGCGTTAAGTTTTTTTACTCACAATATAACTTAGGAAATTACACCATTTGACGTCAGTTTCTCGACTTTAATTGTATCAACTTTTATTTCATTGCTTAGGTATTTATGTTATGTCTTATAGCTTATTTAGTTCAGCGTCGGCCACCTAGTGGATAGCAACAGTTTCATTTCCTAATTGGTGGCCAGCCCGCAAATAACATAGCCTGTTGCGAGCGATATCTGATATGGCATATTTACAGCCGTTATCATGTTGTGTCTGTTCCTGTATACAATATTATTCAATGATAAACTCCTGAACCACACTTATTTTGAGCAATTTATGTCTGAAATTATCTAACTGGCAATGTTAAAAGGATCTTAGGTTATCATCTTTTTGTTGATATTGGAATAGAACTTTATCGATTTCAGCATTACCTTCCTGTTCTTAGTTCTTGTTGTCTCAAATTGTTATATTATCAGAAAGCCTTGAATTATCGGTGGGTATAAAAAATGGGTTTACCTGTAATAAATAACTGTCTTATTGTCTTGTGCTTATCGGGTCTACCTATCACCTTCATCGTTACGTTGCCTTGTAAAGTATATTTGAAGTGGTATTGTGTTTGTACAATAATGTATCATCGATTGTTCCAGATCAACGGCGGGCAGCTCCTGTCTCGCATACAGGAGCACCATTATTTCTCAGAACCGCAAGCGGCAGAGATCGTGCGCGAGATAGCGAACGCCTTACATTTCCTCCACGGTAAAGGCGTCGCGCACCGCGATCTCAAGCCGGAGAACATATTATGTGTTCACCGCGACAGACTCTGCCCAGTGAAGATATGCGACTTCGATCTTGGAAGTGGAATAAGTTTCACTTCGAGCCTCGCAAGCCCGCTGGCGACGCCGCAGCTTATGACGCCAGTGAGTTTCTTTTTAATACGCATTCTTTTGCAATGGCCCTTTCCGTGCTTCAGAAAGCACTTAGAGTTGTAGATTTTTGACGGTCGAGGAGAAAAAACTCAAAATACTGGTATTTAAGACTAGAATCCCATCCCAACATAGTTACGAAAAATGTAGGCATATAAAGACTTTTTGTGATGGCCCTAGTACCGTACCTTGGGGTACTCTTTGTTGAGTTTTTGTGAACAGTTTTTTTTTTGTAAAGATTTAATCGATCAATTTATCAAAAGGATCTATTACTAAAATGTTTCCTTTGTTAAATAACCTTGACGGAGTCTTAGAGGTACGATACATACTCATTCTTTACATAACAAAGAATACAACTTGTTTTTAAGGGCTTTAGATTACATAATTTTCGGCCTCTAGACAACTAACCGTGTAAACTCGTACGAGCTGTAATCCCTAACCTTGAGTTAAGCGGTCTTAACATTAGATTTAACTAAAGTAGGTATATGAAAGTCGCTCTAGTCGTTTATATCACAGTTCATCACATCTATCTATATACATAGGTATATTCTGCATTACATCTATCACTTTATTTGCAGTCTCCTCTAGTCACGTTTCTGTTTATCGCTCGTAATTCTTCTCAATCAGCAATTTCAACATTATGACTTACCTAATAGCTACTAGTATTGTACATTTTCAATACGCTGATAGTATTTCTAATAATTACATTATTTTCTGCTCTATCACCTAGAGATATACTGCTATCTATGACGTGTAATATTTCTTTGTTTTCAACTTAAGAGTTAGTGATAAATAAACAGCAAATATACTGATAAAATCTCGCAAACATTCAACGATAAAAGTACATACAAGACATATTTTGGCCAACAGAAAATTGATAAGACAAAAAAAAACATTTAGCTGATAAACCCTCCGTATCAGTTGACTTCAGCTGTTTTGAAAGTTAGTTCATTGCTATTTTAATACCTAAAAAAATAACAATATTCTTAGCTGGAGAAGTACCTATTATAATGACTGAAACACAAAAAATATAACAACAAATAATGGAATTAAAAAGCAAGAATGTTATACAAATCCATCATAGGATTAATAAACAAACAAACAATCAATTATCTTTTATTGTAGTGTACCAGATAATTAAAATCCGATATTCCAAGAACATGACATGTCACTTAAAAGATTAATAACATTGTAAGTACATCTAGTACGTATACAAAAAATAATCAAACCTATGAATCATCCCTGTAGGCACAACAAAAGATATTGCTTCGAATGAAGTGTCAATGGCACTGAAAACAGTGCTTAGGTAATAAAATTAAATAACAACGGTTAGGTATTAAGTCATGATACTGATGACCCCCAAAATCTGTGCGTCATATTTTGACCATGAATGACGCTTTATCAAACGCCATGTGTGTGAGCTGAAGTTTGTTTTGCGTAGTTGTAAACAAATGAAGATCAAATAGCGGACGTCATATTCGTCCGAAAGCTAGATGAGATAGAACGACGGTCGACTAGTCATGTAGGTTGAAGCAAATATCTACTATCAGAAGAATTCTCTTCAAATTTTCTTCTGTTGGTACATGTCGTATCATATCATTTGCTGTGAAGAGGGGTGTACGTTCTTATATTTCAATTAAATGTTTACGCTCACGCTTAGATCTGAGGTAAGAGCCCAAGCCTTGAGTGAACACAGCTAGTAACAATTATGTAGGTAATATTAATTTAAATTAATTGTCGTTTCAGTCAACTGCTTAGTCAGGATTGTAGAATTAATCGCTGACGAGTCAGAGGTCATAACTGCCAATATTAAAATTGCATTATAGCAATAAGACTCAAAATGTTGAGTCAATGCTCTATTTCTTGGTTTTATGCGAGTTAAGGAAAATACTCAGTAACATATTGTTGACTAAAGTCCTCCAAGTGCATTACCGGTGGTAGTTGTAAAGACAATATAAATCTGAATAATCTCATAAGCAATTGGACCTAAGTTCGGAAGACTGAACAGTATTTTATTATCATTCTCTCAGACTCTTTACATTGATTGGTTGCACGTGAAATCTTGTAGACCTCATTTCTCAGTAGCATTTTAGTGCTATGAACACTTGAACGGCATAAGAAAACAGATGTCTTGTAATGATCTGAAATACCAGACCTAGTGTATATTTTATCATAGTTTAAATAAAAAAAACATCCTTAGAACTATTATATCCACCACGGCCACAATGAAATCAAAACTAAACTTCCTCTCCTTTGTCGTAGGTGGGCAGCGCGGAATTCATGGCACCAGAAGTGGTGTCCCTATTTGCGGGCTCAGCAGCGAATCACTACGACAAGCGGTGTGACCTGTGGTCACTCGGAGTGATCGCTTACATCTTGTTGTGCGGATACCCGCCCTTCAGGGCCGATTGTGGCTCCGACTGCGGCTGGGAGCGCGGCGAGAACTGTCGCGCTTGTCAGGAGCTGCTCTTTAATACTATACAGGTATGTTCTACGGTCATCATCAACTGTTTCAGCTTTAGGTCTGTCAGTTTCAAGATCTTGTCTTTCTTTTAGGAAATTGTAGCTTTGAATACATTTTACAGTAATATCAATGTCCAATTAAATATTGCCTTAGAAATTGTCAATAATTTTCTCAGGTTACAATGGTCTTATTTAAAACGTTTATTAACAAAAGCATGTTCTTTGTCAACAGGAGGGACGTTACACGTTCCCCGAAGAAGAGTGGGCGGACATATCGAGCGACGCGAAGGATCTGATCCGCCAGCTCTTGGTCCGCGAGGCTTCACACCGTCTCAGCGCCGAGCGAGTGCTCCTGCACCCGTGGTTGCGCCGCGCCGACCCGCTCGCGCAACACCCGCAGCTGCAGACTTCTATTAATATTAAACGGTGAGTTTTAAAGGGAATCCCTTGGTGACTTCATTCAGCTGAAAGGTTTTTGTGCTTCTTAATCTATCAGATTCGTGTGACCTCCCTGGTTTTATTTAGCAAGCTTAGTAAGAACGTGACGGGTTGCGGAATAGTTATAACAGTTAACGTTGCCCCGGAACATAAAGGGACATGGGTGGATTTTTAGTCGGTAAAAGTCTGCAACGAACGGGACGAGAGAAGTTATTTTATGACTTTCCACTCACAAAAAAAAAGTAGGAACGTGACACTACAGCGCCTTTTGCGACGTCGACATTTGCTGGCAATGTCAGTGGCCTTAGTTAAATTGAAATCTTGTAAAACCCAATCATTGTTGACTTTCAAGAGAATGACCTGAACGTCTTCATTGGACGATGAATCTTATTAGTCTTTATTTTGTCACACAGAAACATGTCGGCGCGCAACTTGTCTAACTTCGCGGAGTCGGCGATGGCGGTGAACCGCGTGATCCAGCAGCACTTCTCCATGAACTACTCGTACATGGAGCCGCCGGCGCGGGCGCTGCGCGGCAGCAAGTCGCAGCAGCCGGTAGCACGCGTGCCCGTCGAGCCGCGGGCGCTGGACCTCTGCGCGCCGCTGGGCCTGAGCCCGCCCGCCGACTCCGAGCTGCTGCGCCGGCGCCACCACGCGGCCGGCGTCGCCGTGCACTGAGACACTCGTGACGTCACGCCGCCGCCCCTCCAGTGATAGCCGGCTAATAGGCGGATTTATTTGAGCCTTTTAAAGATATATTTTTATGAGTAAACAAACGACTGAGTAGATTTATCGATATGTAGAGTATTCGTGAGTTTATGTTGAGGCGCGCCGCCCGCGCCCAGGACCGGCGACGGTCGATAAAAATCGTATTATACCGAGATAGTTCCGCCGATCTACGTACTTTACGTCTTGTGTCGATTACAAGGATGAAAAAATGTTTATGTTTTGGATTTATAAAATCCGCGTTTCGAAATTGAGCTTATGTATTCGTGTAATCGCCTTTAGTTTGTGGCCTATCCTTTGCAATAAATAGAAATTATGTAATTTTTCGATGGCGTTTTGGATACTAGTCTGTTTATGTGATTGTTTTTTGCATTTTTACCAACGATGGAAAACCACATCTCATTAATTAAGATTGAATCAACCTAATATTTATATAAGAGAGTTTAAGGGCAATATGTGACATTATTCCGAGAGGTGCAAGTGTAATATAGTAGCTCGTTATTACTTTTGATCGTTACATAATACTTTATGATAATTAAGAGTCAAATTAGCTTCGTGATGTCCGCGGAGAGTGGAGGGGCACTTGTGAACTGAACTGAATGAAATGTCATGTATGACTCGAGCTGTGTTGGTACTATCGACAAATTGGATTCATGACCCATCATAAGCTTATTTTCCTACAGCCATTCAAATACAATATGGTTGACATTCACGTAAACATTAATAAGAGATGACACTCGTCACATCTTGTAATTTTGACAGTCTCAAACCATTAAGAAAATGGGTCATGATTCCAATTTGTCGATAGTACATACGTTAAGTGTTGCATGGGGTTCCATGAGCTGCCATACTTTTGTGATCAGTTTGAATACTTTTATATTGCTGAAAGAATGAAGTGTTAAAATAATGTTAAGAGTAGACCTGCTAGACTGTAACCCTGCGTACAACGTTGATTGGAGAAAGATTCACTAAGCACACTTGTTTGACCGTTATCCTTTATAGTAATACACAAATTTTATTATATTTAAATATTTTATTATATTTTTCAAATGTAAATTTTAATTACATTACTATTATTGTGAACCGGTGGCTTTATCCAATCAATTCTAAACTTTAAAACTTACGCAAATACTTTGTTAAAATTTTGTTTTCGACTAAATCATTGATATGAATTATCATTGAAATACAGATGTTTGAATTTTTACATGGTCTATTTATTTATTGTTGCTTTGTTTTAAAAGCTTTATTGAAACATTTGAAGCTTTTTAAGCAGTAAGTACATGAAGAATATGTCTGAAACAATAATAAAGTACTTAATTGATTGAATCTATTTCTTTTTCCTGATTACTTTCACTTTTGTTTTCGAATACTGTATGAATGTATCGGTATTGTCTTCAGGCAAGGTTTTGAGTACGAAGCCGATATAATAATAGTTTTTACTTCTGCTATCCTCATGATGGTTTGAGGCCAAGATAAATACACGTTACTTAGCACATATTGTGGCTTAGCTGTTCTCGTCTCAATCTTGCATAGATATACTGATCTAGATATACTGACTGATTCTATCTTGTCTGGCATAGCTTAGCTCAAGCTTTTACTAACAACATAAATTGACCACAGAATAAAAACTTGTTCACTCATTTTTGCGTAATGGGAATGATCGTTAGCGTCAGAATGGCTGGTTGTGGTTGCCCATGGCAAGTGGCTCTGAATATATATTTAGGAATTGCTACCCAATTGCTAAATTCGCTACATTTCTTGAATGATTGCTTGCTATATGATACATTCAGAGAAACATGATCATTTTTTTGACCAGCCATTCTAACGTCAGAGGATGGATAGTGGCCTTCGTGTCAGCATGAAGAACGCAGAATTTCTAAATGTATGTTTTTATCAATAATTGCATACCTACTAATTGAGTACATTCACGAATTTATGTACGTCAGGCTGGCCCGGCCCCATGGAATTTAATAATGAGATTGTTATCAATCCAATGTACCCGGGTATACTAATATATGTAACACCTTCATTTTCAATGTAACTCTTTTTAAAAGAAATTACGTGCACTTCTTAGTGGCCGGGCCAGCCTGACGTTTTCAGCCCGGCCACCTTGTTTCCCACTAATCTACAAAAAATACTGGCAATATTGTGCTACAGATGAAATGTACCCTATAATTTATGCATATGTAACACAAAATCGAATCCTAAAATGCAATAGCATACGAAATATTAGCGGTTGCAGGTGGCCGGGCTGAAATTACTTCGTTACTATAAAACAGTAAAACTGCAACACCTACCAAAAAATAATACCAGTACATAATGAGATATAGAGATATAGAATACATGTAACGCTTTCATTTTAAATTATAATACATATTTAGAAAGAATAATCACTTGAAATTATATTTCAGCCGGCCACCTAAAAGCGGTAATATTCCCTAAAATCTTATGCTAATTTGTACAGTAAAACCTGATACAGCTATGAAATGAAAGTTACATTCGTTTCGTTTTAGTCGTATACCTTTAAGCCTTCTGTTTGACTAGATTATCAAAATCTGAGAAACTTGCCGAAGAGTGACTATCATTTATTAACTAATTTCAGGACATTTGGTTTGTTGAGTGAAACAAAATGCGTTACTATGATATTTTTATTAATAAACTAAGTAGTATAAATCACACATAATAATTGTTGGATACATAATACCTAAACCTATATATATTTTCTCCGTTTTTGGCTTCACAACATAACCATACAAAGATAATAGTTCACAGACGCTACCACCGATTTTTAGACGGCGCCTGTGTCGCGTCCCAACCTAAGTCGTAAGATATTTTCCCTGAGTAGACAGAATAGATGCGCAAGAGCCGTGTAGTCATCAACACTTCTGACATAATATTTTACGTTTTAATATTACTGTGAGTGTAAAATTTGATCAGTTGTTGCAGTGTAGTTGTTTGTGATGTGATGTTTTTAAGGTAAGTCATAGTTTTGATAAATTAAAATATATCGACAAACAATGTTAATGGGTAGCTAAGTAATTATTTAAAAAAATATACAGGTAAAGTAAAGTAAATCTAAACACTCATTTACTTAATAATAAAACTCCATACAATGCCATCAACTAAATATATTTTATCCTTTCGTTTATAGTCAATAGGTAATAATTTTGGTGATTTACTAACAGTAAGTGTTTAGTTTTTGTGAATCTTATTGTTGTGTACCTACCCTATGTATTTACTTATTATTATTGTGTACTTATTTATTTCGTGAAATCAATAATTAATCAGTTTCTTATTAATTACTGTAAGATTTATATATTGGATTTTAGTGAATTATTCATTGTAATCAGGCAACCGTCGACGGTGTTCGTCTGTACCCGCGCTTCTTGTAACTCCCCCTTGTACGGCCTGCCACAGCGATCCACGTCCCTCGCTCACCGCATTCTTTTCCTCGTCCCGCGACACGCGCCCCTCTCCCCATCTCTATTCTATCTCATATATTTCTAATGTCCCAAAAGTTATAAGTTTTGTGAAAGTAAATTTGATTCTTATGAACATTCTTTGCTTTCTTTCTTTCTTTCTTTCCTTAGGTGCTAAAATATTTTTAATAGATTTATGTATATACTTGATAATGCATGCAAATGTTACTGCATACACTTATCTTTTTAGGGAATTTGTATTTAAATAAATATTAATGTAGTTATTTAGCCTACATGAATACCTATTACGAAACCATAGTTAAAATGAATATATTTTATTTCAGTTGAGCGTGCCTACACCATGGGAAAACGTAGTGCGTTAGATATTGTGGCTCAAAAACAAATATTTGAGAAACATAAACGCTTGATCACCACGACAAGATATAGTTCTATTATATACAATACCATAGCAAAAGATATAAACTATGTGATGTCACCAAAAGCACTATATCTCAGCTTTAGAAGAAACTTTTTAAACAACCAGAACTCACCTCGGGCAAAAGATGAGTGCTTCATTAAAAGAAATGAAGATAATACCAATAGTATTATAAATTCGTCAACATCATCATCAGGGTCTTCTCCAGTTATTCAACAAGCAAGCTTACTTCATCAAATTAGTTTTAAATTTCCAATTGATGTTCATGAATGGAAGAAAATTGAACCCTTAAGTTATACGTATAAACGACACGATAAAAATAAACCTAGTGCAAGATATCAGACGTACAGAGCTATTCCCAAATTTAAGTGGTCCGGTCTTTTAAGAAAAAAACTCTGGGAGTTTTATAAGTTACCTTGTACTGTAGCATTTAAAAGACATGTTATTCAAGGCGCTAACATTACATTCTACGGACGTTGCACTCAGTGTCAAGCAACAGTGAAAATTCAAAATAAAGATAAGACTGATCATATTATTGATTTTTTATGTGAAATTGATCAACTTCAACCAAATTTTAAGCATAATCCTTTAAAAAAAATACGACTCACTCCGTACTCAAGACAATTGTTATAGTACCTAATTAATATAAGTACAAATGTTGTCTAACTAATTTCAAAAATGATTATTAAAAAAATATGACAATTACCAGTTTTGTTTCACTCAACAAACCAAATGTCCTGAAATTAGTTAATAAATGATAGTCACTCTTCGGCAAGTTTCTCAGATTTTGATAATCTAGTCAAACAGAAGGCTTAAAGGTATACGACTAAAACGAAACGAATGTAACTTTCATTTCATAGCTGTATCAGGTTTTACTGTACAAATTAGCATAAGATTTTAGGGAATATTACCGCTTTTAGGTGGCCGGGCTGAAATATAATTTCAAGTGATTATTCTTTCTAAATATGTATTATAATTTAAAATGAAAGCGTTACATGTATTCTATATCTCTATATCTCATTATGTACTGGTATTATTTTTTGGTAGGTGTTGCAGTTTTACTGTTTTATAGTAACGAAGTAATTTCAGCCCGGCCACCTGCAACCGCTAATATTTCGTATGCTATTGCATTTTAGGATTCGATTTTGTGTTACATATGCATAAATTATAGGGTACATTTCATCTGTAGCACAATATTGCCAGTATTTTTTGTAGATTAGTGGGAAACAAGGTGGCCGGGCTGAAAACGTCAGGCTGGCCCGGCCACTAAGAAGTGCACGTAATTTCTTTTAAAAAGAGTTACATTGAAAATGAAGGTGTTACATATATTAGCATTTTATACCTTAGGCACTACTGCTTGGCACTACCGGTAGTGTCATGGCAAATTTTGTTTTCCCACGACACTACCGGTAGTGCCACGGGTAAAAAAGAAGTTTCTGTGGCACTACAGTGGCCCTAGTAGTGGCACGGGAAAATTAATTTCCCTTGGCACGCGAGGTATCCTGCAATGCAAACTACTTAGAGCTTGTTCCAATTCATAATATCTACTGGCACTCGAGATAATGTTTACAAGTAGACAATGTCAATGTCATACATTATTTGCAATATTAAAATAAATGTATTATGCAATTCATACCTGCATATTTAAAATTACAAAGATATTGTTAAAAAAATTAATTACTTAATATTTATTTAAATGGAGGTCGACGATAGTGAACTTTTCTTTAGACAACATAAAGGCGGAACGGTTATTATACATTGTGATTATCAATATCATAAGCTCCGAGATTTCAAAAGTGGTTCAAGTATATGGCGTTGTTCAGCCTACAAAAAATCGAAATGTCCAGGAACAATAACAATCAAAGTAAGTCTTAGGTACCTATTACAGATTATTCATAGTAGTTATTTATTTATATTTTATCTCCTAATTTTATGGTTTATTTTTAGGGTAACAAATTAATCAAAACATCACAAAAAGTTCACACGTGTGAACATTCTGTCGGCAGGTCTATTGTTGCTAAAGAAATAGAAAATTTGAAGATTAAAGTAACAAAATCTGATAAACCAATCACTCAATTATACGATGAGACCTGTATTTCGTTTGAAAATAAGGGTTTGAATTTTGTGGCCTCACTACCCCCATTTTCAAGTGTGCAGCATTGTTTGTACGATATGAGGAACAAATCGCTGGGAGTTCTGAAAACAGTTTACCGAGATTTTGAAGAAGTTCAAATTCCAGTTGATTTCTGTGATTTTATTTTAGCAGACTATTATCACGAAGAGAGTCGAATTTTATTATTTTGTTCTCCGGACTGCAGACAAATGATAAGTGAAATCCGTGAATTTTTTGGGGATGCTACATTTAAAAGCTGCCCTCCACCATTTGGTGAGCTATACAGTATTCATGGGGACATCGGTAGCACGGTAGAAACTACAAACGTAATCCCCTTAATTTTTGCTTTATTACCAAATAAAAACCAAAAAACATACACAACCTTATACAACTTAATAAAATCGGCGCTACCAAATTGGTCTCCTGATATATTCCACTGCGATTTTGAGTTGGCAGCGATCAATGCGTTGACAGAAGTTTTCCCGACATTCAACTGAAAGGCTGCTTTTACCATTGGTCAAGAGCCGTATGGAAAAAAGCTAAAGCAATAGGCTTTAATAAAAAAAAAGGTCACAAACGTATTACTGGACTAACAGCAGCCCTCCCTTTATTGCCGGAAGAAGAAATAATGCGTGGTTGGGAATATGTAAAAGCAGAAAGTCAAGACTTGGGCATGCAAAAGTTTATAAATTACGTAGAACGTTTCTGGTTAAAAAATAATATACGTAAAATGTTGAGTGTTTATGGTCTACGTCATAGAACCAACAATGCTATGGAGGGTTGGCACTCCAAAATTAATAAAATGGTCACGAAAGGTTCAATCACGTTACCACGATTGTTAAAACTCTTGAGGCAGGTCCAGAACACAAAGATGAAACGACAACAAACGAACAAGGGGTCAAAGCGGACTAAAATAGCTATAGATAATGACGATTATATTATGAACATTCTTCTTCAGTTTATCAACGGAGAATTATCGGTTGGGAATACGTTGGAGAAATTAAGATAGACATTTTCGGCGAGTAAATACGCATCTATGTTTTTTTTTTCATTTAATTAAGCTTAATACATAATATAGGTACACGATAAGTCACGAATATTTAAATCAACCGGATGGTAGTACCACGGGTAACTAAGTAGATCACGGGTAATTTTGTTATATGCGTCCAATGAGCCAATCAGAGAAGTAGCGTCATAGGAAAACAAAATTTGCCATGACACTACCGGTAGTGCCAAGCAGTAGTGCCTAAGGTATAAAATGTATATTAGTATACCCGGGTACATTGGATTGATAACAATCTCATTATTAAATTCCATGGGGCCGGGCCAGCCTGACGTACATACGAATTTGACGATTGAGCTTCGTACATACATTAGGTAAAAAAAATAACTATTATACTTACCATCACCAAACAGTAATATAATAAGTCAACGAACGCCTGGAAGATCCGAATAAGAACGCTCGCTGTCGTAAAATGAAATGTTGCCTTTTTAAATTATTAGGCGCTTCTTCAGATAAACTTAACTTTTATAATAAAATCTGTATTATTTTACATATGATAAGTGGGCTGTGGGAAATATATTATGTTTGCCCTCTGCGGAAATTGCGCCCGTGACACGTAGCCTATATAATAATGTACTCTGTGCACGTAGCCCAGCAGCCAAGCGCTCATCCAAAGCGCCAAACCGTGCCGTCTTGTAAACGTACCAATAGTACCTTTCGCCCATGTTTCAAAACTTAGCATGGATAGCTAACTGTGGATATGAGAGATGTGCTAGAGTGGTGTGGTGGAGCAGAGTATATATGCAGTCTCTTGTCACTACTCTTCCACATACTAGCGCAGTGCATCTTCTTGTGGAGTGGAACTTCAAATCGGTTATCTTGTATTGTAGCTTGGCTTTGACGCTGCTTAGCCCAACACCTGTGGTGGTTAAGCAGCCATATTCCTGCAACGAAACCGAAATGTGAAACTTACCTATAATCGGTCTAAGTGACAACCGAATCCGAAATGGACAGAATCCATGCATATGGCATAAATATGTGTATAATGTATAAATGGGTAAGTGCCCAGGAATTTTGGGCTAATTAGGAATTTATCAAGGCGCCTTACTCATCTGCCTTACCTAAATAAATACTAACGGTAACTATAGGTACAGTCAGCACCAAAAGTCGATGAACAGAATCAACATAACAACATAATTATATTCACAATAAATACTTAGCGCCTTATTAATAAACGCTGCATAAAGTTATGACAGGTTTATACGTCAAAAAATGTATGGTTACACAGGCTTTATTCATTGCTTAACTTTACGCAGTGATTATTAGTCTATACATATTTACTGTATATATATTTACTAGTTGCGACTATAACTTATGGCATTTTATTGTGAACAGGTGTTTTGTTATGTTGATTCTGTTTATCGACTTTTGGTGCTGACTGTACTTATGCTGCACGACCGATGACGACGTCAAATTAATAATCCATTATTATAAATGGTAAAGTGTGTCTGTATGTTTGTCTTTCTTTCACGGCAAAACGGAGCGACGAATTGACGTGATTTTTTAAGTGGAGATAGTTGATGGAATGGAGAGTAACATAGGCTACCTTTTGTCTCTTTTTAACGCAAGCGAAGCCGCGGGCAAAAGCTAGTCATTAATAGTTTTAATAGTTAGTTCGTTTAATTACATAATGGCCATATCTCATTCATACACCGCCGCCGCAGTCACCGCCACGTAACTAAATCTAAATCCTCTAATCTGCCACGTTAACAAGAACGAGATGGCGATGACCCGAGTTTAGTATGAGGCATGAGGTGAGGTGAAATGCGGTGGACACGCGAATATACTTAATTTAATGTTGTTACGTTCTCGTTGACGTGATGGTGATGGCGGCGGTGGACAAACGGCCTCTAGGTTTCGGGTTTATTACGCATATTCATATAAATAGCCTTTCAATATTACTGTAGTATAATAATTATGTATGCACATGCGGCACACGCGCATTACTTGATCATTAACAAACCGAATACCTATGGCTATTGTTGAAATAAATATTTTGTAAGCATCTAGCGATTTCCATTTAGGAACTCATGGTAAATTAAAAAAACAATAGCTTATTTAGTACTTCATAATTATTTAAACCTTGATAGCCATTTAATCGACTAAAACTTCGTTCAACAGATTCGTACATCACTAGTTGACGTGACATGTCAAAAAATCAATCCAGAGGGCGCTCTAAATTGCTCGGCCACGTAAGTCAGGGTCGTATTTTTATTCCTTGGATATTTTAATTACATTATTTTACATGCTGTGAGAATATGTGAGAATGGTATAACAATACACAAGTGTTTGTGAATATATTTTTGTCTGTATCACGTCCTGACTGCGGTAAGTGATGGCATTCAATTCTGTCCTTCCATCGCCCATCCGTCATTGTACTAGTGAATTAGCATGTTTTAATGAAATCCTTGTCGGTATCAGCATTTTTATCATAATATAAACATCACACTGTTTCCGGAAAACGAATCTTCCAGTCTTTGTTTTTATTCTTATGAAAATTGTCACTAGAACGCAGTTATATTTTTCCAGATTGACAAGCCATGTCCAATTTACCACCAAATCCGTATAACAACTTCCCGGGACCGCCTCAAGTGAACGCTAATGCACCGCCAACGTTTAATCATAATCAGCAATTTGGTCAAGTGCCTATGAGTCAACTGCCTCCCGGATACGGAGGACTGAAACAGGACCCGAACTCGAATAGTCCCCATCACGCGCCTTCGTCGTCAGCACCATCGAACCATGTGTTACAGAATGTCAACAACTATAGTCAGAGTGCTAGTAGTTCGCCTGCTTTCAATCAACCTGGGATGGTACCTCCTGTGCAGCATAGTCTCCAGTCTTCACCCATGAGGCCACCAATGTCGGGACCCAACTCTTTATCTAACCCTCTGGCTCCTCAGAATGTCCCACTGTCATCAGGTAGTCCTAGAACTGTAACCAATGCCAATTCATCCCCAACTCCATATCCTCCTAGCTATCAGCCTCCTCAGCGCCAGATCAATGACAATGCTCCACCGCTCATTCCTTCTAGTCAACCTAGCCAGCCTCTTGTCAATGGCCCACTCTCTTCACAGCCTTCTTTTGGACCTCCTCAGAGCCAATACCCTGTTTCATCAAGTGCTTATAGCTCTCTTCCTGGAAGCAAGCCACCAAGCTCTGGGTATGGTGCAGGATTAGTGAATACACCCTATGCCCCTCCACCTGGGTCAATTCCAAAGCCTCCTGGCCCTGCTATGACAAGTCAACCAAATGTTGCATTCTCTAGTGCACCCATCTCTGGACCTCCAAGAAATAGTCCCTTAGTACCACCACCAACTAGTGGTCAGTATGTTGGGATGCAAGGAATAAGTGGCCCACCAACTGGACAACCTCTAGCCCCCCCTAGGCAAGTGGGAATCAATGGGCCTAGTGTTAGTGGACAATCAAATGTGCCACCTGGTCCCCCAAAGCCAGTGGGTCAACCACCAGGACCAATGAATCAACCGCCAGTGCACATAAACCGCCCACCTGCGCCTTTGAGCCAACAACCTGCACCACCAGGCCTAGCAAGTGGTCCCCCTTTGGGACCAGGACCAGCTCCGCCACAGCCTTACCCAGGTCAATATAAAAATGGCCCATCAGGTCACCAAATGGGGCCTCCAGGTCCCTCTGCTGGACATATGGGGCCTCCAAGCACATTTAGTGGGCCACAGAATCCTCCAGGGCCTCAAATGCCACCTATGGGACATCAAATGGGGCCACCACCAGGGCCTATTGTGCAAGCAGGAGGGGCCCCTAAGAGTAACATGCAGAATAGATATCCACAAATGGCTCAAGGCCCAGGGAATTATGCGAATCATCAAGCACAACCAATGCCTACGTTAACACAGCAACAGGCGAATATAATGAAGCAGTTCCCGCAGCAGTATCTGAACCAGCAAATGCAGCAGCTGAGTGTGACAAAGCAAGGGTTTGACCAGCTGTGGGGCCACCACATGGTGGACCTGCTGCAGTGTAAACACATACTTCCGGAATATCCTGAGGACCCTCCGGAAATTAAACTTGCTCATCAGTTTGCTGATTCATCTAACTGTAGCCCAGAGTAAGTACTGTTATTTATTAAGTAAACAAAATTGAAAGTTGTAAATGTTTGGCAAACTTTTTATTTGGGTCATAGTATTTGGTTTAACCTTGTACTTTTTTTTAACTTCTTAACTAACTGTTGTTGTGTTGCTTGTTTTATAAAAAGGTGTATAAAAAGTCTTGGGAGGATCTTTAGATCATATTTAAATACTGCAGGATTTTATTGGACTGGGCTGAAAGCTATTAATAGATATCTCTTTCTTACTGGTTTTGGTATTAAAATGTTTTTCCTCAAATATTAATTATAATATTCATATAGGCTATAAGTAAATAATAGGTTTACCGTAAATGAGTTCTACTTAATAATAACTGGTTTTAGTATTTACATTTACCTTATTTGAAATGACTCATCAAAACTTTTTCTTATGAAATATTATATTTTCTTATTTAATATTTAATTTTCTACCATTACTTTTCCTCATGAATTAAATATTACAATAATGTGAATAAATGTCATCTTTCATTAAAACTTAGAAGGTGGTAATGTGGCATTGGTAATTTTAACAAAAAAAAATATATTGGCAATAACAGCTGAACACGCTGTTAGATTGCATGTTATTTTAATAATAGTATTGTTTTCAACACACACAATAAATATCAAATCTTTTATTAACTTCTCTTTATTGTTTGTCGTACATGTATTGTGCTTTGCCCACCCTATTTTTCTTTTTAATATTATTTATTGGCCCATTGCTCCTCATTTAAACTTTAACTGACATACAAAGGAGGATGTTATCAGGAGAAAAGATAAATTTATGTCTACTGTGAAGTGTTGCATAATCTATTTTAAAATCTGTGATATGATTAGACGCACGTATTTGTTAGAAGGTCGTCTGTTATGTATTTGAGCAATAGTCCGTTCAAACAATGAATGACAGAAAAAGTTTATAAAATATTTTTTTCAATCTGGGTTAATTTGACTGACATGGTTAGATGGCCCACTTGAGGTTTATAATAATTAATGATCTGACATTATTCTTGTTTATCAATAATAAAGTATGTACACACTTGTGTTGGGCCAGGATTCTAGGCCGAAACTCGGGAACATGAATAATTCAATAAGAACTGAGGATTCATATTTGTTATTCATTAAAATCACAGTATTCTATAGTTACATCTACAATATTTGCAGACGAAACAACATGTGTCAGTAAAATTGTAAAAGAACCAGTCTCAAGTTCAATATGAACCTGAAGAAATACTTTAAAGATAGCACATCTTAAATAACTCATATTACACTGTCACATCACAGAGGCATGAGATATACTAAATGCTAAGACTGAAAGATCCTACATACTATTGGTAATAATTGGTATACTTATCTACAGTCAGCTTCAAAACTATGTTTTTGTAGATTCTGTAACGGGATTTCGGCCCTGTGAAAGTAAAGCCACCATCAGTGAAATATTTTTTTATCAAAACTTCAGATTATCTCTTATGCACAAAACAAACTTTACTTCTTTACAATATTAGTGTCCTATGTTGTTTAGCAATAGCTATATGATACCTAGTTGTTATAGTTTCTATCAGGTATACCTATATTTTTTAAACATACTACAGACTACTTCCAGTTATTATCTGTTACAATCATAACAAAAACTCTGTTCACCATATCCTTACTAATCCTTACTAATATTATAAATGCGAAAGTAACTCTGTCTGTCTGTCTTTCTGTCTGTCTGTCTGTCTGTCTGTCTCTTCTTCACGCCTAAACCACTGAACCGATTTGAATGAAATTTGGTACAGATATAGTCTGGGACCCGAGAAAGGACATAGGATAGTTTTCATCCCGGAAATCCCCCGGGAACGGGAACTATTATTCCACGCGGACGAAGTCGCGGGCAAAAGCTAGTACAAGTATAAAAGAAACTGACAACTCTTGAAAAATGCCTTAACCTTTCGACCACCAAGCGATAGCCGGCTGTCGGGCTGCTATTAACTTTCTCGTGTTATTTTTCATTTGCAGGGTCTTCAGATGCACCATCAACCGTATTCCAGAGACGAACAGCCTTCTGCAAAAGTCCAGGCTCCCTCTCGGTATATTAATACATCCATTCAAAGATCTCAATGTGAGTGTAAGTTTTAAACATTTTAATTCTTCTCTAGTCACAGTAATGTAGTGTTATGTTCATCATGAATGGTTTGTTTAAATCATTTTTTTTGTTCGATTACTGTTATGCATCTTTCTTCTCTGTCTAATTTGATTAATTGTAAGCATCTTTCTGCTCTCTGAAGTCAGTTTTCTCTTAGCTCTATATAAAAATTATAGTGCAACTAAAATGTTTGGTGTTGGTATTTTCCGCAGCTATTTTAATTATGCATGTTTAATTTACCTCATAAAAACCTTATCTGAGCTTCAATCATTTAGAATGTCGTCGTCGTTTTTTTGCAAGTTTCATATCTTTTTTTCCTACCTAATATTGCATGTAAAAAGCAATTTTTTGCACTAGTTTAATAGGCGTTTCGGCCGCTCAGTATCGTCCGCTCCGGTTAAATCAGGAATTTCATTATTATTAATATTTTTGAGGGGTGTTCGGACCATACTTTCTTTAGGCTAATTTTGCACGGTTAGAATAAAAAACCTTACTATTCTCGACGTACGAAAATATGTAAAATACGAAATTGGCTTTAAAAATTAATTAACGCCTCCTACTAAGCCTTCGAACTCAAAACTACCCATATTATTAGCAAAAACCCTTGGTTTAGAGGTCGATATATCCTTGACCAATTAAATACAACACCATTGAGCGTATTGTCGAACGCGTACGGAATTTAAAATGACGTAATTTTGGCGGTAAAATGCTCGCTATAAAAGATTGTAAGGAAAACATCGCTTTTACTATTCTAAAACCAGTCAATGAACGATTGTTAATGGTAGACGAGTATGTTATTTTTTATTTGATATTATTATCTCTCTCTAGACATATTGTTTATTTTTGAAAAGGAACATTAGTTTATGGCAATTATAGTATAGGTTGCAACATAAATTCTTGATACAAGAAAAATAAATTGCTAAATAGTAATGATTAAAGGCATCCAAACCAAGTTAAACCAACGTCATGTTTGGGTCCAAAAATACCTAAATTCTCTATTTTTATTAATATAATTGAGATAAACACGACCACAAAAACCCCATTAAAGTTTTTTTTTAACCAAACGTTGAATCACGTACCTTTTATAATGTACTAGCTTTCGCCCGCGGCTTCGCTCGCGTTAGAAAGAGACAAAAAGTACCTTATCTCCCTAAGTACCCTCCATCCCTTCAACTATCTCCACTTAAAAAATCACGTCAATTCGTCGCTCCGTTTTGCCGTGAAAGAAAGACAAACATACAGACAGACACAGTTTCCCATTTATAATATTAGTATGGATAATGACTAACACTATTTACATAATCTCATTCAGATGTCTACCATAATAACATTCTAGAGAGACCATTATGTACTCCTTTAGATTCGACGTTATATAATTGTGCTTATGAACAATTCTTAGTATGTGTGTTTGTGTGTGTGTAAAAAATTATAATGAAGTTTCTTTCCACGGTTCGAGATTTGAATAATTATAATTTTATTATAGAATCACTGTAGGTAGCATATTTGCATGAGCAGATATTAGGCATTTGTATGATAAACAAAATTTATAAGGCATTTAAAAGGTACAGTTTCTCATCAAGAAAACACCTTGGTCGTTAACCTACTTGGTCCTAACTGATACTGACTGAACTGACCAATACAGTGGTTTTAAAACAGACTTTAACCTCTGATTTTATTTCGGATGTTTTTTTCTCAAAGTTATCTGCCAGGAAACACGAGCCCGATTCGCTTAAAATAACTAAAACACAATGTTAAGAGGTATATTTAGCCAATTTACTAAAACTATTAATTAATTAGGCCTAGATGGCTATTTATTTAAAGAACCTCATTCCTTGCACTCAAAATATACTTGTGTATCAAAATGTCAATTTGTGACGTCACTTATTTGCTAATTGAATTGTCTTACTTGATTTTAAAACTACATCTATGTTTCCTATAGCTATCTATAAATTCATTAGTAACAAAAGAGTTTGTTTTGAGAATTTGTGTCTTAGGCCGGAATAAGTAAACGATGCTAGCAAGTGCTTTAGCAAAGCAATATCGCTGTCACTGTCGCACGGCTGTCAAACTACGAAGGCTAGATAGAGAAGGAGAATACCTAAGCCAAAGTATGTGCTAAGTAACGTAGATTTATTTCGGCCTTGAGGTTATTTGTAACAGGCCACCGTGCATAGCCACCGGTGGCTGTCGTGCGCTACCGCTCTACGCAGACACTGCTGTAACGAGTAGCCGCTACCGGCTACACTTGTGTGTCTATACAAAATATATGAAAATGTATGTTAAGTGTCTGGTTCTGGCCACCAGTGGCTGTGGTCGGTGGCCCGTTTGCGCGGACCCTTATTGTGAGCATCGCTGTTGGTCGGTGACGGGGCGGGACGGTAAAGGCACGGTGCGGTCCAATGGGAAAACTTGGTGTTGGTCGGTGACGGGACGGCAATGTTGGGCACGGTCATGGTATGGTACAGTGTAATTTGGAAACTAACTTTTATTTTGTAGTTTAAAATAGTTTATTCCCGTTTCCAGCATTTGCCGGTGATCCAGTGCGCGACGATAGTGCGGTGCCGTGCGTGCCGGACGTATATCAACCCGTTTGTGTACTTCGTGGACGCGAAGCGATGGAAGTGTAATCTGTGCTACAGGGTCAATGACTGTGAGTACTGCTTTTGTTATTACAGATAATATGGAGATTGTTTACTTTATTCCGATGATCGGTTTCTCTTGGGAATCAGAAGTTGAGTTTTGATTGACGGATGCCATGCACACAATGTTTTGAATGTGGAAGTAGGCCTGTGCATTGTTAGAAACTATTTTTTTTTTCAGTATCACAAACCTCAATCTCTCACTGTTCAACCACAATCTTAATTTTTAATGTAAATAACGATACGTAGAAAAACAAAACCACCAAATATCAACCCACGCTCAAAACCACTGCTCTAGCAAACCATTCCTTTTTTTTTGCAACTTTTGATTATTTTTATTATACGTGTTGATTGGCCGACGCGTCTGACCTTTCTAAGGACATCAACAGTAATAAAAATATAATGCACGTTTAAAATACAGCCTTCATAGTTTCTTATCTTTATAGACATAATTTTATATAGCACAATAAGGTGTATGATATTCCCTGTTAGCTATAATTATACACATTATTATAGACTTTATGAAGTAAAGTGATTTGATTTGTTCTGGTCATTTACACACCTATGTCTGAAGGTTGGTAAGACATTACTAATTATTCCTTCGAACACACGTGATTCGAGACACAATAGAAACACAATAGCAGCCCGGCAGCCGGCTGTCGCTTGGTCGTCGAAAGTTTTAGTTAATAAGGCAATGAAAGTATCGCGTACAGAAGGTAATATTATTACAAGCCAACTGAAACCAGACGTAAAATATCAAATTAATTAAAAAGTCATCTTCACCATGACTTGATAGAATGATTTAGCATGACATGTAAGGTTCAAAGATCAACATCAACACGAGTGTGTAAATAAATCTTTGTTCTATCGGGTACGTCGTCGTCTATGTCTTATTAGCAGAATAAACTAAGTAGTACTTTTTGTCATTATCCTATTTATTGCTTTTTAGCTGGCCCGCTTAAAAAAATTTCTAAGAAGAAATAAAAACGTCTGAATTTGATTACCCATTAGAGACATTAGTGAATATCGACAGAGAGAGTCGAATCCATTTCTTGATCGGAGCGTAGAATAACAGTGATCGAATTCATTGAGCCACAAGTCCTCGTACTCAAGTCAAGTCTAGTCAAATTATTTATTTACACGACCATTGAAAAGGCACAATAGCGTCATCAACAAAAACAAATAAAAATGAATCTAGTTGCTTCCATGGTATCGCAAAGGAGCCGGCGTAATAGCAATCTATAAATTCAGTTAAATTTTATCATACAACAGTCTTCTTATCTAAATTGGTAACTTTAAATGTTTGCATCATAGCAGTCTCTATTTATATTGATTAACTGATATTTTGGTGCTATCAGTAGTCAGATCTAGTTAAAATTAAGTTTTTGTAATGAGTTATGATGAATTATAAAACATTGATTTTGTAAGTTAAAGGAAAATATCTCATTTACAATAATTACAAGATGATTTATATAAAATTAAAATAACAGCATCCATCATCTCTTAAGTGTTATAAAT
Organism: Athetis lepigone; assembly: GCA_033675125.1. Taxonomy (NCBI): domain Eukaryota; kingdom Metazoa; phylum Arthropoda; class Insecta; order Lepidoptera; family Noctuidae; genus Athetis; species Athetis lepigone. The sequence goes on along the minus strand of CM066229.1, from coordinate 18,182,375 downwards.
ATCAAAGATTATATGATTGTATATACGGTATTTTTTACATTTCTATACATTTTTTTACTCTTTACGCTCAGTATGTTGCTACATGTCAATTTTATTTTACATTTTCCATTTGTTTTCTTTATTATTCTTGAAACCTATACCAGTCGAAAGGGACTAGATTTGGCAACAGAGGATACCCTAGTACGAGATCTAGTGTCATGTTTTAGTCTAACATATATTTTTAACAACTTTTATTGTTACCATCTATATGTTCATCCCAAATTTTCAGCTTTTTACTTTACTAAACCCTCAAAATCCACCAATCATCTATCTCCACTCCTCAGTACCAGAAGAGTTCCAGTACGATCCAGTAAGCAAGTCGTACGGCGACCCGACGCGTCGTCCCGAAATCAAGTCGGCCACCATTGAGTTCATCGCTCCCGGGGAGTACATGCTGCGGCCGCCGCAACCTGCCGTCTACTTGTTCCTGTTCGATGTCTCGCAGATGGCGAGGGAGTCGGGGTACTTGCAGGTACTTAGTTCTACTTACATAGTATAGTGATATGAGGGAATCGCCGTTGCGTAGGGTGGGAGAAAGGGGAGGGAATCTGTTGTTAAATGAACAACGACTTTGGAAGCAGGTTGATACTTGTAGGATGAGAAAAATATAAGTTGTTGATGCAGTCAATGTTTTACACTAGCTTTGAGATTCTTCTATCTCTACGGTGATTAGAATCACAATGATTCAAACCTCGGTGTGTAAAACTCGAAGAGTCTCAAGAAGCAGAGGCTCTAGTTGGGTATCTGCTCCACTCGAGACAAGGTAGAGGGCACAGAACACATAAATATAGACATACATATTTTACAAATCTTTGAATCTGCATGTAATATACACATAAACCTTCCTCTTGAATAACTCTGTCTATAAAAAAAAATCCGCCATCAAATCCGTTGTTTTAAAGATAAGCATACATAACAGACAGCTAAAAGCGACTTGTTTTATACTATGTAATGATAATTTGCGCTTAGACGGCAGTACCAACACTAACACTCCTGCACATAAAGAGATGCACACTCTATTCAAATAAGTTTTGACCGGTTTTAAGAAACCGCATGCGGACGCTATAGGGTATCATCGTGCGACGTGATTTATTACCCGGAACTCATACTAAAATATCAGTTCCGATTGTTTTTGACACTTTTAATCTTATTGACGCTCACTTCATTATAGATGTTATTCTCGTGACGCATAATAAATAAATACTGTGAACTTCAGTCTTTTCCGTTTGGACTTTTATCTTTCTTTTATTTATATCTGTCTAATGCTGGAATACTGAAACGTCACTCAAATCTCATAATCATCCAAGTGCTACTTAAATATAAGCATCCCTCAAATTTAAGTGGTATACAGAAAGACCACTCAAGTAATTCGGAACCATGATTAGCCAAGCAGCCCTCAACTTTTTACCAGCACGTTCTCAGTTACAAATCTATTTAGTTTACGCCTCGTATTCGTTTCACGCGGACTTCTTTGTACAAATATTTTCTAGAAATATTAATCATTTGAAATGTATTAGCGTTACGTAAGTCTGATTTGAATTAGGATTGAAATTATGTATTTATTTACATAAAAATTACATAAAATCCAAAAGATAATAATAAAAAAATCGTCATTTGAAAATATTTTTTCCAATGATAGAAATATCGTAGATTGGAACGTTACAGTTGCTTGATTGACATCTTACGTACGAATATTTAGGGTATGCGCACACTACGAAAATGAATTGCTGTGAAAAAAATTCGTCAATGAAATGTACTACAATCCGCAAACTGCGATAATAAAACGTTTGCGTTTATGTAGTGTATTTCTACTGTTCACAGACTTATGATATTTTTTGCAACAATATTTTATTGTAGAAGAAAATTCGTCAATCTGTGAACAACAGAAATGTACTACAATCCGCGTGATCTGCGCTCTGCAAAAATAAATCGTTTGTGAATATGTTGTGTTTTTCTATTGTTCACACACTTGCGATATTTTTTTCGTAACGATATCGTAAGTCATCGTAGTGCACGCATAGCCTTAAGTCGTACAGCAAAGTAAGGATTCAAGTTTACATCTTATTACCTAAATTTCTTATTAATTTAGTTACAATGGAGAAGAAGCAGAAATGTGGATGATGTTTGAAAGATATGCTCTTTGAACTGATAAGGAAAAAAGTACTGAGTACCTACATAACCCATGAAACACTGTACTTTAGACTTATTTATTTATCTTTTTCGTGGTTCTAAAGAAAACACAAGGGCGATAGAGACATTTTCAGCAGTTTTTGTGTAGTTTCAATTGATTTCGCTACATTTAAGAGTCCTCGGGACCACTCTCAAATTTAGGGGCTGCTCAAATCAGATTGACAGTTGATTTGACAGCTAGATAACGTTGAGTAGCGTTTCTGTATTCGATTTTTGTACTGAGTGGCGTTTTTACACAACTTAATTTAAGAAGCTCTCAATTTTAACAGATACTCAAAAGTAAGTTTTTGTGAATGTGAAATCAAAGTTTAAGAGCTGCTCAATCGTTTAAGCAGCTCTTAAATATTTGAGTAGCGTTTCAGTATTCGGGCATAAGTATCACGACAATGCAATATTTTTCTGATAAGTTTGCAAATTACTGATAACAGTATTTTGACTCTTCTAATGACTTATCGAGTAATTAGTGTCTAGACGCAAATCAGTTCTAAGACAAAAACGATATTAACAATTGACATGATTGATCGATGTTTTGAATTTGACCGGAATTCAAAACAAATGTTTTTTTTTCCTTAAATAAAATCAACATAGAATGTAAAGTTGCATTGTTGCTGTCTCCGTATTAACCCCTCGTGTTTACAAAATAGTTAAAAAAATTCAAAAATGATGCTACCGCAATAACATTAGCGAGGTAGACAATAGAAAAAAGTTAAATGAAATCGGTTAGGTCGGAAATAAATTTATTTCATTTATGTAAATAAATTTATATTCTTCTACCTATTGCTCCCTCAATATCCTAGAGAAAAAGTAAGTTATATCTTTTGGGTTTCGCCATTACATTACATAACATGGATCTAGATCGCATCAACTAGGCACTCTAAGATCTGGATGAATAAACTTTGCTCATCTAGTGCTTTAGGCGCAAGTAATAGGACAGTCAGTAATAATAGTACAGTCACCGTCAAACTACAACTGTCAATCTACTGTGGCAAAATAGACACAGAGAATAGCTAAGCCAAAGTACGCGCTAAGAAATGTTTATTTATCTCGTTCTAAGAAAGCAGCTTTTCATTTTATCATTTCCACTTTACAAACTCCAATTCTATTTGTACAGGTTGCCTGCGACACGTTAAAAGCGCACTTGGAAGCGCTTCCAGGCGACACGCGGACTCAGATCGGCTTCATCTGCTATGACTCACATGTTCACTACTACCTCATGAGCGAGGGCCTAACGAGGCCTAAGGAGATGACCGTACTCGATATTGATGGTGAGTTGTACTGTATGGTAGAACGATGTAGTAATAGAGCATGTTGGTTTTAGGGCAAGTACAATAAATGTCTGTTAATGTTATGTGTAAAGCTTTTAAATCATTAAGTTTATATATACATAGCTTTAAACTAATAATAATAATATTAAAAGTCTCGGATTAGAAAGTAGCTAATGCCCTTCTCGAAGGTCTGATCTGTTCCGAAATTCATTTAAAATTGCTTTAACGATGTTGGTAAAAAATAAAATAAATGATTCGCATTATTTATATCATGAAGTAGAAGTTGGTTGGTTGTGGTACAGAGCCCAACGTAATGATTCCCGAATCCCGATTGGTAACTTATTTAGCAGATTATCAACAAAGTGTAATGTTTACAGATGTATTCCTGCCATCTCCGGAGTCACTGCTGGTGAACCTGGGCGAGCGGAAGGAGCTGGTGCGCGAACTACTGAGCGTGCTCCCCGCGCGCTACAGCACTCCTGCCGCGCCCGCCTGCGCGCTGGGAGCCGCGCTGCAGGCTGCCTACAAGCTCATGGTAACACTTACATACGTGTTCCTGTCCCGGAGTACTGCTGGTGAACTGAGCGTGCTGCCTGCGCGCTACAGCACTCCTGCCGCGCCCGCCTGCGCGCTGGGAGCCGCGCTGCAGGCTGCCTACAAGCTCATGGTAACACTTACATACGTGTTCCTGTCCCGGAGTACTGCTGGTGAACTGAGCGTGCTGCCTGCGCGCTACAGCACTCCTGCCGCGCCCGCCTGCGCGCTGGGAGCCGCGCTGCAGGCTGCCTACAAGCTCATGGTAACACTTACATACGTGTTCCTGTCCCGGAGTACTGCTGGTGAACTGAGCGTGCTGCCTGCGCGCTACAGCACTCCTGCCGCGCCCGCCTGCGCGCTGGGAGCCGCGCTGCAGGCTGCCTACAAGCTCATGGTAACACTTACATACGTGTTCCTGTCCCGGAGTACTGCTGGTGAACTGAGCGTGCTGCCTGCGCGCTACAGCACTCCTGCCGCGCCCGCCTGCGCGCTGGGAGCCGCGCTGCAGGCTGCCTACAAGCTCATGGTAACACTTACATACGTGTTCCTGTCCCGGAGTACTGCTGGTGAACTGAGCGTGCTGCCTGCGCGCTACAGCACTCCTGCCGCGCCCGCCTGCGCGCTGGGAGCCGCGCTGCAGGCTGCCTACAAGCTCATGGTAACACTTACATACGTGTTCCTGTCCCGGAGTACTGCTGGTGAACTGAGCGTGCTGCCTGCGCGCTACAGCACTCCTGCCGCGCCCGCCTGCGCGCTGGGAGCCGCGCTGCAGGCTGCCTACAAGCTCATGGTAACACTTACATACGTGTTCCTGTCCCGGAGTACTGCTGGTGAACTGAGCGTGCTGCCTGCGCGCTACAGCACTCCTGCCGCGCCCGCCTGCGCGCTGGGAGCCGCGCTGCAGGCTGCCTACAAGCTCATGGTAACACTTACATACGTGTTCCTGTCCCGGAGTACTGCTGGTGAACTGAGCGTGCTGCCTGCGCGCTACAGCACTCCTGCCGCGCCCGCCTGCGCGCTGGGAGCCGCGCTGCAGGCTGCCTACAAGCTCATGGTAACACTTACATACGTGTTCCTGTCCCGGAGTACTGCTGGTGAACTGAGCGTGCTGCCTGCGCGCTACAGCACTCCTGCCGCGCCCGCCTGCGCGCTGGGAGCCGCGCTGCAGGCTGCCTACAAGCTCATGGTAACACTTACATACGTGTTCCTGTCCCGGAGTACTGCTGGTGAACTGAGCGTGCTGCCTGCGCGCTACAGCACTCCTGCCGCGCCCGCCTGCGCGCTGGGAGCCGCGCTGCAGGCTGCCTACAAGCTCATGGTAACACTTACATACGTGTTCCTGTCCCGGAGTACTGCTGGTGAACTGAGCGTGCTGCCTGCGCGCTACAGCACTCCTGCCGCGCCCGCCTGCGCGCTGGGAGCCGCGCTGCAGGCTGCCTACAAGCTCATGGTAACACTTACATACGTGTTCCTGTCCCGGAGTACTGCTGGTGAACTGAGCGTGCTGCCTGCGCGCTACAGCACTCCTGCCGCGCCCGCCTGCGCGCTGGGAGCCGCGCTGCAGGCTGCCTACAAGCTCATGGTAACACTTACATACGTGTTCCTGTCCCGGAGTACTGCTGGTGAACTGAGCGTGCTGCCTGCGCGCTACAGCACTCCTGCCGCGCCCGCCTGCGCGCTGGGAGCCGCGCTGCAGGCTGCCTACAAGCTCATGGTAACACTTACATACGTGTTCCTGTCCCGGAGTACTGCTGGTGAACTGAGCGTGCTGCCTGCGCGCTACAGCACTCCTGCCGCGCCCGCCTGCGCGCTGGGAGCCGCGCTGCAGGCTGCCTACAAGCTCATGGTAACACTTACATACGTGTTCCTGTCCCGGAGTACTGCTGGTGAACTGAGCGTGCTGCCTGCGCGCTACAGCACTCCTGCCGCGCCCGCCTGCGCGCTGGGAGCCGCGCTGCAGGCTGCCTACAAGCTCATGGTAACACTTACATACGTGTTCCTGTCCCGGAGTACTGCTGGTGAACTGAGCGTGCTGCCTGCGCGCTACAGCACTCCTGCCGCGCCCGCCTGCGCGCTGGGAGCCGCGCTGCAGGCTGCCTACAAGCTCATGGTAACACTTACATACGTGTTCCTGTCCCGGAGTACTGCTGGTGAACTTATCGTGCTGCCGCAGCGCTACAGTAATTAGTTTCACTTTACAGCCTACCACAAACACGTCACTACCACAATACAACCACAACACAACTACACTACCACAAAAACAACACCAAAAGGAACAAAAACACGTAGCCGAGCACTATTTTCATAATCGCGTGGGTGATATCAGCTACGCAGCAATCACAATGCTACCACCAGCAACATCTCGAATTAGCGGCCGATCTGTCTGTCTGCAAACATTGCTACAATGTAACCACGACGATATGTTTTAAGTTACGGCTATGCATCTGTAAGAAGCAGCACTAATCACATGTAACCACTTTTCATCGCTGCAATGTGTTGTGGCCTAGTTGTGGTGCGTGTAAAAGAATCACAATCATAATAAAAATCTACTAGTATGAAATATGATGCTATCGACCCCTTTAGAGCAAGCACGATGTTTTCAAAATGTTTAAAAGTAACACAATACTGTAACTAATTAATTCTAAAGAAATACCGGTATTATTTGCAGGCGGCGACTGGAGGGCGCATCACTGTCTTCCAGACTTGTTTGCCGAACGTTGGGCCCGGAGCGTTACAAGCCAGGTATGAAAAGTAATCTGTCTGTTATACTTTCACGTCTATACCACTAAATCTATTTTGTTGAAATCTGTTATAGAATAAACTTGACCCTTTCCATCATTGAAAAGTGTGTAATGGGATGGGATGGGTGTGGATGGGATGGAACTTTTAGAGATTTTTCCAGTTCCAAACCTTACTGACAAATATTATAAATATTTTATATTTTGTACACAAAGTTATCATACACTACTTTTAAAATCAAACCCTGATCTAATTATACCATCTTTTTCAGAGAGGATCCAAACGCGCGGTCGTCGAAGGAGGTAGCACATCTGAACCCAGCGACAGACTTCTACAAGAGACTGGCTTTAGACTGCAGCGGCGCACAGATAGCCGTCGACTTGTTCCTACTCAACTCGCAGTACGCTGACCTCGCCACGTTAAGTGAGTATTAGTTTTATACAAAACATAAACGAATTACATACAAACTTATTCTTAGTTTATGCAAAACTCGAAACACATGTCTAATATTTCTTTGTAAAGAATCTATGTACTATCGTACTATCATTTTACACGTCAACGGATAAGGTGCTCACAATAAATATTTAATTATGCCGGTTTGTGCGGTCCGACTGTGTCGGAATTATGCAGGAAAACCCTATAATAATACCAAGATCAGTTTTCATCGGATAGTTTTTTCTTTAACCACATTTTAAGAAAACACGTTTTTCAAATCGTGATTTTGAATGTCAATTTGATTAGTCAGTGTTGTCACTTTATTACTAGGGACATTCGGCGAAATTATGGGAGACAAAATACAAATATCATCACATCATATTTCGATCAAGACAAGCCTGTTGAAGCTAATCATTGATAAATATTTGCAAATAAGATGCCACCATATTTGTAAATCGGACAACGAAGTCCAGGCAATAAAATCGAAGGAGATGGGTTTTGATAAATTACTATAGTTATTTTATTTTTTTACTGGATTCTTTGTTTTTCTTTTTGGTAATATGTATTCTTGAGTTATTCTTTAATCTTTAAACGTTTTATTTGTTTGTTTTATGATTCATACCAGTAACTGGAGAAATCTTTAAGTTGATGCTAAATAAATCTGTCATATAATATCATAATTATATCTTTTTTTTTTCATCAATCTATAAAATCGAATTTGAATATTATTGAAATTGAATATTTATAATTTTGTTAAACTGTCATTTTAATAAATAATGGCTGAGAGGAACGTTCATATTATGAGCAGGCATCCCTAAACACGCACACTTTGATAGTTTGACGACAATAGGTACAGTCGCGGTCTGAAAGTGGTTACCACCATAAGGATCACAATTGCATGCACACATTAAGGCCACAAGTTCTAAATGTCTATTTCATTTAATAAATCAAAGTTTTAAAAAATCTTTATTTAATATCTGGTATAACATCACTCCGCAGCTATGACTAATTTAGTTTTTTGAATAAGAATATGAAGAAAAATAGCACTGAATAAAATCTTTGGTAAATACTATCTGACCCCCGCGGTTTTACCCGCGTAGTTCCCGTTCCCTTGGAATTAAATAAAAGACTTTCCTATGCCCTTGCTCAGGCTATAGACTATCTCTGTACCAAATTTCATTTAAATCGTTTCGGTAGTTTTGACGCGAAAGCGAGACAGACAGACAGCAATTATAATAGTAGTATGAACTATTACGGATCCACAGCTACGACCAATTTAGTTTTTTTAAATAAGAATATAAGGAAATAATAAATCAAATCTTAAAAAATCTTTATTCAATATCAAGTATTACATTACTCCGCAGTTACGACCAGTGCATAGATGCAACAAGACACGCGCATAGATCAGTATTTCTGGTATCATTTTCTGGTATCACTCGAGCACAGCGTGATCTATCTCGTAGTAGGCATCATCACTTCTTACTGAATCATTTCCATGATCTATTATTTGGTCTTCTTCGCCGTGACATCTTATTCAAACCTCACAGTAAATCACAATAGTTATAATGAATTTCGTGATAAGGCACTAATGATATAAAACTATGTCCATGTTCAAAGATTGTCCCTTGCTCCAGGGTTAAACTTGCCATTTTATTTCGATATGAAAAAAAATATTTCGTAAAATACTCTTGTCTAAGCGACGTTCAAGCGATATTTTTTGACAAATGTCAATTCAACAAATTAAGAAAAGAGTTTCAAAGCACTTACTTTGGCACTATACCTGTCACTGTTACACAACTGCCAAACGTCAAGTGCACGATAGAGACGAAACATGGCTAAGCCGACGCCGTTGCTTAGTAACGTCTTTGTTATTCTCGTTGTCTCATTTTGCATAATAACTTCTAAAAGGTAACAAGTCACATGATATGGCATTTTAGATTTTAATGAAAAAAGTGTGATATAGAATGTACTTTCAAAATTGGTAAAACTTTTTAGACCGCGACTTTACACAAGGGGTACTCACACATGTCAAGCATTTGGTGACATTTTTAGCGCATTGTTTGTTTGCAATTCTCCATCTAGACATGTATATTATAATCTAAGCATGAGCCATTTCGACAGCCAATCGTTTAAAGCTGTCAAAATAATAAGACTAGACGTGTGACATTTTCAATACATGTTTACGCGATTGTCGATCTAATTGTATTTGAATGTCTGTAGGAAAAAAAGCTTATGGTGGGTCATGATTCCATTTTGTCGATTGTACAAAATTATAAAGCTGTATCATGAAAAATCACGAAGTTGTAAGCTTGTTATGACACATGGTGGTCCGTCCAAACAGGGCCGTCTTAAGCCTATTCTGCGCCGGGGTGCGGGATTCAGCCTGCGCCCTCGTTTTTTTAGGATACATTTTATATCATCACCTCTCTAGCCTTTTCCCAACTATGTTGGGGTCGGCTTCCTGCCTAACCGGATTCAGCTGGATATCAGTGTTTTACTTGGAGCAGCTGCCTATCAGACCTCCATAACCCAGTTACTGGGTACGAATACCCCTTGGTTAGACTGGCTACGTAACGACTGTCAAAGTTCTAGGAATGACAACCGCGACCAACGGCTTTACGTGCTTTCCGAGGTCAGTGATGTCCAAGATAAACTTTAGAAAGTACATTATATGAATTGAAAAAGCCAGATTCGGGCAACCTCTTTAACGAAAGGCGGGCTTTATCCACGGGGCCATCATGACATCCTGGACATAATTTAAATGATCACCAAAAAAATATTTCTGACTACCAAAATGGATTTTTTATTTTTATTTATTTATTTATAGCCTTACATCAGAACTTACAGAGTTTAAATTACATTACAGTGTGTTAAAACCAAAATGGATTAATGATCACCAAATTTTGCTAGGTTACATTAGGTTAGAACTGTGACGGCGAGGCGTTGGAGGAGTGGGTGGTCACGACCGGCTTGACCGTCCTGAATCGCGCGTGCGTTCGGCAGCGAGAAGGTTCTATAGTGGACATCTCGTTCGCTAGCCGCGCAGTCGCGGGCCGAGTCCACGACTGGCGTGTCGCCGTGGAGGTGAAGACATTTCCGGATCACAGATATATCCGTTTCGATGTCTCCCCCCAGACCACTAGCGGCCGCAGTCCAGTGGCCCTACGAACGGACGGTCCGCGCTGGGCACGCAAGCATATCAAATGTACCCGTCGACGTCGAAGGGGAGGCGCAGTGGTTCCGCGGGGCAATGATGCAAATTTCCGACGCGTCCATGCCTCGGGTCCTCGGATGTAGATGTAAGCGCCAGGTGTACTGGTGGTATGCCGAAATCGCGCAATTGCGCGTCTCGTGCGTTGAGGTCAGGCGCCAGCATACCCGATACCGGAGAAGACGTCGTCGGGCACCTGACGAGGAAGCGCGCTGTATGAGGTGTACCGCGCGGCAAAGAGGGCTCTGTGGCTGGCCATTGGCAACGCGAAGACGCAAGCCAGGGAGGAGACACAGGAGTTGGAGACACTAGATAGGAAACCGTGGGGGCGTCCGTATCGGTCGGTACGAGGAAAACTCGGTCCTCGAAACCCGAGCTGTTGGATAAGGTGGCTGCAGCCCGCTTACCAGCACGAGCCGATGGCTCTGCCCACAGCCACAGAGCCTGATATAGAAGAGGACGCCGGCGTACCAGAGGTGACACAGGCAGAGATGAAGGCAGCCGTGATGCGGCCCCGGGCTAAGAACGTTGCCCCGGGGCCCGATGGGATCCACGGCTGTGTGTTGGCCTTTGCTCTGAAGGAGCTTGAGCCTCAACTGAGAGGACTCTACACTGCGTGCCTTGAGCAGGGCAAGTTTACCGTTCAGTGGAAGTCTGGTCGTATGGTCCTGCTCAGAAAGGTGGGGCGCCCTGCGGACTCACCGTCCGCGTACCGGCCCATAGTGTTGCTAGACGAGGTGGGGAAGTTGTTAGAGCGGATTATCGCAGCCTGCCTCGTCAGTCACTTATGCGGAGAAGGGCCGGACCTAGCCGAATATCAGTTCGGGTTTCGGCACGGGCGCTCCACCATCACCGCAATAACGCGGGTAAGAGTCCTGGTGGAAGAAGTAAGAGTCCTGGGGCGGGTTGCTGTTGGCGGTATCCTTGAACATCTCCAACGCTTTCAACACCCTGCCGTGGAGTTGTATTCAGGAGGCACCGCGATATCATCGAGTGCCCCTTACCTCCGCCGCCTCGTTGGGGCTTACTTGAGGGCGTACGCTGCCCTCCTCCGGCCCTCCTTAATGGGTCCAGGGGCGATGGACTTGGGGACGTCAGTCGCCGTATTCAACTGGACCCGAGGTGGCGGCGCGTACTGTTCCCGCGCGCCCTTCTTCGATGTTGTGGGGAGGGAGTCATACATATTCTATATCAACATACACCCAGACAATGAGCTGCAAATTGCAAAAATACGTAAGATATTTTGAATTTCGCGGGCTACCTTTAACATCCACCTTAAGTGCGAGCGCCGGACGGCTATAACAAGTCAATAACAAGCGCCAAAAGTGTAATAGAAGAAAAATATTATTGTTGATGACCATTTTTTCTTGCTTGCCCATTCAAATTTGTCGTAAGTAACAAGTACAATAAGTTCAATTAAATATCCAAAAATTCATCGCTCAACAGCCGCCCCGGGCGCTCCGCGCCCGGTGCACCGCACCCCTTGCACCCCCTGGTAAAGACGGCCCTGCGTCCAATCCAAAACAAAATTCTAGCGTCTTGATATGCTACCGCCAACCCGCTGTGCGCATACGCATTTGACCTTGAGCAGTGTTGGACGTAATATTGCGGCCTTAGACGCTTTGTAGCCAACTTTAAATAAAATAAAAAATGGTACAAATACAACATGGCTTAAAAATGAATGGAATCGATTCAGTTACTTATTTAGAACAAACTTTATTAGGTTTGCATAAACAAAACTAACTTTGTTACGTACGAATACCAAAAATATT